>CM052132.1:9662193-9720531 GCA_028454255.1 Halictus ligatus | reverse complement strand
CGCGAGATGTTTCGAGCTGTTGGATTCGAAATTAAAGTGGAAAAGCCAGACGTGAGGGCCGAAACGAATCTCGAGCGAGACGGAAAATGAAAACACAAGTATCCTATCACGGCCACGGATCCGCATCCCCTAAAGAGGGGGGGGGGGAAGACAGGAAACGCGCCTTATACGGGGCACCGTGTTCATCGTGTTTATCCATCGCGCTCGTTCACCCCAAAGCGGGCTAGGTTCGCCGCAGTGGAAAGAATCTTGACACGCTCCGCCGATTAGCATATACGTACCACGCTTCCCCTTGTATCTCCTCGCACTTGCTATCCCCCGGAACGCCAGCACGCCGTCCCTATAAGGTGTTATAATTCATTGCGCAATCTCTCCCCGATGAAAAGGAGGCGAGCGGGGAGATAAACATCTTTCAGGAAATTGATGCGCTCCGTTGAAACGACATGCGCTTTTAATTGTTTCATTAAAGGGGGAGAGCTGTCTCGCGTTCCGTGTCGGAATATTAATGTCCACTTAGCGTCCCGCTTTTTAATCGTTCCCCAGCTGACGTCCCGCCATTTTTCATCGATAATCACCCGTTGTTCTAGTCGCCTTGACAACTAATGCTGCCGAATTCAAGGTAATTCTCTGCCCACCTTTATTCCCCACAGAAGAAGATCATAAATAATCGTGCAAACAAACGATAAAAAAATGTATCGTATAGGCTACAAGTTTCGCTGAATAATTCAGCAGTCTTCGCCGGTTACAAAATTCTATTAAACGCACGGTGTTCCTTTATAAAATACGAACAGAGATGCCGTCACCGAAAAGCAATGAATACTCCGAACAACGTGCCGCGTGTTATTAATTTTGAACGACAACGTTCGCAAGAATTCATTTTCCTCCGAGCGACATAGAAAATCGTCCGACACCGGTGTTGATGAGCTGCTCCGAAGATAATTGATCGCACCCGTTCGTTTCGGCTCGATTGAAATATTCCACGAAGACGTTTTCCACGAGGAAAACCGGTAAATGTCAGCCAGCGAATCCGACATTCATCGTGGCCGTTTCGTTGCCTAACATTCGCCGATAACTGTATATTGTCTCCGTTTTGTCATAGCCGCGGCGTGTCCACATAATTCCTTTACGGTGCCACGGATCACGGCCTCGCCGTCCGAGCGTATACCTGTCAAAGTGCACTCGCCGGTGCGCACCTATGTCCAATCTTTTCTCGCGGCAAATGGAATTCGCCCGTTCGTTTTCCAAGAGAAAGAGAGAGAGAGAGAGAGATAGCTATCATAATCATTCCGCTTGATGTTCCATCATTACGTTTCCCGAACGTGTCCGGGGCCCCTCGCGCTCACGCTCTTGCTCACGCGTGCCAGATACGCAGAAACAGTTTCGTAACATTTAAATCGATCTTCCGTCTCAATATAGAGGTCGTGATCTCGCCGGTGCTCTCGGCAAGCATCATATTTCCTGTAAGCGTGGTTGGCGCCACGGTCTCTCGAACGGACCGGTTATCCGGGCCGAGCGAACGAGAGCGAGCGAGCGAGCGAGCCGAGCCGAGCTTAGGCGAAACCGACGCGACCTTAATATCGCTTTGATTAATCGTCGAGTGCATGCGTTTCCCCCGGTGCCGCGTTTTCGATGGAGCGACGCGTGTGAAACGACGCTGACGCGATCCTGCTCTCGGCAATCAGATCCAAGCGGACTTATCGGCGATCGTCATCGACTGATCAACGGTTCCGAGAGGTTCTGCGACGCCTGTCCTGCCGGTAGTCGACGGCGGAATTGCTTGCTGGTATGACGGTTGTGGGAATCAATGGTTCAGGGTTCAAACACGCAGTTTACTGTCGCCGATTCAGCTTCCGATAACGATCTAGCTTGATTAGAGTCGGGTTCTCTTGGACGGATCATTCCGACGATTTAGCGGCAGCTGGAGCCATCGTAATCCTTACGTAGCGTTTTTCTTTTGCATGTTCTCGAACCTAGTTCTTTGAGGTGAATCGAAGACAATTCAGTAATATTTACAAAATCTTTGGGTCTTTCTACTAATTTCAATTGTACCCATTTTTGTCCGTGGTCTAATAGCAATTTTTACTAAAACGACTAAATTACAGTGAACGTATTAGAGCTGCTTGCACTATTACACCGAGTCTCCGTTGAAAGCGTGTGTTATTAATTCACACTGAAATAAAATTCTATTTTATCTGACGATAGGTTGGAGAATACAAACAGTGGACACAAATTTTCTTCCTTTTGTAAGAAATTATGAAGTTCTAATCACCGTAACCGTAAAATAAACCGTTGCCCAAGCGGCGCATGAGTAGTCGTATATTTCAACGACGATAGCGAGCGTGTTAGGCTCTATTCAAAGTTCGTTGGGATCGGATAAGATTCGCAGGTCGCGTTCGGTTCGCTTCGACGCGAACAAAGTGAACGCCTTTGGGCAGCGGTGATGAAAGGGTTAGCATCGAAAAGTGGTTTTCGCAATGAATTAGCGGGTGTCGGCGGGGTCATCCGATCCGGGGTCGCCAGGTAAATCACAGGCAGAGAGACAGGGGGACGCGTTTTCCCGAGGTAGAAGGGTTTTCTTTGGTTGTCGGCGCGAGTAAACGCAGTTTGTTAGGCGAGTCCCGGCGGCTTCGCGTCTAATCAGAAACGCGAGGGCGAGACGGGTACCCGCTCGGCTCAAATACGCTGAGATACGCGCTCGTACACGGCCCGGTACCTGGCTGGGTGCTCATTAACATGCATTCACGCCGCAATATTTATCGTTGCTGGTCGGTGCCTCTCTCGTACGACCCGTGTATTTGTGTGCGCGCGTGCGCGTGCGTGTGTGCGCGCACCTCCGCGTCGTCGTCCTCTCCTCTCTGGACTCGGCCACGCATTTAGATGTTAGATAAGAACAACCGCGAAACGCGGACGTTACGCACCGTACGCGGGACACGCACCGTGGAAACCGGTGTACACTCGTGTTTCCCTCGCTTTCGGAAGACCGATGAGCTCCTAACCCCAACTAATTCCCGAGAGAAATTGCTTGGGCGCGAACAACCTCTACTGACTTGCGTTTTGTCTCTCATGTTGCCTTTACACCAAACCAACGAATGCTCGTTCGGCCCCCACCCCGAATCAAGTTCAAACGAGCTCGGTGAATGTTTACGCGACTTTGTAAATATAAACAAACATTACGCTCCCCGAATGTTCAGCCCAAAATAATATTATTATTATACCAAATCAATATATCTAGAAAATTATTTCGATATCTCGTTAAAGGCCCGGGATAGTCACGTTACTTCAGACACAAAATTAAGATCAGTCTTGTTAAGTCTGTGACTAAACTTGTCATATTTTTTGCTCTGTTTTTGTGCTTCAAGTTTTTGGCTTTATCTCGCAGAGAATTAAGTCAAAATATGGCTCAATTTGTAGTTGGAGATATTTTCTAACGCGCGCTGCTTTCGGTTTCATCCAGAAAACTCATCCAATGGCATAAAAATGCTTAGATTCCGCGGCATGCACATCGTCAATTTTTGGCCTACTTCTGACGCTTATATTATCAAATATCTGCATAATCTCGGCCGCTTCTGACCAGCGCGTACGAGATTGAACCTTCCTCTTTCGAATGAGTCCTTCACCAGCGACAAAATATTCTTATATAAGTACGAAAACTTTGAGGCACGTGAAATCATTTTTCGACGGTAATGTAGTCACTCTACCTTATCGCGAATCTACGAAGACCTTAACTATTAGATTTAGGACAGGTCGATACACATATACATAAAATTTGTCACTCTATCGGTTCACGATACAAAAGATAGGTCATTCCATTTAAAGAAACGATACTGTTCGTAAGATCTCGGAAAATATGACCTTGAGATGACCTTCACTTTTTCCCCAAACACTTTTTTGTATCTGTATAGATAACAGAGTGATTAAGGATTGCAGAGTTAAGTATTATACACCCTGTATAATTGTCACTTCTCAAGGTCACAATTGATCTCGGTTGCTGCAGTATAAGTATTTGAGAGGTACGATTGAATTGCTACGTTCGAGAGTCTCTCATGCCGTGAACTATCGATCGCTTTGGAAATAGTCGAACCGAAGATTCCAACTAGCATGATCGTATTAAGAAGAAGATGCAATTTCACTGTTCCAAATGAGCGTATTATTACGTCAGCGGCACGAGCAGCGCAACGCGGACGTATTTCGTCAGTGCTATAGCTGCCAATAAATTGCGACGAGGTTGTTCCCGACCGACGATCTTCGGTAATAATTGACGTTACGTGTAATCAAGTTTCCATCGGACTACACACGGTCGGCTTTCTGCGCTGCAAAATTCGAATCATCGCACACGAATTGTACAACAAATACCGCGGGCAATTAGATACTCAGCCGGGTTGAAATGTCAAGGATGTGCAGCCAATTTTCTGCTCGCCCGTAGGTGCTAGTTAATTTACTTGGTAGCAATGTGGCCGAAGCCGACGGAAAACAACTTCTGTATTTATGGAGATATTAAAATTAATTGCTGGAATAATTTGCAACGAATACTTTCCAGTGGCGGCTCCACGCGTGACATTACTAGTTGGTTAATAGCCAAGCGATACTGAATAGTTATCTAATCATAGAGTACGAAATTATTTTCTCCTACGTAACTAAAGAAATTAAATTAAATAAAAAATTGGAAATTTATTAGATTGCGTGCTAGCATTGCAAACTATTGTGTACTCTACAAAATTACATTTACCCAAAAACAATAATCCAAGACACATAGGTTTTATCTTCTCTAAGTTTTGGCCGGCACTTTGGGTATTCCAATAGATTTACGGAACGATTTTAATGAAGGTCAGTTCGCCGTAGATTAGGTGGATAAGCCCGAGAAAAAAGACGCCGACTTTCCGTGCAATTACCGACGCATAATAGAGTGGAAACGTAATTATGAGATGACTGTGGCGTCGGTAGCAGCGTCATTACCAACGAAGAAGTGTATCTGACTACCATTCCCCGAGTCGCCTGGGCGGCCAGTAAATATTATTAGCGACGCCGACGAGGCGCAGGTATACATTCATTCGCATTGACTTGAGCCACTGGACGACGCTCCTAATGCCCACCACGACGATGTCTTCGGAATTAACGCTGCATGAGGGAGCTCCGCGAGCTACCAGCGCTCTTTATAAATCAACTCCCGCCGAGTTGTTGGGGATTCGACGCTCTGCGTGGCTTCCGATCCCGAGTGCCGTGTGTCCGAAGCGTTTCTGTGTCATCGTGCCATCCTCCCGGCTCATTTCCAACAGGTTTCGTACCTTCCCCTATCATCAAACACGTCGTCTTTAAAAATTCGATCCACTCTTCGGGGAATGCAAATTGCAACGTCGAATTGGTTACACGTTAACTGCCATGTACTTCTCGACAACGCAACGCCGACTGAACAGGGTGCCTCGGGATTCTATTTACAAAAATAAATAAACAAGAACGGATAATATCTTTTCAGTTGACGCTTCGTTTTCGAGAAAATCGAGTTTGAAAATTCGGTGACTTCGTTCCAGTATTCGCGAGAAGTGGAATAGGTTGGTCGTGGTCAGACGCGTCGGAAGATTACTTTTTAACACCGTCGGACAGTCGTGCCCCGAAAATCTCATAATAATCAAAGTAATTTAATCACTGTAATCAGAATTGCAAGAGGTCAAGTTTATCACGGGGATCACTTCTTGAACTCTTTTAGATCGTACAAATTCCGCGCGGTTCAAGCGATTATATTATGAACAAAATGAATTTTTAAAAATGCGCAAAGTTCACCGATATACAATGATTTTTCTATATATGACGCCAAAGCCTGGATGATGAACGTCGCGGAATTGTCCCCACTACCGCGGGGTGTATTCCGTGAAGGACAGAGGAGTGTAAACATAACACGACTCGGGTATGCCTCTTGTATGATACACGACGCTGGCAAGACCCGTGCTGTTGACATATATCGAGAATTCACTGTACAACCATTTGCAACCACCGAATTTTCTGGAGTGCATTTGATCAAACTCGTAACTCTATTTCTTATCAAAATAACGCCGTCTAGGGCAAGGGACCCAATTACTGTGGCTATATTAAGTATACTTATTTTTAAAGCATAACGAATATTAAAGTAGAGTTATATAATATATATTAACTAATTTTAATGAAAAAAACTTAATATCTCTTTTTTAATACACTATATATTATGCTTTAAAAATAAGCATGAAAATATAGGCACAGTAATTGGGTCCCTTATCGTTTATATGTTGAAAAATTTTCTCAGCAATTTCTTTAAGAAGGAAGCGACTCGAACAGTGAAATGCGAAACAATTTCCTCGCGGTTTCGAAGGAGAGTTTTCGCCAATTTTCCGGGCAATGTCAGTACGATTTTCCGGGCAGTTCGCGGGAGATACGGGTTCGGTTTGGCATGACGGTGTGATTGACTCGTGCTCCCTGTACGGGCACGGTTTTATTCTGGGAACACCTGTGCCCGTTGCGACGTGCGATTGCGCAACGAGCGGAGTTTTGTCGATCGCGAGCCGCGGCCGTCGCGATTTTTTTCCGGGGAATATGCAGATCGACGGGATCGCTGGCTAACGAGAATCGAATTTGGCAATAGGCTCTCTCCGCGATCGGCGCCGGCGGAGGCTAGAAAAACCGAACACGGTTGCGCAACTATCCCTCTCGTCGGGCGACCCTCGATTTAGGCTACAGCCGCCGCCACCACCGCCGCCGAATGCAAACCGCAGCGAACCTCGGTGAATGTGGCCGCAGGTGCGCCACCGACTCTCGACGGTCGTTAACTTTTGTCGGTGTGCGTTCAGCCGTGCTCTCGAACGGCCGGCGCATGCTAACGATTATTTTCCAGCGAGCCAGATTCGTTTTCCTTTGATTTTTCCCGCGCCGACCTTCGGCGGACTGCGTGCGCTGAGGTAACCGTGAGCACGGTAATCCCTCGACGCATGTGAAAACCTCGGGACCGAGGAGTGTCGCTCGGATCCTGTACAAATTGTCTCTCTTGATTTCACGCCGCTAGCGTTGAAAAATGACATTAACGACAGCGTAGAATTCAGAAAATATGAATCCTATGATACAATTTTTTCTTGCTCCTTATGATTTGTTTATGACGCTTTTACCGACATACTCGTGACGTTCTTCTGATTAGAATGACACCAAACACGATACCATTTGGATCGTATCTGCCTGTTTAATCAATGATGAAGTAGAACCGCGCATATGAATTCTCCATTATCTGGGTACGTGAATTTTCAATGTTGAAGATTAGTACGGTAATAGTTATGTAGACGTTCCCTTACTTGAAATTTTATTCTTCTGGATAAAATGGTGTACATTATAAAAACACTTTATATACATTTTAAGATTTATGGGAGACGTAAAACGTTTCAATATTTATTGAAGGTTATTTCACGATTCATTTCAAGAACTGGGAATACAAGATAAAATTTAATCGAGGTCGTTGAAGCCCGAGATCGTTTTTACAAATTCTGCGAAGCTACAAGGTGTCATTTTAAAAGTACCGGTAATTTTTAAACAATCCCGTCGAGATCGCCGAAGTGAAATCGATAGAACGGATTCGTATTGTTTACTATCGATCAGTATAGCATTGGTGTTTGGCGTTTTCTTTCACCTTCAACGCCAGCAATGATATTGAAGTGTTCCGTTTCTGATGACTCACCCTGTATACACGCTCGATTAGGTGGTGCCAATGCAATTACGGCCGTAACGAGCGTGTTACCCTTGGCACTGCCGCGAATGGCCCGATCAGGACGTATCTTGCCACACATTTGGAAAAACTGGCAACTTTGTCGCAAAGTTCTGTATCCTCGGCAGGAAATTCCTTGAGGTCCCAACGCTTTTTCTAGCCGATATGGTGTTTCTGGTCGAGATAAAACGGGTGTGAACCGACAAGGTAGAATGCTGCTTTGAAATCTTCATGATTTGTGCTCGTCCAAACTACTTCAAACCCTAGATACGTAACTACACCATTTTGAAATAATCACAAAGCGCACCATCAACACTCTATGTAATTCACTGAAAAGATTTTCTGTGAGTCCCTTAACCTTTGAAATTATTACAATACTTCATCTTGTTCACTCAAGCACTCAAAAAATTCTCGATCAAAAGTAACATACTTGCTCCATGCAATGGTAAAACAGTTGAGCTAACTCCCGAATATTATACTTGCTCTATGATTTTAAATAACACCACTATCACTGTACTAACGCTACCACTGTCTTGTCTTGTAGTTTACTCTGTATAATTTAATTTTATGCAATGATTTTAAATAACACTGCATAAAATTAAATTATACAGAGTAAACTACAGGACAAGACAGTGGTAGCGAGCGTGTTAAACATCGGGAAGGTTATACAGTTTATTAAATATGGTTAGTACAATTGCTGAACTTTATGATACAATAAATTTTACATCAAGGATAACTTTTTCCATAAAAGGATGTTAAAGTGGCTTCTTAGGTCACCCCAGCGTTTCGGTATGCGCAGGATAGATTTTCTTCCGCAACCCGATCGTAAATCATTACTTTGACTTTCCTCGTTAACATTTAAGCTGTACACCCGACCCTGTCAGCAGACCGACGCTAATTTAGAGTGACAGGGAGGTCCAGGGAGCACGCGAACACAAAGTTCGAGACGACACCGGCGTTGATCTTTCGCTCGGGTCCGTATCACGGTTGGCCTAATCTCGATGATGAACGATAACGTCTACATAAGAACAATATATCGGCGATTCGTGTTTTGTTCTCTCAATATCGGCTCGGCGGCTGACACATCGCCGATATTCACCGATGAGACGCGATAATCCGGCGGGAACACATGTCGGCCTCGGCTCCGATAAATTTCATGCAAATATAAATCGGATCCTATGATCGCGGTGGCATGGCGTCGCGTCTAGGTGTAGCCGGATCGTTGCATCGGCGCTGCATCGCGCGCTGCACCTGACGCGCTCGCGATCCTATCTTGTCGCCGCTTTTACGAGAGGCTTCGCGAGCGGGAAGGGACGAGCTTGCGAAACCGCGGGGCTTTATGGGACGGACGGAACGGGGAGAGGACGACTCTCATGGGGACGACTCTCCGTGCCGTTGGGCAACACCGTTTGCCAATGCGAGCACATAGTTCGCCGGTATTGTTTACACAATCGCGAGAGGAAACTATTACGAATTCGCAGACCCGCGAATTTAGCCTGCCTTTGTCTCCCGGGGATTGCTAAATTGAAACGGAGGCCTTCGAGCGTTCCGAGAAACGTTCTTTCCCGTCGCTTCTACCCTCTGCAAAAATCCGATCCGATTATAACCAGACTGTGGATCTTTATGAAAAATAAAAAATATTTGCATTGATTGCAAGACACGGGAGCAAACTAAAAATTTCTTCAATATTTTATTATTTTATTAAGCTGACACCAACACGCCGATGGCTTTAAATCTTTTTAACATGTCCGCTGCTTTAAATTGTGCTTACCCATTTTTGTCATGAACGCGCAATAACCGGCGATCCATATTCGGCGAGCACGTTTGAGGTGTTAATACGGGTTGAAAAAAATCGTACGCCAAGTTTCGCGAGTTCGTTGTAAAGAGGAGACTTGAATCCTCGAATCCGTGGTGATTTGAGTCGCGGCAAACATTTTTTAAAGTTCGCAGAGATGCTTGATTGACGAGCTTGCAAAATTTTTTCGAGAACGTCAAACCTTCGTATTTTCGCTTGTGTATCGGTGTGGAAGGATCTTTGAAGTGTTTAAAGGAGTGAAAGCAGAGGTTTTACACAGCGAAATGAGTCTAGCTAGTCGTCCGATTTTTCTTGACGGAGTTGCAACAGTTGCAACGCGAAGGCATCGTTCGACCAACCCAGCACCGCGCCGTAGAAGCAAATATATTAGCAACTTATTGGACGTCGAAGATAAGAGTATAATGTACGACAGAAATTATGCAAGAACGTGAGAGTCAACGTGGCTACTGACAGGATTATTCTCGCATGCATATGAAAGAAGAGAACTGGCATATCGATGAACAGCGGAGCTCCCTTTACACGACGAAGGCAGGCTCGAAAGAAAATTGGATAAAAATCGAAAGTAGACCAAAAAGTGAACGGCCGACGTGCCTGCCTATCTCTCGATCAGTCTTCTTTTCATGCGGGGATAGTTTATTAATCACCGTCGATCGGTAATTTGCGATGCATCTCACAAAAGTAAGACTGCGAACCGGGCCCCGCATTAATCACCGGGGATATTAATAATTATCGACGCAACGATATATTCCCGTTTCCCCCTCTGATTTATGCAGTAATTGCCACGTTTAACGGAGTTTCCAGCCGAGTAAAATGTTAACGTTACTGTTCCTTCGCCTTGAAATGCTAATGCGCCTGTTCTCATGTTCCCCCGCGTATCGATCCGCGTAATCTTTATCGCAGCGGAGACGTGTATACACATATACATATATATATGATATGCGAATGTATCGGCACATCAGATGTCTACGCGCGAATGGCATTCATACGTACAATTAAATACCGATTAAGTAATTAAGATAGAATCGCTTAATTGGATGCCGTGCCACGGTTAATCAAACCGTGTCCCGCGCTCTTTTGTGGTCGGACAAAGCGGCCAGCGATATAGCAAACGTTTCCTACCGTTCCTTTATCGGGACCGGTGATCGATCTGTAAACGCAGCAAATCAACTATGACCGTGCCCAGTATCGACTTCTCGATACTCGCCGGGGAAACGTTTCACTTCGATCGGCCGATCCGCGCCGCCTCGCGAGACTATTCGTCTCGCCTACGTTCCCTGCGAATTTTTTATACCTTCCCGTCGAAACCGTCTTGAGAGCATCATTTATTCAACCGCCGTGCCGCTGTAACACGTTCGCCAATCAGCTACTCAATTTTAAATTTTCTAGCAAAGTTATAACACAAATTTTCCGTGTTCAGCGCGAGGAGCAGAAATTGCATAAAAATGTGCTTTCTCTTTTAATAATCTCAACGGGACGAAAATAGTGCAAACGTTCTTCTAACGTTATCACAATTCTGTGTTTTACCTATTCAATCGTTTAATGTCGATGTCAGGACTGAAAATAATTTTCTTCTTCAAAATACATTGCTAAACTGGACCCTAAAGTATCATTCGTTCAATCAAGGCACACCGTTGGTAATGCTGCAAATATTTTTGAAAGTTGGGCTACTATAAAATTCAAACTTTGCCAGCAACAAAACTTGTTCGCTTTTAACTGTTTTTTAATGAAATGTTTGCTAACGCATTTCTGACATTATTCTGATTGAAACGACACCAGACAGGAACCATTCGGATCACTTTTACACGTTCAATCCACGGTTCGGTGAGACCTCGATTATCCGAACTAATCAATGGAATCAGTTATCTGGCTACAGTGTTGGATTAAATCTTCACTGATTTGCACAATGAATCGTATCGTCTACCGATCGCTTTAGATTGAAATTAGAGGAGTCGGTGAATTCAGATATCATCAGTTCGGATAAGGAAGGTTCCCCTGTATATGATCCGAGCTGTATCGTGTTTGGTATCATTTGAATCAGAAAAATGGCACAAATACCTCGATGAAACTTTCATGAAAAAATAATTAAAAAAAATCGGAATTAGTATTTTCTCACTGATATATCTGACGCCACTTCGCGTTATATTCCTCAGCAATCGTGCCTGCGTATCCCCGAAGAAATACAGCTCGGTGGGGATAACATTTTTTCGAACAATCCGGCACATCTCTTTCGCATTAAACGTACCAGTTTCAACATCGGATCTCCGAGTTCTTCGTCGACTTTGAAAAGTGGCGTTGCGCTGGTCGAATCGATCTCGGCTCGCAGCAACGCGACGTTCCTTCGGATTCCATCGGTTCGAGCGCGACTCGAAAACGCAGGCATTAACCGCGGTAGCTCGATCACCTTTCAAAACTAATTCTGCTCGGACAGATTCAGATCCAGATCCAGATTCCGAGCGGGCGGTCGATCGGCGAGCAGAGCGCTCTCGGCCGGTTCTCTAAAATACGGGATCGAGCGGCGCGCGATCCATTATCTCGCGTTTAAGATCGATCGCCGTGTCGTTACATAATGGCTTGTCGGCACCGTTGATGGAGAATCGTAATAACTCACCGACGGTGCTTTCGACCGCATGAAACTCGCCGCTGCGGTGGACCCCGTTTAATTGTGTGCCACATCATGAAACTCCGCTCCGTCCCGGCCGCTCAGCTCGGCTCGGCTCCGCTCGGCTCCGCTCGCCTTCCGGTCCCGCAATCATACCGAACATATTCCGATCGAGATCGATCTCGCCGAACAACCCGATTCCGCTCCGGAGAAATCCAATTCCCGATCGATATACCCGGTAGCCGCGGGTTGCGAGAGATCGCCGCGATTGTTTTCCCCTCTCGTACGCTCGCCGAGATCGCCGACGATGCCGCCAGCTGAGAAAAGAAAGAGAGGGAGAGAGAGAGAGAGAGAATGAGAGAGAATGAGAGAGAGAGAGAGAGAGAGAAGACGGGAGGCAACGGAGAGCGAGATTATCGTCGCTGTTTACTCTGTATTATCGAAACCGCGCTACGTACGAACAAACCTTAATTTTCCAGATCACGTACTCGCGGGAGAAGGCTTGTTGCACACCGGTTGGCTAATGATCCGCCGTATGATGGAACGCCGACCATGCTCCGACTCTTCCGCTTCGATTTTAGTCGTGAGCGGAATTGCGAAACGCCAGATAGATCACCATAGTAGACTGTACATCGGCTCCTGTATTCAGATTCTGCGGAATTTTTGCCTGTTAGCCACGGGGACCCGTTGGTCGTTCGCGTTTCCCCTTGCCTTCCCGGAACACTTAATTTTCCTTTTCATTCGAACGATTGTCCGTTCACTCAACCCTCGGACAGCGGACCTTTTCCACAATCGTAAACTTGATACGGCCTAACACCATTCGCAAGCTTAATTTATCAACTTTTTGGAACACATTGTTATGCACGATATTCGCACTGTAACATTTTATTCGTGCAATTTAATCGAATAATTAAGACTGTAAAACTCCGGGTCGAAATAGACCAGGGTTCCACTCTTTTTGAAAAATAAAATGATACATGATGCAGTGTGTGCATCATTCATTTATCAAATGTTTAAACAATATTTTTGGAAATAATTCTCGTAGACCTGTTCTCTCTGATATTCCCAGTGTAATATTTTGTTCATTCAATTTAATTGAGTGATTAAATGCAGACTCCGGGTCGAAATAGACCAGGGTTCCACTTTTCTTAAAAAATAAAATGATACATGATGTTGTACATCAATTTCATTCGTCAATAGTAAATCATGAAGGCACATGCAACACCGAAAAATTCTATTTAATATTTCAGATGAGAAACGTGTTTCTAGTTTCTCCAGCAGTTGGAGAAACCTCCTACTTATACTTATCAGGGTCAAGTTTCTTAATAATTTCAATTACAAACTTTTACGGGCATTCTGACAGCAGGATTGAAACCTAGACCCGCGACAGTAAATGCAATCTAACGGGGATTAGTTAATCATATTATTAACGTCGGTAAATGATACGGGCCTATGCAATTATTTACTTCAACGAGGATGTGTAATCTAGGATATACGCAGTTTGCATTTTCTCTTGGTTTAATTGAATAATTGGCATAATTGCGTGTTTAGAATAATCTTTTATACTTCAATATTATTGTGATATGCTTCACTGAGAAACAGTAATTTCCTTAATAATAATGCAGACTCGACGAATAAAAATACAATTTTAAAGAAGGTCATTTCTGTAATTCTGTCGATCAAATAGTATATTTGATTTTTTATTAGATGCTCGGAAAAATGCTTTTAATTTGCTATGGGTCATACAGGGTACATGACTGACACATGAAATTGTTAAAACTTGTCAAGTGGATTGTTCGAGTTCAATTCTAACAATAAGTCTAAGATTTTTAGGCTATACTTTTATGTCATAAACTATTTCAAAATTACCTAAACAGGGAATATTCGAAGTGGTTCCTCGAACAAAAATACAAACAAATTTTTTAGCGCATAAAGCTGATTATCCGATTGTTGAAACAATGCTTAATTACAGATTTACTCCATTTGAAACTGGACATACCTCCTTCTCTTTCATTGATATCAAATTATATCAATTCCTCGAAGGGAAAGGTCAGAGGTGCCACAAACAACTGTACTGCCCGTCGATAGTCCGTGATTATGTTTTATATCTGCATAAAATTTCACGCAATCATTACACATAAAAAAACCATTATTTCCCTGTCGCAAAGAACTCGCGTGCCAAGCAGATACTAAAACCTGAGAGTGTTATTGCCCGCCGGTTGCAAAAATCTGTATAACGCATACAGTTGTAAAGAGTAACCCGTCGGCTAGGCGTTAATTACGTACACACGGAAGCGTAAAATGCAATTCTCTTTGGGGAAACAAAAAAGAAAACAGAATAAATAATCGCCAAGCCAAGGGATGCGGGCGCAGTCAACGGGAACGACTTCAATTTTCCTGAGCAAACTTCGCCGAAGTTTTAACACTTGCGAAACTTGTTAAGCTGCTGGAACTTCCCGCCGGCTACGCTGGCGTCCGCTGATACGGTCCTTCGGATGGCAGCAGAGTGGCAAATCTTGCGGGTAATTTAGCTGGCGCGGGTAAAGGCGTTCGGTGAAATACGATCGCGCCCGTTTGGCGAAACGGCACGGCGGCGTTGCGGCCCGAAAAAGGCGAACGCGCGGAAGACGAAACCGGGTTAACGGACCCTCGGCGACCAGGGAAGACGACGAGGACGACGCTGCTTCGGATTCCTCTCCTTCGTCGGTTCACGTGCGCCCCGCGAATGTTTTTTCGGTCGGCCGGGAAGCCCGGGATCGGTAATTGTTTCTGCTCTCGGTGCTGACTACAATAGCGTTTCGCTTGCACTTAATTAGGACAGTGGCGGGGAGGGTCAATAAATCACGACGCGTAACCTTTTCTGCATGCGGAGCCAGTCGCGCAATTAGTTCTGCTAATTAAGGACTACCTGCCGATACTTTGTCGAGTTAATTCGAATCCCGGCCGGGCCGGCCTCCTCGAGACCCTCGCGAGACCCCGCTTTTCGTCGCTTATTGTTTCTCCGAGCACCTATGAATTATTTAATTGCCGGTTGTTCCGCTACGCTCCGCCGCGCTGGCTTCGGCTCCATTGACAGAGCGGAATGTCGATGCCGAGATCCCAGCCGTGTCTAATTGGCCCGCGATCTTTGCCGCCGGGGTCAGGGGATTGAGGAGTCCACTTAACTTGACGCGAAACGTTCTGCGATCTCGCTCATAGTTCTTTTCTCTGTTTACAGACGTTTGACTGGTCATTTCATTTTTATTAGCACTGTATAGCTCCCCGAGGGCCAACCCCGGAGCCACTTATCGATGCAACAATATTTCCGGTGTAATTTTTTTGACAGGACGGAGTGAAAGTATTTCGATCTGTTGCGTCTCCTTTTTAACTCGGGAAGTTCTACGTCGCTATTGTTAATTTTGATCTCACACGTCAGAGTAAGTTATATTTTTTAAACTATAAATTCTGTGTTAGTCTGTATCTAGAGACAGACACTTACTGATTTCAAGTTACTTCAATTCTTTTGCATTCACAACAGCAATTCAGTCTTCAGGCAGTTAATTTTTCGATACCTTAAACAGCAATATGTGTGTGTTTTATTTGTGTATATTGAAGTCATGGGTTGATGTAATTTGTATTTTATATAAAATGAACAGTACAAGTATGTTCTTAATGTAAGACAAAAGGGCAAAGTCTTGAAACGTTCCATTTCATTTTTTTGTTTTCATAATTTACACTTTAATTATGGATGCAACTTCCTAGACTCCACTTAACAAGCACGGAGACTCCGACTCTTTTGACATCTAACACCTGAGCGCAAGCTTGATAGGCCATAAACTGTGGATTTTCATGTACTTACAGCACGCGTGAATTCGTAAAATGCAGGAAACAGGTATAACATTACTCCGGCTAATCGATAATACGTTACTCCCGCTGGCAAAAATTTCTCGACATTTTTTCCCCATTCTGATCCCTGTAAAACGACGGCGTAAGAATAGGAATTTCCATAAAACGGACGGGAAGGATACGACGGAAAACTTACAAAAAGGATAATAATTAGCATAGGACTAGTGCCGGTTACAAAGTGTCAAAGTACGCAACGCGTTGCAACAGGTTTGAAACTGGTTTCGAGTAACGTAGAGCATTTCCAACGTTATGCTTAATGGACGATCCTAACCGTCATATAATAGCATGGAAAAGCAAGGTCCGTGGAACGTTACCGGCGGAAAGATGCGTTCCCCGCGATTCATTCAACGATCAGGTGCGCCCCGGTCGTTTCTTAATTCCCATTAACTCGGTGCACTATAACCATAAATCGAGACGAAGCAGGGACACGGTCGGACCCGTCGACGTAAATCCAGCGTCCTACGCATCGAGTACGCGAGAACGTCTACGACAAAGGGTGCCATGTGACAAATTTTATTTCCGTCCGGACAGAGTCGTTTTAACTGCTTGGATTTACGCGATCGTATAATTCCGGGGCAAGTGGAAATTCCGTGCATGGACGGACAGGCTCGCGAGAACGTCCTCTGCACCTGGGGATCATTGCGTTGTGCGTCTGCGTGAGATTTAAGACGAGCGCCGCGAGGGGACCGGTGATTGTGCCAATAAGAGTAGATTGAACGAGTAAAATGACTATCTGGGGATAGGAAAAGGTGTAGGGAAGGATCTAAGGAAAGGGAAGGACCAAAGGTAGGGAAAAGGAGGATAAAATGAAGGGTCAAGGGAAGGGGAAGGACCCAAGGAAGGATAAGGGAAGGGAAAGGTATAAGGGAAAGGGATAAGGGAGCGATAGGAAGAAGGAAAAGGTCCAGGTTCGGGCTAAGGGAAGGGTCTGGTGAAGGGTTAGAGGAACGGGAGTCCGTCCAGCACGGCAGCAGGAGAGGGACTGAGAATTTTTGGCAGTGCACCTGTATTTACAGGGTTGGTAGCACACCTGTTGATTCATTATTGACAGTACTTTGAATTTGATAGAGAATCGATACATTCTTTTAACTAGTTGCCATCCATAAGATCCTGTAGTCAATCTTCTATTTTTAAGAAAATCAAGGACATTGGAAATTTTGATTAACTCTGTTCCCGATGGTGTGACTCGAGCATAACCGGTCGACCTTCTGGTTTCCCATCTGTTCGCGATCCACCGATTAAAGTTCTCGCGTATTATTGTTTAAAACAATCAACGGATTAAAAACGCCTTAACCGACGAATAGAAAGTATCGGAGAACCTTGGAGGTTCCCTCGCCTCCGACGGAATAGCATGATACCACGGGCCGAGTATGATCCGTCACGATCACGCGAGATCGTTCTGCCGATCTTCTTTGATCCGTTGATATTGTGTTGCCTATTTACCTCGATTTAATTAAAGCCGATCTGAGATGGCGACGGTCGGTTCCGATCGAATCGATCGACCTCGCCTTATTTATCTGCTGGCCGACATCCAAGCCAGGGGGGGAATATCTTAATTAACGCCTCCACTTGGTCAACCGTGAAAGATCAGGCAACAGATCTGGGGTATCGTTCGTGAGAGAAATCGGCGCTACCTTAACGCGCCGGCAATTTGTACCGGTGTAAGAAACTGCTTCGGCCCCGCCAGCACATGCGAGAGCGTTCTCCTACGTTTTGCACGCTTTTGGCTCGCGTGAAATACCGTCGCGACTCCAGGCTAGGCGATATCGTCTAACAAGGAAACCACGTTCGCCCGAAAAAAATTGGAAATTTTATCAACATTCTGCTGCCTGCACAGCGAATTCCAATAGGAGCATCAGACGCTTTCGAATCATTCTTCCTCCGCTTCTTCTTTTCCCACCATTCAAATCTTCGGCGTGACAACATGCGTGTTCTCAGGACTGCGCGATTTCTGATTTTCTCAAGACAGAATTTTCACTGCGCTACAAATTCCTCTTAGACATCAGTCTTGCAATCTAAGTAGCAAGAGCAGCTAAAGATTGCAACGAATTTCTTCCTGGCACAGCTTTCAGAGCACGGTCTTCGTAGATTCCCGATAAGGTAGAGTGACTACGTTACCGTCAAGAAATGGTTGTACGTGCCTCAAATTTTCGTCTTTATATAACAATATTTTGTCGCTGATGAAGGGCTCATATCGAAAGAGGAAGATTCAGTCTAGTGCAACCTTGAATACAAGGCAATCTATTTAATAACTCGAGCACGGGAAAGTTCAGAATCAGCACGGTATTTCTTCCTGGCACAGCTTTCAGAGCACGGTCTTCCTAGATTCGCGATAAGGTAGAGTGACCACATTACCGACAAAAGTAAGTGAAAAATGGTTTCACGTGTCTCAACTTTTTGTCCTTATATAAGAATATTTTGTCGCTGGTGAAGTGCTCATTCGAAAGAGGAAGGTTCAATCTAGTACGCGCTGGTCAGGAGCTGCCGAGATTATGCAGATATTTGGTAATATAAGCGTCAGAAGTAGGCCAAAAATTGACGATGTGCATGCCGAGGAATCCTAGCATTTTTATGCCATTGAATGAGTTTTCTAGATGAAATAGAGAGAAGCGCGCGCTAGAAAATATCTCCAGCGACAAATTGAGCTATATTTTGTCTTGATTCTCTGCGAAATAAAGCGAAAAACTTGAAGCACGTTTCTGGCGTTAGAATTCATAATATCGATAATACAGATAATACAGTCGGATTAAGACCAAGACGGATCTCAAGTCTGTGACTGCAGGCTGTGAATGGAAATTATTAATTAAAAAGTTACGTAACTATCCGGGGCCCTTAGCACAGCATTTGAAATCATATTTACTGAAACTTTGATACTTCGTTCAATTCATCGCTTTGATTTTACGTTATTTTGAAGACTCTTTAGGTTGGTACACGAATGTATGCAAGTGTTCCCCTTTCAAAAAATTGCTTTTTCGTCCACTCGACTTCTCGATCGCCTAAAAATAGGATTGAAGTGCCGATATCTTGAGCTCTCCGTGGAGAACGCTATACCAACCGAAACTGCATCAGTCGCGATTCCACGTGATCCCGAAAGGTTAAGCCGGAAACAACAATGCGCTATCATACGTATTTAATGAAACTCGTCCCAGGTGGGTCTAGTTAGCATCTCGATCCGCGATCGATCCCGCCCCTCGCAGGTTCGGCACCGTTCACAACATAATTCAAACGGTCCCGCGAACGTTTAATCATCGCGGGAATCATGAACGCTCGTTCCCACCCCTTTTTCTCCCACCGTCAAGGCGGTGTTCCTCTTTCTAACGCTGGATCGAGCCAACAGAGCTTTCAGATTCGCGCGGAGAGGTTCCGATCCTCTAATGTATTCTAATGGTATGCCGCCCCGACAATGAGGCACAACTCATCCTCCTACACCTATGGCATCCTCCATCGAGGCCGCGGCACAATGCTATCGCGTCCCATCCCAGCTAGATGCGCACTTCTTCTGTTCCATTCCGTGCAACCTCAACGGGGAAGTCGTCATCGACTTGCCGGCTGACTCGCGAGCATCCTCTCGGATGTAGGGGTCGAGATATTTGCACGCGTTGACATGGAATTCGCGGGGCCGGCGTACGCGAAGGTCAGAGACGTGCGAGAAAATTGCACGAGCCGCGAGATTATGCTCACCGAACGGTCCGCGCGAAGGGCGCCGCCTGGGAAGGTCAGCGACGTCATTGTTGCAATTTTGCGTTTGATTACTCTGGATTTTCAGATTAGCAACGTTCACTCGTCCCTCTACCGCTGGTGATTTACACGAATTTACACATGATTTGTTTGTTTTGTTTCTGTTAAGCGTGTGATTTTTCATTGTATTGCGCTTTGTTAGTCTCGTTCAAGACGAAACAAATTGTTTTGGAATACGAAACCTGATCTTGTACGCTACCTGGGATAAAAATTCGCCGGTATTAGTTTTTTAACAGTTTCAAGTGTGTGTTTTTTCTGTGAATACAGTGAATTCTCGATATACGTCAACAACACGGGTCTTAGCGTCGTGACACTCCCCAGCCGTGTTATGTTTACATGCGTCCATGCCCTCTCGACCTTCACGGCTGGGGATAATTCCCCTGGGCGGTGGGGATAATTCCGCGACGTTTATCATCCAGGCCGTGGCGACATATACAGAGAAATCCATTGTAGCACTCTGGACCAATAACTAGTTCGCATCGTTAGCTTGTACGGAGTCGAATAATCAAAATTATTCGCCTTGCGAGGGAAAATCCTATTAACCCTTCGCACTCGAAATTATTTTAACTCCAAAACGAAACAGTTCTTCCGACCTAGAATATTTCCCTTCTATACATATATATTTTCCATGTTATACATACAAGAATGTTGCAATTTACTGGTAAAATGCTAAAGTGTTTAGTGACTTACTAAATACAAATAACTTCAATAATGTAAAGAATATTTTGAATAATGGTACAGCAATTTTTAATGGCGCCTTACAGTCGTCATTCGCGTGCTAAGGGTTGATTAGGAATTAATGAAATGCTGAAATTGCAATCAAAGAAGATATACCAATAAACGACTGCAGGATAGCTAATAAGTGTATAAAATGATAAAAAAAAGTAGTAAAATAAAGAACTAATAGACTTCCGATAGATAAAGTATAATATTTCCTGGTTACCTGACGCTGAAAGAAAAAGGAAGAATGATCACGTCAGCTAACGAAGAAACAAGGTGCTCCAATAACGTGGAACACATCAAAACTGGCCGTTGCGCCACCGATGTCGTCTCGGGGTTCTCGATCCCAGAATTACTTAACTTCGTCGCGATTTACGAGCGATCGCTAGAGACGCGTGTACCATCGACGCCGGGGTGAGGGCAGCCAGTTGAAAAATGAGGAACGAGAGGAGCAGGTATGCTCCTGCGTTTCGCAAACGTAGCGTTCGAACGCCCAACCTTTGAAAGTGACTGGGTTATGCACGTGCTCTTCTTCCTAGTCCCTACCTACGTGAATTAAATGCAGCCCGAGATAAAGCGATACGTGCATCCTTGCGAAACGACAGGCCGTCTCGAGGCAGCCGGGAGATAGGGAGCAAGTGTCAAACCGAACGAGAGCGAGCGAGAGAGAGAACGAGAAGAGGAGAGTGGGGTAGAAAGAATGAGACACACGAAAGGGGGTAAAAGTGGGCGGTGGAACATCCGAGGAGCAGTGGGGAAACGCGGGGGAGTCGAGTGCACTTCGTAGTGCAACGGCGGAGTGCATGGAGGGTGGGGGCTGCGGGGGGAGAGGGAATTCGAACGATGACTGCGGCGCATAACGCGGGACGATGCATGGGTGTAAAGACAGGCAAAACCAGAAATGCGAGGCTCCGTCTCGCGGACTGTCGGCACGTAGGGAACGCCGCGGCGACGGTGCATCTGCATTCTGCATTCTAGGCGATTCCGCAATCGCCGCAACGTCCTCGCAACGGGCACGCACACACGCGCCGCGCCGCGCCGCGTCGGGGCCTTTTCACCCGGATAATTGTCCGCTGGCGCGAGCGTCGCTTCGTGTTTCGATTGTTCGCCTTGTCAGGAACTAGTTATTCCAGTTAATAGATAAACCCCGCCGCGACCCGGAGGAAAGGATCGGACTCGGCCGATCGGAGAGTTCGTCCGGGTAAATGGAAAATTGGCTCGGGCTTCCCGAGTGCAAATTGCAGCCCGGCCAAGTGGGAAACCACGCGAAGTTCATTGACGTGTTGCGTCAAGATCGATCGATCCGGGTCAATGGAGCGAATATGGAACGCCGATACGGGCGATCGTCGGGGAATTAAATGACTGTTCGGATAGAGTCTGAGAAACTCCTTGGTCATTTTTATCGTCGATGATTCGGCTCCGTTTGTTGGGAATCCTCGAACATCGAAGAATGCTCTTATCTTGAACGGTCGGTTCCGATGAAGATAATACAGCAGTTTGATTGTGCACGCCGAACAAAGACGAGTCTGGGAAACACCTTAGATCCTTTCTTCTATGACCAGATTATGTTAAATTATATTAGACCGCGATCATTGAGATTGGCTGTTTAATTGGCTTTTATCTTGAACGCCTCTTTCCGATGAAGATGTAAAAGTTTCGTTGGCGCGATGAATACAAAGCGTGAGTCTGAGAAATTCCGTAGAACTTTTCATCAATGATGATTAGACTGTAGTCATTGAGAATAGAATTTTAATTATTATGGCTTTTATCTTGAATACTCGGTTCCGACGAAAATAGAGATGATTAGCTGTGTGGAGCGTAGAAAGCGTGAGTTTGAGAAACTCCTCGTCAATCATAGTTTGACTGTATTTATTGAGAATGCAATTTAATTACTCCCAACTTGAATTTTCTAACTCGAGCGAAAACAATTTTGCTATATAAATAATACGAAGCGTGAATGAACAAGTATTAAATAATTCTGCTAAACGGAGGAACACTAGACTGCGGATGTTTATGCAATTTTCAATTTTCGTAAGTAAATTTTAGGAAAGCGGCAGCTAAGTAATTGCGGATTTCACTCATAGATGGCTTCAGTTGAAATCCGCAATTACTTAGTTACCAACCGTAACCTTCGTAGGTCTGGAATAAATAAAAATCGTGCTAAATTCTGTGGAATTTTATATTGTAGCATTTTTTGAAAATTTTCAGGAGCCACAAATGCATAAAGATCCGCAGTCGAATGATCGCTGCTGCAGCGGTAAAGACTGTGATCCTCTCTTGGGAGGGATGTAAAAGTTTTTCTTCCTCGACACCGTTTGTAGAAAGGAAGATCCGCAGACCTTGATATTTGTAGTCAACGGACACCGCATGACCGGCATAGGCGTGTTCTCGAGTCAGCTACATGCGCGCAGTGAAGTCATAACGACGCCGTGAAGTCAGAGGTTTATAAACTCGATGCTTTAAAATAGACAGCTCCGATCGTCGTGTGGCTCTTGCGTGCAAGGATAATGTCAGGCGCACAAGCACCGTGACCGTTGCCGCTAAGTTCTGGATCCGTTTGCGGTCGCAGAAAAACCGGCGGTGTTAACCGCAGTTCAGCGGAATGCATTATTGCCGTCCCGGTTCGATTTGTATTACACGAATGGGAGACCACGGATTTGGACACGCGGATATTTGTGTAACAAGATCGCACGCGATTTTCTTAGAGATCGACAGCCCATTATGTTTTTAAAGATCGAGAGAGTCGAGACGGATCAAGGGTGCACGGAACTCGAACCTGCACCAAATCTATAGCGCAGCTAACACTGAACTCTAACAGCGAAGACTGTCTGCTGAAATCGATACGAACCACTTTGACTAAATCAAGATCAACGTAGACGAGTCAGACGCGACAGCTTAATATACACGTCACCGGAAGTGTGGTGTATAATGTAGACACCATGGCCGTATAGATACTGACATTTTCGAACCTGCGAAGTTTGATGCAGACATCGCTAGCTGAAGTATGTTGAACACGAAGCTCGGTGTAGACGGAGTCCACTAAACTAAGTATAGCTACCAAACTCTTGAAGCTCGTCGGAGATACTATCGAACTTGGACAATGCGATGAAAATTACCGAGTTCGAAAACTGTGCACAGAGACACGTAGAGGTCAACAGAAGGGTCAGTCAAGCATTATGGCAGCCACGGGACTTGTTAGCAATTTCCGATACTCTTGGGTATTCGTGTTTTTCGGTACACCGGATTTCAGAGGTGTTAGGAATTTCTAGCCCTAAAATTTTGGGACGTTAGGGGTCCCATGGTTCCAAAACTCTTGGAGACTCTTGAGTGTTTCAAGGATTCTGAAGGTACGAGGGTTCGAAGACCTAGGGAAACCCTAAACTTCTAAAGAGCTGGGCGTCCAAAGATCCAAGTCCCAAAGGTCCGGGATTTAACTATACCTTTTGAGCACTATTACGTGCCGAAATCTAGTCGCTATAGGAGCGAACCAATTCGCCATAAGAAGAACAGAGCTGGCACAATGCATCGGATTAGACGATCCTCGGCACACTGTCCAGTTCCGCGGGGGGTATTCCGAAGCGGTGCCTCGTCATTGGTCCGCAATAGCACAGCCGGCTGATTATCGGCGTTATGAATAGTCCCGCGTAACACGGTTTTGATTCCATGTGACGCGCAGCGGGTGGGTATCGAGTTCCATTAACGTCAACCATCGATTCGAGCCTATCGAACCCTCTCGCGCGCCTCTATTTTTCCCTCCCACGGGGAGAAACCCTCCGACGAGCCTTGAGGTTACAACAGCTCCATTGACGAGCCGTTATTTCGATCGGCGCGAGCGCGCGCGGCCGGAGAGCGGAGACCGCTCCGAGGCATCGATGAACGGTTCATTGTGCCGTGGGTGAACTCTGAACTTCTAGCCCCGGAGTTCGAGAATTCTGAACTCAAATTGCCGGCCGGATCCGAGCAGCCTAACCGGCACGCACGATCATCGCTGTAACGTCTAGAGCTCCGTTGAGCAATGCACCGTGCGCGTCCATAAGTCACCGGACGCACGCGGTCGCGCCGATGGAAATGCAAATACCGATGCGAATCGAATATTTTCATTCAATATCGCGCCTTCCCTGATGAATGTCCGCCATAAATAATATACTCTCTTGCAGCGAAGTTAGAAATATTGTGTTGTCCCGTAACTTCGCGCCGGTGTTTGCTAAGTTGCCAGTCGATTGCCGTTATTTGCTGGCTTTCCCGGAACGGCTGTCCATCTGAAGTTGAAACTTCGTAAAATATATTCTGGTAAAAGTGACAGGTTTTCATAGGATCAATATATTTTATTGGAACTTGGAAACGTACGGAGATTTCATTTTTTATTTGTTCGAGATTGAGGAAAATTCGATTTCGCGAGATTGCATTTTCATGTAAACGTTCGTTTGAAGTCGTGGCAATTAATAGTTGAAGCTTCAGAGAATATTTCCTGGTATAAGTAACCGATTTTCATAGGATCACTATATTCTCTTGGAACTTGTAAAGGTACAGAAATTTCATTTTTTATCTATTTGAAATTGAGGAAAATTTGATTTCGCGAGGTTGCATTTTCATGTAAACGTTCGATTGAAGTCGTGGCAATTAATAGTTGAAGCTTCAGAGAATATTTCCAGGTATAAATAACAGATTTTCATAGGATTGCTATATTCTCTTGGAACTTGTAAAGGTACAGAAATTTCATTTTTTATCTATTTGAAATTGAGGAAAATTTGATTTCGCGAGATTGCATTTTCATGTAAACGTTCGATTGAAGTCGTGGCAATTAATAGTTGAAGCTTCAGAGAATATTATTTGGTATAAGTGACAGCTTTTCACAGAATCTCTATATTTTGTTGAAACTTGTGCATGTGATATTTCACTTCCTTTAAGATCGAAGGGTATTCGTGGTATTTTATTTTAATATGGAGGTTCGAAATTGTGTTAATTAGACATGAAAAGCAGTGAATACTACGACGTTGTTTTGTAGAGGCGAGACATCCGTAGCCCCGGCTGTTTGATTAATAGGTTCAATTATTCGTCAAACTGCTATTCGTGAACGACAGACACGAATTGCGTTCGCGAGACGAGCATTTCCCTTCGAGCGACGCTATCGGGAATGTAATTCATATTTAAGTGGTTCGGTTTCGAATTCGCTGCACACGTAACTGCATTGCGGACGCGGGGCACGCTTATATCTGGCGAAGTAAATCGACTTAAGTCTGTTCCTTCGGTGCGCAGGGAAAATTCTATCTGTTGACTGGTGCCTGCATTGCGGCAGCTCGGGCTCTGCAACTATTAAAGCACCTACGTTACGTTACATCAGCCTGCTAAAGCGAAACGGGTTCCACGTTTTATTTCCAATCTACTACTGTGTTCGTTCGCGAAAACGAAAAAATACTCATTCCAATAAAAAAAAAACATAAATCTTTAAAAAAATCTACTCTGACGAACACTTTTGTGACGCCAAGGAATAACGTTAAACGTTAAACGTTTCATTGAAATCAGGATCTATTTTAGTTGAAAGACAAGTAATTGTCTGGAAAATTTTTGTTGTGATTAGAAATGTCCTGTTGTGACTGTCAAATATATGTCATTATTTTTATACTTGTTATACTCATAACCATTAAATATTTTGGTTCGTATTAGCAATTTCGTATTGTAATAATTAAATATTGATTAAATTGAACGTTTAAATATGACACAAATGTTTGCACCATTTTCTGGTTTCTTTTCACACGAGTTTAGAAAATACATTTGCCTTTTATGAATGAGTGAAATAATCGCGATTTATTTTAGACTGCTACACAATATATCTATCGATATACCTTTTTAAACAATTTTTTGATCGTGTTGTACTGGAGTCTACTGTTGTCGTAATTCACAAGCCTCCATACTTCATAAAACAATATTAATAATTCAGACCGGCAAGGTTTCCTTGTATCCAACAGTTTCAATGTAAAATCGTCAATGAGTGGCTCCAACATTTCGATCTCCCACAGTAAAATGATCACTTTCAGTGCTCTGTAGATCGGTATTAAACACATAGGGTGACCTGTCCAGTGGATGAATGAGCGTGAAGGGAGTCCTTTTTAATTGAAATTTGCACCACCTAATTTGAGAACGACAATGTTTCTACTGGAAAGCGATTTGCCTGCAAAAAGGACTCACTCGTAAACCGCGCGAATTCGTTATAAAAATAGAAAATTGAAGGTGCTAATTCGGTGCTCTGCAGATCCAGTATGAAACGCGTATAATTCGACAGTGAACACCGGAACACGAAACGATTTCTGCCTAGCCAGTCTCCGGGGCCGCTAGAATTTCGTTCTGAAGCGAAACTCGGATCGTCCAGGCCCCTCCTCTTGGTCTATTCGCGAGGATTGGAGCGGAGGAGTAATAACGCGTGTTATCCTCGGGATTTTCTTCGTGACAAAGCGAGAACCTCCTACGACAGGCAGCCGGGGGGCACAGGCGTCACGGGGTATCCTGTATCGACGGTTTGCTTGTCCTATCTCGAGTCGGAGGCGGCTGGCAACGCGGAGGTGGTGCACGCCGAGTTCCTGGTTCACCTGTATGCCTTCTCGTCCGTGGCTCACCTGAGGCTCACCTGGCTCGTGTTGCCACTCCCGCGACTGCGGCACCACCTCCGCGACATGCCGCCTTTTCACTCGTGGCGGCGTTATTATCAAAGGTCAGCCGGGAGGTCGTTCGGGCCGAATTACCATAGTATAGGTCACGGAGGATGCACAGCCAGCGGAGGACCAAAGGGAGGCGAGGAGGTACACGCGGGGAAGGACGAAGGCGTCGATCCCGGCCGAGAGCTGCGTAATTTATCGCGATTTCTTCATCGGTAGCTTTTCCTCGAGCGTGATCGATGACTACGGGCTTTTCTTCAAGAACGCAATGCCCACCGTAATTGCGTTAGCCTGTTCGCCGCGACACCACGGATGCTGGACAGCTCTGATGCCCATTGTGCTAGCCTGTGTCGCGAATTTTGAGCCTGTCATTTATTTCTCTGCGTCTGCGTTATCGATACTCGATACGCACGTGTATTGCAGTAAGCCGAATTTTTTACTTGGTCTGTGCCACTTAGAAATAAGAGCCCATGGAAATAAGAATTTTCGATTAGATAGCCTAGCCAGTGACATATGCGATGGTTGGTTATTTTCGATTTTGTACAATTTTACAAAGTCTTCTTGAATGAATCTTGAAACTTTTTTGCGCCAGCTTGTATTTAGAATTTGCATGAAGCGTACACAGTTTTACCCCACAATCGATTCGTCACGACCATACCTGAATTCACCGTGGCACACTTCTTCCAGAAGAAAACAAAGACTTTCTCCCTGAAAGAGCGATAAAATTCTCTCGTGAAGCGATTACGGATTCGTTTCCATCGAGCTGTGCCACCTTTACGGAGAAAATAAAAATCATCGAAAGCAGAAGCACACACGCGTGGAATACACACGACTTTCACACTGTTGCGCGATGCGACAAAAGGATAATTAAACGCGACACTCATCTTTCGTGCCTCGAGTCGATTTTATTGGGGAACGATACTTTGTTATGAAGTACGTTTCCCGTGGAAGTATTGGGACCGATCTTATACCGTCAATTTATATGTCAACTTGCCGAGAATGATGTAGCCCTTTTTAATATGCAGTTGCTTGGAAGGGAAAAAATATGTCAGGCAATCGTATTACAGAAAATAACTTGTTGTTATCATTATGCAACAATTTTTTAACTATTTTGCTTTCGTTCCTTTTTAGCTCTGTAGATTCACCATTCAGTAAGCAGAGGAACTTCTGAACAAAAATAATCCTTAATAACAACAGTATAAATATCTAAAAAAATTCTAGGACAATATCTGAACAACACCTAAACAACGTTCCTCAATGAGCACAGAGGTTTAAGGAATGACGAGACAATTTCCGTTGATAAATTAATTCGGAAGTTTCCCTAGCTCGAAGCGAGTTCAGAATTTGGTAGGATAGCGGCAGCAATTAATCATTCGTCTCCGGCTCGTGTCCGGGCGGTTAGGATCGCGTGGGGATTATTGGACCCGACGAATATATGGTCCGGTGATAAATATCATCGGTCGCACGAAGGAAGAAACGTTTTACGAGGGCGGATAGCAACCGGCCGGTCGATTAATTTCTCGTGTCGCGTGCACAGATATTCCGGTATGCAGATGTTGCCGGGTTGTGACTTAGGACCGGCACGCGTTCGATCCGCTCCATTGTGAAACGGCCGACAACAGCACCGCTCCAATCCACCTCGACGACCTCCTCGCCGACACGGTCGTTCGACGAATCGATTTCTGCCAGTCTCCGGTACATCGGCCAAACCGGGATGTACAGGTTGCGCAGAAATAGCTGCCCGCACGATCCCTCGAGACGCGGAAGCCTCCGGGGGTACCAAACCTCTCGAAGTTTGGCAGCGTTACTGGTTCTGGAGGTCCCAGAGCTTCGAGACTCTCAAAGATTCAAGCTCGCGTCCTTTGTATTCTGAACGGCCTGGGGAATGGACCCAACAAATTTTAGAGGTCCAAAGATTTAGACGGCTGAAGACCTGGGCACCTAAGGACCTAGACATGCAAAGACTCAGGTTTCCAAAGACCTACATTTCCAAAGGCTTCAAGAGTTTAGGGGCATTAGAGTCTCGGGAACCCTAGAACACTCGAAATCTTGAAATTTTGGGAGTCCCAAGGGTCTTAGAAGTTCTGATACTGGTCGAATATGGGGTCAATGAACCTCAAAAGCCCTAGCAACCTCCGAATCTCTGAAAATTTGGGGGCAGTACCCTACTGTCCCTAAATTTAGAGGCCCACTTAGAGATTAGGTGCCTAAAAATCTAGGTGATCAAAAACCTAGACATCTGAAGATCTACACACCCAAAGACCTAGACATCTGAAGATCTAGATATGCAAAGATCTTGGCACTTGAAGACTTTAATAATATCTAAGAACCTAGGTACCCAAAGACTTACGTATTCGAAATCCTTGCTGGCCAAAGTCCTAGACATCTGAAGATCTAGATACGCAAAGACCTAGACACTTGAAGACCTAAATTAAGAACCTAGGTACCCATAGAGTTGGGAACCCGAAGATCTAGAAGTTTCAAGAGTTCAGGGGCGTAGAGTTGAAGGATTCCGAAGATCCTCGAAATCTCGAGGTTAAGAGGGTCCAAAAGTTCTGAGAAATCTTGCCAAACGGCCCGATGACCTCCAATCTCCCTCGACGACCTTTCCCCGACACGGTCGTTCGACGAATCGATTTCTGCTAGCGTCCGGTACATCGGGCAAACCGGAATGTACAGGTTGCGCAGAAATAGCTGCCGGGGCAAAATCGCTCCCTTTCCAGGCAGATATTTTTGGAGCCTTATTGCAACCTGCGCCGCCGGGTACGTCTTTTCGAAACTGACGAAATCGTTCAGCGTCAGTCTTGAGAAATATCCGGACAAAAATATCCTGTTGCGTTTTATTTGGCTCTCATAAATGTTTTATTCTCACGGTCCTTTTATACGATTCGAGTTATGGTCACGGAAAATTGGAAAGCTTGTAAACATTTATTTTTCATCGCAACTGGTTGTAAATTCACTGCTGTAACAGAATACAATTTTCAGTGGTACATCAACTGTTACTTGCGACTTTTCTTTTGTAGTAATTTCTTTCGTCAATATCAATTTAAACATGTTCTGTATTTTAGACACGTTCTTTCATCGATTGTGTCTAATGAATATTTGACATTCATTAGAAGTTTCCGTGGATAATTGGCTCGGATCACATAAGTACATCGACCTGCCTACGTAACGCTGTTATTCATTGAGCGAATAGACGACGACACGTATTTAAATATTAACCCGCGTGTCCCAGTTTACGAGATGTATAGGAAAAATCTGGGATAGCTGGTACTACGGTTCCCACACGCTATTATAAGAAACACGCCGATGGAATACTAATTGCGAGCCAGAGCCACAGTCGTGCACTTCGCAAATCTGCCTTATTCCCGGAATAACTCCTGAATAAATTCTGGAAACCTGTCTTGCCGAATGAAACCGCGAGGCAAGTGTATCAATAGAATACTAATTCCCGGTCGTAAACCCGCGCTTCGGCTCTCCGCAAATTCGTCTCACTTCGAAAATATCTCTTCCGTAATATCCGGTCGAACCGAACCGAGGATTCGTAAATCGGCGCCAGCTGTGCAATTTTGTCGACACTGGATCAACAACAATATGTATACTCCTATCAAAAGGAGGGAAAAAGAGTACAGTGATTTCTCTATATATGTCGCGAAGGTCTGGATGATAAACATCGCGGAATTATCCCCACTACGGGATGGGCCACGAAGCTCCAGTAAACATAGCACGGTTCGGGTATGTCACCTGAACGATACACGACGCTGGCAAGACCCGTGTTGTTGACATATATCGAGAATCGCTGTATCGAAGCTGTTACAGATAGATGGATACATTCACATTTGAAATAATAATATTAGGTCGTCGCATAAGTTCGTGCCGTTTACTCTTGTAACATTTACATTCTAAAAATAAAATATGTAATCACCCTTTCATTCCACAACCCCTTCTGACCTTTTCGGCAAAGATATCATACCGTCACTATAAAATTTCTGGCGATTTTTCATTAAAATTCCATAAAATCGAAGTAAGTTATTTAATGAAACAAAAATTGCAAAAAATTAAATGTATGTACAGATCCTAATCAAGTTTAGTACAACGAGTATATCAACGTAAAAATTCATTTTAAAACCTGCACAAATAATTCCGTCACCCGCATATTGGTGACGGGGCGCCGAACGTGATAAACGCGTTGACCTTGATCTGTTGGGAAAATCGGGCAGTGTATCTGTTATGTAGGAACTCCTACACGTCGGAACGATCTTGTCCGCTCCGTGGTTTCGCTTGTAGCGATGGAAAAGAATACTCTTTAAACTTTGTGATATTTATTATAGCTTTTTCGCGGATATGAAGTCATACAAGAATTCGTAATACGTCAGCGCAGAAGGTTCTGGAATAACTTCGGCACGGCCCTCTTGCCGGAGGACCTCAGCCCTCCCCACTCTGTCGCCAGGTCTTTGTTCACCTGTTTTCCCGAAACTATGTTGCTGTATTGATGGGCGTTACAGGTGGAACTCGTTCTTCACCTGACGCTGATTCGTCTGAAGTGTGCACACTGTAGGTGGAACGTGATCTTCACATTTTGTTTATCGATATTCGTACAAGCTGGGTGGAACGTGATCTTCACCATACGCTTGTTCGCATGAATGTATGTGTTGTAGGCGGGACGCGGTCTTCGCCTTGTTTGGCTGTTAGGCCTGTTCGAATCGTATTAAATCGTATTATTTAATCGTATTGATGTGTCGCGACGCGACAGTATCTCTGACGCAAAATCTCGGAAATTGCATTTGGGCCGGTCTTTCGAGAAAATGCACTCTGTGCGTCGCCTGGCGACCGGGTCTTGGAACAGGGGGGAGGGGGAAAGTCAAGGAAGGATGTCTGCGGGTCGATCGTGGCGTCGATCTCTCCTCGTGGCGTGACAATCTCGATGTTCGGGCTCCCGTTAACGACTCGAGCCGTTCACCCACACGTGTAGACGCGGCCGCACGCCCTTAGAAGCCGATCTCGCCTTTAGGTGGTATTAAATGTCGACTCGTTGCGGTGGACTGGCGGCGGCTCCGACCGCGGTTGGGACTTATTCGCGCGCGACTAGGCGAAAAGGATCGGCCTGCTCTAGGCCGGCCCCGCGATACACACCGGGGCCCTCTCTTACGTGTGTGCACTCTCTTATACGATCTGGCACACTTCGTGCCACACTCGGGGCACACGTACGCCGTAGCATCGCGCACGAGCTCGAAATTTACGGCACGCGAGCATGGACGAGGCCGGGGCCGCTCCTCTCTTGCATCGTCGCCCGCTTCGCTCGCTCGCTTACTTATGCTCGCTTGCTCGTTCGCCAGCTCGCCCGCTCGCTTGCTCGCGCATCTTCTGGGTTGCTTGCGCAACGCGAGAGAGCGCGAGGAGAGAGCGACAACGGGGAGAACGGACGAATCGAGATGGATAGATGGGTCCGATAGAGAGCTAGAGAGCGAGGCAGAGGGGAAACCATAAGCACCGGCTGCACCCAGGATCATTCCATTTGCCGTCACAATACGCGCTTCTTAGGCGAGATCTCTGCCCCCTTCGATCTTTTTCCAAGCACTTGGAGGTCCGGCTGTCTTTTAGTTGGCTAGATGATATAAGTGGATCGGGTGAAAAGTTATTCATCCTTGCACGTGGATTTTTATTCTGTGTGTACTCATGTTATTACTAGACTCGCGATGCATTTGTGACAACAGTGAGTAGGTGTCATTTCAAACAGTAAAAGTATTGGACGATTTTAAAAATACTGTTATATTATTCTCTACTCACTATGCATATTAATACTTCAACGACCGCTCACACAACATGTGTGTGATAGCCGGAACAACCGTAGATGATTGCTTTAATAATTGTCATACAAAGGAAAAATATTAAATTTGTTTATAATTTATATTGAGAAATATTAAATTTTTGTTGTTTTTTGTTTTATGTTAACTTTTTCGTGAATTTAATAAAGTTCTTTCAAATTAATTCTTCCAAAATACTGCCGGCCCCTGGCGACGTTTGATTGCGTAGACGTGCGGTCGTTAAAGTGTTAAGAAGAAAAATTGATTTTCACTCGGGTTTTGGGAAATTTAGGTAGAAAATGTTTATTTCGCATCAAAATCCGCGGTCTGGTTAATTAGTGACAAGGGTGATTTGCATGTAAGAAGAAACTATAAGCACCAGCTGCACCTAGGATCATTCTTCTGACACTGTAAACACAGATTCATACAAAATAAAGTAATTCTTTTAAAACCAATATATAATTTTTCTCTGACATATGTTCTTCATAGAATGTAGAGAATAATCAAATTCGACGACCAGAGGAAAACTATTTCTTATACTTATTCCCGCTGCAGGATACAGACACACACCGGGCAGGCATCACAAACTTGCCCTCGTCTATAGCAACAAAACGAGATGCTGTGAAAAATACAATTACATCTCGAAGCAACTCCAAAATTCCAGTCTCCCTGGTTTTTCGGGTACGTCGCGCGCCGAAAGATGAACCGGAAAGGAGGCTGGAGGATCGGCGAAGAGGCCGGTCGCACGATCGCCGTCCAGCAAAACGATTCGCCGCTAATTCCCGCGGATGGCCGCGGCTCGGCCTAAGCACGCGATCGATCGATCACTCCTCAGATATCATCCCCGCGCCGGAACCGTGTATCCCGTCGCTAGTTTCACTCCGCACGCGTGGGTGTACCGCTAACGGGCAAAGATCAGCGGAGCTCGTGCGGCAGACGTTATACCCATAATTGGCCCTCATCTCTGGAAACACAATCCGATCGTTACCTATTCGTTATCCGCAATCTCGCGGGGTCCCCGTAGTTGGCAACGTCGGGGAGACACGCGTTCTGTGACATCGCTCGCATAACGAAGTAAATCAACGGAGAGACCGACCGACCAACCAACGAGGAGTTGGTCCGCGGTTGGCGTTGCCTTTCCATGCGAAATGCCGAACGGACGACAGAGACGGAGACAGAGAAAGAGAAAGGAGCAAGCGGGGGACCTGGAGGATCGAGGAACGATCGAACAGAGAGTGAGAGAGACAGAGAGGGGGGGGGGGGGAGAGAGAGGAGCCGACTCTCGCATGCAGAACCCTTAGTATTCCTTCTGCGTCAAATGTTAACTCGTGCCACTAACTATGCGGCTCTCTTATTCGCCTCGTGCCTCGAACTCCTCTCCTCCTCCGCTTTTTTCGCCGGTCGTACACCATGGTAATCGCGACGATCCGGCACGGCGCTCGTATTTGTATCGCGAATCGGCCCCGGAACGGAGGCCAATCATTACCTTGCACGAGCCGTATCTTATTTTTAGAGATTCTCTTTCTCTCTCTCTCTCTCTCTCTGTTTCTCTCTTTCTTTCGCTCCGCTCGTACGCAGAATCCTGCACGGCGCGCGCGTCCCCGCGGATTTACATGCGCAAATCCGACGCACGCAGAGACACACTCGCCGAGCGGCGACTGCAAGGAATTGCAAGGAAATTCAAAGAGGGGCGGCAGCGGCTTTGTATTAAAGTCGTGTAACAAGTGTCACCTGTCGCTCCTCGGGTCTCCTCTGCCCTTTTTAGACACGCGTGTACACAGGGGCGTCGCACGGCCGACTGCGAATTCTGATTCCCGTTGTGCCGGGAGACGCGATAACCATCGTATCGCCGGCCCCGTGTTTTATTGATGATGCGATGATCGATGCTGCCGGGTAACTCGGTTTGTTCTTGCCTGGTTTCGGTGGTTTTGTTCGTGTCTGATCCGAGATAAACACCGAGCCGACGCGAATAATGTCTGTGTTACCCGCTCGCTGTGCTCGCGTTTGACGGAGGGTTTTTTTTTTTTGGTCGGGGGATCGTGCCGTTTTCGAAATGCAGCTTTATTGGACATTTCAGCGGCGGCACTTTTTTCGGAGATCGTGACTGAGATTTTGGTTGGTTTATTTGTTGGTCGTGGAATTTTTATGTGGGAGATGAGAGATTTCTTGTTTTATTTTGTGGAATTTTTGTTATTGGCAGTCAAACTCAAATAGGATAAGGGACCTAATTACTGTGGAGGTACCAACTACTGTGTCTACATTAATTATACTTATTTTTAAAGCTTAATGGATATTAAAAAATAAATATATAACGTATATATTAACTGATTTTAATAAAAATAATTGAATATCTCTTTTTGTAATATTGTTTGTGCTTTAGAAATACGTACGATTAATAGACACAGTAATTGGAACCCCGACAGTACATATTTTTCAATTTTATTCTCAATAAAATTTCTTTAGATCTGGAGAATTGGGTAATTGTAGTAATTGTCCTTGGTGAATTTTTATAAACCTAATGGTCCTCTCAGAAATGTGAATATAAGTTCCTGATATATTTGCATGTTGGCATTTTCTTTTAGCTTTCTGTACTATCTTAGACAGCTGCCTACATTAGGAATTAGTAAATTTTTGTTCCAATGCCACTTGAAAACCCATTAAATGATTACATTAACGGTAAATACTCGCAGCTGGTGAGCACTTAGAAGCTGTTAGGTTCAAGGTTATCCTCTCTACAGTAAAATTCTAAAATACATGAACAGCTAGCATTGCTGTTAATTCGTGAAATTCTGTGTTCTATGATAATTATTAACTTTCTCCGTAAACTGTATCATCCAGATTGTAAAGTGCGCGTTTTCTTTCAATAAAATGTTCATAATTTGATTGACTAAAAATTTATTGTTCTTCCTATTTATTTTTTCAGTTCACGTTCAATGAAATGTACTAGTAGAAAGTACGGACACGAACAAGTTTTACGGGCAATTTCAGGACACAAATACTAATCTAATTGTCAACTAGCTTAGATTGTTGTGCACAATTGTTAATATATCGATACAATGATCTACGAGAACATTTAAAACCAATCAAAATGACAGAAAAATGTTAATACTCTGCCGAAGAAAGAGTCGCGAATCGGCGGCCGATTCATGCGGTTCTATACTACTTACTCTCCTCGAGACTCCCAAGAAAGTAGTAGCGTACAATGGTTGTCGCAATTAGTCAGACAATAGAAGCTCCGGACTCGACTAATCCCACAAATGAATCAAAGTAATGCCAACAATCTTTTTACATAAATAGTATAATTAATTGTAAACCCATCCAGGCCTACGCTTTTAATAAATAACTTTCCTGTCGTTCAACTTTTTACTTTATGCGACTTAAAACTGAACTTGATCTATAAAATTGAACATTAAATTTTTTAATTTTCCGCATTTATACAAAATAAAAATTTCCCACCTGAATTGCAAAAATCTGGAATGAAACAGCAACTTATTTTTGTTTTCTTTTAATGTGTTTTTGCCGTACTAAATTACACCGACTCACTTTTGTCATGAACGAATAAAATCCGCTGTCTACTATAATCATCGTTCGCGAAATTTCACGAGGCCAGTGCACACGTCCATTTCTCAGCTATCGCGGCAATCATTTCCCCGACAGCTTCGTTAACGTAGTTGGCCGCCATAGGGGAGGAATAATCGCTCGGATCGCGTCGCGTCGCGTAATTATCATTCCGCATAAGACCGCGGAACCTCCCAACGCGAGGATTCGCCGTTCGCGCGGGGGGTTTTCGCGTTCGTTTACAAACGTTTATCATCGGGACAGGACAGTGGAGAATTGCTATCTAGATAGGAAAAAAAAGGCCGGCAACTCGGGTTGCACGTAGCACGCGCTATTTGTCACCCGGCGTTGCCTATCTGCGACTCGTATCTGTTATCGTGGGGCCGCGGAGGGCTACTTTGGCCCGATGCCGGCGCTAGATCTTATCGTCCGGTTCCCTCCTTCCGTTCTCTAAGTTCGAGTTATCCGCCGTGGAATAAATTCAATGCCCAATGGTTATCGCGCCGACAAAGTAACGCTCGCTGCATCCCGGCCACGTTGCGTTGCATCGCGTCGCATCGCGGCGTTGCGTTGCGTTGCGTTGCGTCGCACTGCGTCGCGTCGCAGTTTGCATTAACATCGACGAAACCACCGTCTTCCGGTTCGCCACGGTGCACCGTGCTTCCTCGATCTCATCACCCCGCAATAACTTTCGTTTTCACGGCTGTTGGCCGCTGTAATAGCTTATGCAAATTCATATTTTATTGCCGGGCCCTGAATTACATTATGAATAAAATATCTCCTAAATAGAATTGTTCGGGAATTAACGAGGGACGTTATTCAGGAGAACTGTCGCGTCGAAATTCATATCTTGATGTTCACATTTTATCGTCCACGTTATGAGCTCGTGAATAAAATAACGAATAGTATGCATCGTAACTAGAATTGTTTCAGAATGAATGAGGAACGTGCGTGTCGTACGGACATTGTCACTTGATGTTGCTCAGAAGATCTGGGCAATATCAAAATTCATATTTTGATGTCTTAGGGTCCTCTATAAAATTACGAACAAAATGATTCTCAGCCGCAATTATTTAAAAATGAATAAGCAATATGAATGTTCCATCAACATCGCCAGGTGGTGTTGTTCAAAAGACTGTCATATAAAAATTCATATCTTTATATACATACTTTATTGTCTATATTATAAGGTACTCAATAAAGTTATGAATAAAATACTTCTTAAAGTATTTTGAAAATGATCGGGGAACATGACTGTTGTATGAAGATCGCCATTTTTCGTTGTTCGGGAGACCTGTCTTTTAAAAGTTCAGGTTTCGGTAGAAATGTATTCATAATAATAAATGTTTCCTTTAATCATTTTAGTAAATTGAAAATAATTTAACCTTCTTACTGCTTCAAACAGCGTCCACCCAATTTTGTCATAAATGCATGAAATCTGCAATCAACATATTTATGATACCAATTGGCAATGAATTGCAAATTAAGCTCAACTTGGACACGTTTCCAAATTTAGCAACAATGCCCACCAACTGTAAGTTCTTACAAGCACTTTTCCCACCGTATTGTGCCAAATTGGTAATCGCGGTGCCCTCGTATTGCAAAATACCGTGTACACAGCGCTCGGCCGTTACAATAGCATTGCGGTCGGGCGGAATCGCGAGGAAACGACTGTTACAGTCAAGAACGATGCGCTGATAAAATAAACACGTGCCCGAAGCGTTTCCGACAGGCAATCGAGCCGTCGAATCGCCTCGGCGCGGAACTTGACGAGGAAAACACGCGTGGTACCCGTAGCCCGGCGTTATGTGAACGCGCGTTTTGTATACACGCGTGCCCGTATAAAATTTCGTGCCGGTTCCCCGCGGGAGGCCAATTATACATGTACGCCGGACGTTTCGCAATGGCGGCAATGAAACTCTAATGACGACCGCTGTCAACCGCACTCCCATGCGCGGACTAACATCGTAAAGTTCGGCCCCTGCGAGTTTCATGATCCCGCAACAGGTTACGCCAATAACGAACCCACGTATATGGAGTAGCAGCCGAACCTTTACGGGACAAGCACGATGAAATTCTTAATGCCATAAGCCGCGTTGCGGGAATTTCGTGTGCGCGCCCTTTAACGTCGTTCCTGTCGCCATTCGCTTTCGCCGTGTAACTGCACACGTGGTTATAATAATTATTGCGTAATCAATAACAATAAATTACTATCAAGAGTCTTCTCTCCGTGTTTCCACTTTAGACATTCCACAATTGAACTTTCTTCGTCGCAGTCAAGAGTTCTTGGAAAGTGATCAATTTTTATCTTCTTTATCAATTTGACTGTGTATAAATTTTCTCTCTCCCTTCGGATTTATTTATCTTCCGTACACTTTTAGCACTTTATCTGGCGGACAAAGTAATTTTCTGGCAGAAAAAAATCCGACAAAAAGCAGATTAGATTACGTTAACGGGAGCTATTCGGTTCGTGATGATACCAATGGTAACAAATCATCATTGTTATTAAGCAATCTCTCAAGAAGTCCTTAGTACGAACAGAGTATTCACGAAGTTGATCCCTTTTACATTTCCATTTCTGCAATTGTTGAGTATATAAATGGATTCTTGTGGGAATTCGTTAAACAAAAATTGATTCATTCGTGCAACGAAGTCTCAATCAATGCAATTTCGCGGTAGACACAATAACGCCGAAAGCATCCGAACATCAGGCGAATCGTTTTCTCGTTTCGGCCGGGTATCGTCGATTAAAATCAGCGGACCCGCGATTTTTATCTGGTCGGGGACGGTTGGCGAGATCGGATCTACGGATCGGAGACCTGTAAAATGACCGTAGGAAGATCGATATCCCGTGAGCCGGGCATTCGTCTCTTAGTCGCGGGCATCGCTGACGTCTGTCGCGGTTTATTCGAGGCGATCGCCGATCGGCCGCGGATTCCGGAAAAGCAGCTTGAAAGCAGGAACCACGGAAGACGATAACGGTGGATACGGTGAAAGGTCGTCGACGACGCCGCGGCTTTACGTCAATTACATTGATATAGTGTCCCCCCTCCCCCTTCCCTCCCGCTCGGTTCACACTGTTCTAGCCTAAGCGTCGTTCCCTGCACCGTGCGTCCCCCAGCGTCATATCGAATGTTTTTTCCCGCTCGGTGCCCCTATCGGTCCCTTAAGTAGTAAATCTCGTCACCCTGGAAGCGTGTTCGCCGGCTTCGAGGGCCGTAATTATTTACGAAACGCTGCGCCGAGCTTGTCCCTATCTTATCAACGCTTTCGCTGCGCGTTAACGTTGCGCGGTGGTCGCTGCGACGTCTTTTCTCCTGCGACGTACTCTTCTCAGATGTTACCGCACCGTTTCCCGAAAATGGGACATTTAGTTTATCGATGCATCTTCTTCTCTGAATCCAATGTTAGATTGAAAATGCTCCTTTCAATTTAAAGCTCGCTTCTCTTTTTGTCGAACGTGTTTCCTGTTTCTTGGGTTCATTAAAGTGTATTTCAGTGTATTTTAGTTCAGAAGAACGATCATTTTTAACCCTTTGCACTACATTGGGATCTGTATGGTGACATTCGTAATCAGCTACCTAATAGTAACGGTTGCAATACCATTTCCATTTAGCTCAGAATAAAATAAATCAATGAAAGAAGTCAAGGTAAATGAATTTGCGAACAGTCCCAATTGTGTTTTTCCAAGATACCAAGCACACGTAATCGTGAGTGTTCTCTAATATTTTAAGAACAGTATGCCAGCGCGCAGTAAGGGGTAAAAAAGAGCGTTCTCGAAAGAAGACCAGCGGCTTCTTTCTGGATCGGAGAGATGTAAGGCGGAATGCAAGCAAGTAATCGGTTTCCAGGCATTAGCCGAAGCGTACCGCAAGAAACGGTTGACGCCGCATGGCGCCCCATGCATCATATTCTTGCGTCGATACTCGCCGCGGTGTTTGCTCTGCTGCCACGCAAGAAGAGCATTTCGCAACCGGTAGTAAGAAAACTTGATTAATAACGGAATAATAATACGCTTCTTTGGCCGGCTCGCATGAGGCGTGGCGAATGAAGCGTGGGGGAGGTCGACCGTGTTTCCCCTTTCGCGGCCGTGTCCAACTATTCTAATAGATTACCCGGGATCATTTGTCTCCGCGGGATTTTCCACGCTAATTTACATCTCGGATCTGTGACCAATACAGTGACTGAAGGAACAAATCCTTTGATTGTTACCAGGACGCCTCAAACTTAATACTTGGAATCAATGTTTATTTTTATGAAGTTGCTCGAAGAACTGTCCTTTTTAACGATTACAGTATTTACAATGGTCTAATATAATGTCGATGAAAAATTATAGATTGCAGTGGTGGGATAACGTACACTTTAAGTGTGAGCTAAGTAGGCTACCGAGTCCTTTCTCTTTAATGGGAAGCTTTGATTACTACGAAGACAATCTCGCGTCTTCTTTAAAATTGTTTGCGGAATCTGAACTATGAAATCAATTACGTATTGAGTCGTGTAGGAATTGTTAGTGACCCGAAATGCGACTGCGGATATGGTAGTCAGGACATGAATCATATTGTTTGGCAATGTAGTCTCTTCGATGTACAGCGATCTGGGCTAATTCAGCAGTGGCGTGAAATTAACCTTCACTTGCCCTTAAATTTGGAAATGTTGATTGCCTGACCCAATATAGGGGCTTGTTTTCTTATTTTTAAGTCCTTGAAAAAATGTAAGATGCGAATTTGATTTAATTTAGTGTGGACTGTGTATGTATGAATGTGTACATATATGTACTGTAAACTGCCTCGGTGCGGCAAAAATAGAACAGAGATCTGAAATGACTATAATAAAAAAAATTCCGTATCAAGTGTTTTAAATATTGCTTTGAAAAACTCTGCCCAGTCCTCGAATAAAGATCCGACGCAATAGATCTCGAACGGATCTACCGGAGGCCGAAAAATTCCTGGAGATCCTCAGACGTCTCTCGCGCAGGTGTATCGAGGAAGCTGCGAGAATGATTATCACCGGCTCTGTTAAAAGTGACTGTTGTACGGAGGGGGGAGGAGGAGGGGATGGGGGAATTCCACGGCGGTCGGGTTCGAAACAATGCCCAGTACGTCGAGGAGTTTTCTGTTAGGCGGTTTTGCATGCTGGCCAGTTGCCCGGTGATTTATCGGCGTTTTTCTTTCCGCCGCGATTACCGGCTTCGTCCCTATTAAGCACGCCCGTTAAAGGTGGCAAATGCGTGACGCATTCGTGCGGCCGGCGTGCCGCGACGCAATTTCACGAGCGGGCTCATTAGCGATGCATTTAATTCGAGGACGCTCGCAAAACCCGAAATACCAAGAGTTCCATCCTGTCGCGTTCGACCCTGCCCGCCGCGTCTTCGTCTCCCTGGAACGGCCCACACGGTCAAAGGTTCTTTCCCGGCGTTTATCCGCCGAAATACTTCGGCCCCCGGGAACCGTCCACGCCGGTTAACCGAAAATTATTGGCCCGTTGACGACCGAACGCCGGATCCCACCGGCTGGAGCGATTTTCGCTGATTACAAATTGCTGACATTGCACTCGATCGCATCGGGGAACTTCAGCACGTTCGCTGTCCAACCAGAGACAATAAAAGTCGCGCGGAAGCAATTTATTCTGACGCCTAAGTGTAATTCCTCGCAAGCGGAGTTTTTACTCTCAACTGTCTTTGCTGCTTTACCGCCTGACCTGTTAAACTGAGTTTTATTTAACACTAGAACCACCGGACCAGTCAAAATGACTGGTTCCCAATTTTTTCTTTTACAATTACTGAAATTGTAAAAATGTTTTCCTCGGAAATTTTTTAATGAACCTCTTCATCGAAGCACACATTACAATAAAAGTTTTATGAAGCCTGAATGGGCACAGTTTTGTCGCTGTTACAAAGCAATATACGTCAGTCGCATCTATTGCTCGGTAGTTGTAGTGTTAAGGGCTGTGTCTTTTGGAAGAGAGGCTTCGATCCTCCAAGCTATTTTTGGGCTCGGTAGAAAAGTGCATCTCTAGCTTGTTAGAGTCTTCTATAATATTTTTACCGGAACTTTGATTCCCTCATAGATTCGCTGGTATTTTCTTTATTCTTCTACTGAGCTTTACGACCTCATTTTTTAATGAATTGCATTCATTGATCTCTCTCTCTCTCTCGTGACATTTTCTTCAATAACTTGACTTTAAATCGTTCTTCAATTTTCTACGACTTCTAAGCCAGAACGTTCCTCGAAGTAAAAATCTAATCTCGTAATTTTTAAGAATTCAGAGATGAAGTATTGGTGGTACGATCTCGAAGTGCCATTATTTAGGAAAATGGTCGAAAATCAACGGCATGTCTGGGCAAGCACACGCTTCGACACACGAGCCTGTGAGCTTGCCGGGACCAACGTCCTCGAGTGGATGGTCGCGACGCGCGACCAACTGGTAATCGTTCGATAGTCCGTCGCGTATTTCTTCCGAAATAGATTTCAATTCGAGCCGTGGAGCAGAAGAACCGTCATTAGTTCGAACGACGAGCGAACCAACACGGCGCCGAGATTACGATTCGCGACGGTGCACACCGTGGTCATGATCACGGCGTCGCAGTGAGTAAAACGAGAAGCTGATGCCCGCTGGAAGAATGGCTGAAGGGGAGAGTCGAGAAAGAGAGCGAGAGAGAGAGAGAGAGAGCCGGTCATTACCGAAGGAACACCTAGCATGACTTATGGGGAGTCCTGGCTGGGGAGCCTTCCAGGCAAGAAGTCGCGAGGATTGGATCCTAAGGCCCGCACTCACGCGATGCATAATTCTTCGACTTGTGCTTGGCCCGAGCAAACTGCCGTCCGTGTCGTACTCATCGGCTACCATTGTAGTAGCACACCTGGAAAAACTGTGAGCAAGTGTTCGCCTATTCTCCTGCTCCCCCCTCTCCTCCCACCTCATTGCTCCCGACAAAATTGTACGCGAGTTTGTACCTCGCATGCGTACCCTCCACGCGGCTATCGCTTCCTGAATTGTTTTCCGTGCATTGTATGCGACGTTCTGCGATTTTTATGGAATTGCAATTTGATTTTAGAAAATGTTATTCTGAGATTCATCCACGCAGTTTTTTTACTTTTTTATGAATTATATGGTGTATTATATCTTCACGAGTGTGTAGCCTGTGGACTCGAGAAGAAGCCACCCAGACTTCCTTGGTTTAAGGGCCCGGGATAGTCACGTGACTTTTTAATTAATAATTTCCATTCACAGCCTTCAGACAGAGACTTAAGATACGCCTTGGTCTTGATCCGACGGGTCTTAAGTCTGTGACTAAACTTGTCACATTTTCTGCCCTGTATTATCGATATTATGAATTCTGACGCCAGAAACGTGCTTCAAGTTTTTCGCTTTATTTCGCAGAGAATCAAGACAAAATATATCTCAATTTGTTAGCTGGGATTTCATCCAGAAAACACATCCAATGGCATAAAAATGCTTGGATTCCACAGCATGCACATCGTCAATTTTTTGCCTACTTCAAACGCTTATATTATCAAATATCTGCATAATCTCGGCAGCTCCTGACCAACCCCAATAGATTGAACCGTTCTCTTTCGAATGAGCTCTTCACCAGCGACAAAATATTCTTATGTAAGGACGAAAACGTGAGGCAAGTAAAACCATTTTTCGTCTACTTTTGTCGGTAATGCGGTCACTCTACCTGATCGCGAATCTACGAAGACCGGGCCATTAAATACCGTGCTGATTCTGAACTTTCCTGTGCTCGCGTTATTAAATCAGATTGCCCCGTATTCAAACTTGCACTAGATTGAATCTTCCGCTTTCGAATGAGCCCTTCACCAGCAACAAAATATTCTTATATAAGGACGAAAACTTGAGGCAAGTAAAACCATTTTTTGACGGTAATGGAGTCACTCTACCTTATCCCGAATCTGCGAAGACCGGGCCCTTAAGAATCTCTTTTTGATGGGTAATTTATTTTCTGACCCAAAGATACGTTCCTAGCAGCGTTTTCGAAGTCCTCGGCAACGCTATACAATTTTTCAAAATATCCTATGCGAGATAGACACTTTCACGATTTTGTAACCTGTGGACTCCAAAAGCCACCTCTTAAGCATCCTACGTTTACAAATATTCTTTCGAGGAAACACATATTCGTTCTTCCAACAGCAGCCTCATAGTACTCGACAGTAGAATACAATTTTTTAAAAATTTCTCCCGAACAGAAACCATAGTTAACACGTTACCTGCCACGTCAGTCATATATGACTGATAGTAATTTTTGACTAGGTTTAGAAATTCATTTTTACCGTGACATATCCAGATAAACCGAATTTGATTAGGATCTTTAGAATTCAAAAGGGTTAAGACAGCACCCCCTACAATACATTTTAAAGTTTCGGTTTCATTAATTAAATTACACTGATTTCTTGAGAATCTCTGGAATTGATTTCTGTCACTTAACGTGTTAACCCAGAGAAGCCACCCCTAGTCTCTCGTACTTTACGCCCACCCGAAAGCCAAGTGTCGCCGCGTCGTTGTCAAACAACGTTAAAAGAATTCCTCGCCATCGCCCACCCAACCGACACATTTAAATCGTCACTTTCCGCGAGCACACATACATACGTAAATCGAAAGAGATATTATCGGCGTTAGCATTACGCCGGCATTATGCCAGAAAATCGTTTATCGGTATCCCGGTGGCTGGATCGAAATCCATGCGAAGGTCGTAACGATAAGACGATCGTCGAGATGTAGGGGACCGCGGGGGGTTAACGGGACGGGGGTTCCAGGTGTAGGAAGAAGACGAAGAGAAGAAGAGGCGGGGGACCAGCGAGTTTTATCAGGAAACGACGGGACCACGATCAGGAAGTTCCGTGGAATGTCAGCATTCTGTCCCTACGATTATGTCGCGGTCGAGGTGAGTCCTTATCCCGGCAGGATCATCGGTCGTGAGGTTAAGTCTATAGCTGGAAATAGAGACTCGGCCGTTAAGGGGGTCCTCGGGGAAGACGGGTCTCGAAAGAGGAAGAGAAAGGGGATGGTCCGGTGGGGCGGGAGGGGGAGGGCCCAAGGGGATAAAAGGGGGCCCCCAGAAAGACGGAAGAAGCGGAGAAGGAGGAACGGAGCCGGGTAAAGATTACGCGTAGAGATACGCCTAGACGGCGAAATTCAAATGAGCCGCGGGGACTAAATCGAAGAGGCACGGCCGGTGGATCGGTTACACCGCATTTGGTATCTGATCCTGGAAACTGGAACCGTACGGGACGTCACAGAAAACGGTGCTGTAACTCTGCCGCGTAACGCGCGTGTCGTTCGTTTTCGCGGCCCCCGGGGTTACAATAGTCCCCATCATCCCTCGATCGCTATCGCAATTAAAACCGGTTCGGGACGACACCGTCGCCCGATCCTCCAGCCAGCGTACATACGTGCATACTGCACGACGCACACGCCTGATTTTTGCTGGCCGTTCAACCTTTTTTTTCGACACCATGGCGGATTGTGTTACCCTCCTCTGCGCAACTTCCTCGGACGATTTCGGACGTGTTCTCGGACTGCGAGGCAGTTTTTGGATTCTTTTGTCGATCGAAATTTGTCGTGCTGTTTTTTCGGAAATTTGTTGTTCTTGACACGAAAAGCGCAACGAACGTTCGGACCGGTTATTTTGAAAGTGGTGCAAGACTATGTTTTGCTGATAAAAAAGAATACAAATATACAAATTATATGATATTGTAGGGTTGGAAGTAATCGAACAAATGATTTTAATATATATATCAGTTTATTTGTATATCGCACGCTCGCAAATCTCACAATTCTCACCAAAAATTACTCTGCCGCTCTAATCTCTCTATCCTGATCCTTTCCTCATGCGTCCTTTTTAAATATACCCCTCGTTCACTCACATTCTTACATACACAGATTCTCAGGTTAACGCACTCAATATCACTTTCTCACTTTTATTATCATTCGCACTCTCTTTCACTCTCTCTCTCGGTCAATCGCCTGTCGCGTGTTTACAAGGTTTGACAATCCATCGGTGGCCCCTAACGCCAGCTGATATTTATGTTTCTTATTGCTTTCTTATGCTACTCCTAACTGTCGTTTGTTCGAATGGTAACGCTTATTTTCCTACAATATCTCATTTTTTTTTTAATACACTCCTTCTGTGTATTTATCCTGTATATTTATAGAGATAGTATTGGATGTACATCGTGCTGAATTGATCAATACAATCGAAATTGGTCGATTGATAATGATCGATGATTGATCGGTTTTAATTGATTTTTTTGGCTGGTTTAAATAAAAAGCTGTGCGTTAAGGGATCAAAATGTACCTTCTGTCTAAACAATTTTAGTGAACCGAAAATAGGGTAATGGTGCACTTTTTTGAGGTCTTCACAGTTTCGTATTTTTTCATTCTTATCATGAACGCATAAAATTGCTCGGTCTATTGATGAATAATACAGTGAATGCACGATATATGTCGTCAACACGGGTCTTTGCAGCGTCATGTATCGTCCAGGAGACATACTCGTGCCGTATTATGTTCACACTCCTTGGCGTCCGAGACCTCTCGAGCTTCGTGGCTCCTCGTGGGGTATACCCCGCGATAATGGGGATAACTCCGCGACGTTTATCATCCAGGTCTGGGCGACATATATAGAGAAATCACTGTACCAATTCCGACTTTTTTTTTTATGTAGAATCATCCCGTTTTTGGTTGTACCCCGAGTTACTGATCACGCTGTGTATTCAAAGAAACAGAGTTATCGAATAATTTCCCTTTGATAGCTCCTCGCAGTCTCGTTGAATTTTTCAGACAAATTTCAGCTAGACACGTACCCGCTGAACTTTTCTATTCCGTTGATAAAAATCTCATAGAACTTCTAAACGAAAATACGCGTGATTCTTCTTTTTCCGCGGATCAGCGCCGGAAATGAGCGATCCGTGCAAACGGCGGCGGTTGTTTCGCGGGAATTTCGAAAGTCTGCGAGCACAGAGGACTCTCACGGCCAGCCAAAAAATGGCATATCCGGATCCCCCGTTTCGCAAAATTTAGTATTGTGCAGAGGCGACGCTCGGTTTTCTCAGCCCTTTGAATGGAGCTGAAACTTTTGTCGAGCAGCGCGGGCAGATGCAGGAACAGATTGCGAATGTAAAGAGCTCGAAGGGAGGGGAGGGGGTGCGGGAGGAAGTGGCGGGAGGGAAGGACAACGCGACAAAAGGCGACGGTTTCACCGGTGCCCGGTGTATTGTACAATTATTTGCGCAACGGCCGCGCTTACCCGACGGATTGAAACGTTAACCCTTAATTAGCGGCGGACTCCGGCAATCTTCCTCCTCGCATAACGGTCCGCCGACGACGCGCAAATAAGCACGTTTAATTGCTTCTTAATTATAACCATCAATTGCGCGCACGTCCTAGGTGGGCGGTTGTCCATGTCGCCGTGGAAGTTATTAAGCACGCGGCGCTTCTTTTCCGGCGCGGCTCGCGGCTCTTCTTTTTCGTTTTCCTATTCGAACGCTGAAGGGACGCCGCCGTCGACGAAGAGAAATTACGCGGCCTGCCCGGGATTCGTTAATTAACGGGTGGCAGGGGAGGAGGGCAAAGGCGAACGGATAGGAAAATTTACGGCGGCCATGGGAAATGGAAACGCTCGGTGGTCCGCGGAACGATCGATACGAAATGGGTAATTGATTACCGGCCAGAGCAACTCGCGAGCTTTCCATGAATATTAATGGCCATATGTTTCGGACACGTGCAGACCCTTCCAGTGTTCCTTGAGGGCTCGATAAGGTACCTTCTGTTTCCATGTCCTAGGAAATGACCTAAATTTTTCATCGCTTCTGCACTCCCGACGATCTTTATCGGTTTGACCTACATGTCGATCGTACCGTGGTGATATTCTTTTATCAGGCTTGAAAATCAATTTTTGATAATCTATCTAGTAGATTAAGACCTGTCAAGATATGTAAGGATCTATGAGTTTCTCTTTTGTTACATGTTCGAAGTGGCATCGAACCGATAGAGCCGTTGTCAAATAAATTACAAAACAGCAATGACTCTCAAGAAATGAGATACTATTGGATTAATTCTCGATATATGTGAACAATACGGGTCTTGTCAGCGTCATATATCGTCCAGGAGACATACTCGAGGTGGAATAATTCCGGGACGTTTGTCACCCAGGCCTTGGCGACATATATAGTGAAATCACTGTATTGATAACACATCGTTTCTATAATAATCATTTCCGAAAGTAATTATAAAGCAAAGGGTGAAACAAATCACCGATAAATAAAGTCCGAAGCACACCTTTCACACGACATTCCACAAATTCTCTCCTATCGATCGTACGAAAAACATGAAATCCTTCGATGCAAGGAGGCAGCATAGCATGTTGCGCGTCAGACATTCATCATCCCCTTCCGTTGATCGCGCTCGCCCGGATCGAAACCGAAGAAGGATTATCTTTTGAGAAAAGTGTGTTTTCCGGGTTTGTGTCACTCGGACGGCGGGCAAGTTAATTAATCGCCGGTATCTCCGAAACAAGGATCGGCCCGTAAATCATCGGATATAGGTGGTTGCTCCGCGGTGTTATCGTTACACGAGAGGTCGCCGGGATCATCGATGAGTATCACGAAGTCCGTGTCCTCTCTTCGGAGAGGATATTTAGATACACCGGGGTCTCTCTCGCGCGAGTATGATAGCACGTGAACACGCGATCTATATACGCGATTTGAGCCGCATCAGGCCGCATCAGCCGCGATAATGCTTCTTCTCATTAAGACATTGAGAAATATTGGGACTCGTGATTAACGGGACACGCGGTTCTTTAAGCGTTAACGATAACCGAGTGACTTTCAGCGCCGCGCATGACCCCGATAAAACATATTTTCCCCGGGGGGGAAGGGTTATTATTTAGAGCTAGCCGGCGGGATTAGCAAATCGCGCTATTCTATCTCTTTTCCTCCCCTCCCCCTCTCTCTCTGTTGTTCGGACGACTGCGAGACCTGTGGGAGTCGATGATACGCAACAAGACGGCGAACCACCTCCTCCCAGCTCTTACCGCCTTGATGATTATTGTATTTCATCCGTTATACCGCTTCAGGATCATTCGTTGCCGCTTCTAATGAGGGTTGGGCTAACTCCCGGCTAACAAGAATTGGTCAGCTTCCATGGCCTGCAATTTACACCAGGCTCTTTCACCCGTTCCCACTTTAATACCGTAATTGATTCGAATTGATATTTATATGACACTTTAACCCTAACGCTCGCTATTCCCTCGTTTTTGATTCGCTTTTCAGTTCTGGTTAGATTTTCTTCGGTCGAGGAGAGTGCTGAGAACTCGAGGCGGGTACGGTGATAATGTAGCGCAGTTAGGCTCCGTGTGCTTGGTTCTCGTCTAATAGCGTGAATATTTTGCGAACGAAACTGCATGGAAATTGACAGTTGATCCTCTTTTGCCAGTTGATTGTGGCTGCTCAGCTGCCGGAAGTCGATTACTGGGTTTTCGACGATCGTTCCATTTCTCAAAAAAGTGTCCGCTTATATGTGAAATCGCTGTTATCATTGTTCGGTTCAGTCAGGAACCCTCAGTTGTTGATGTTGGATTTTTGAACGAGTACGAAGCAACTGGATGAAACGCTGCGACAATTCTTCACTATGCAAATGGACTTTTATTATACAAACGACGAACGTTCGTCGAAAATTGTCCCCGTCGAAAGCCAGACAGAAAAATCGGAAAACAATTTGTTAGGGGACCGTGGTGGTACGTTTCAATACCCGTGCCGTCGTTCTCGTTAATCTATCGGGCAGCGAGGAGTCCGGTCGCTAATGATACGATTCATATAGTCGGCGCCGGACCCCCTGCATCCTTCGCGATCGTCCGCGGCTTCAGTCCATCATTCTAACAAGCGGACACGCAAGAACACCGGAGTCGTTATCCTTCATCCAGCCACCCAAAACCGTCAAGCGGCAGAGCTCACCGGTGGTGTGCTCTCTGTGGTGTCCCGGTGGTCTCGCTCAAACAAAACCGGATCATCCTCGTATAGAAAACACCGGCAAGAAGTGGAAACGTTAACGAGGATCGAAACGGGATTTCCATGCGGTGAACGCACGCCGGGCCCAGGCTGTTCGGTTCTATAGCAATCGGCCGGAGAGAAAGAGAGAGAGAGAGAGAGAGCCATGCTCGTTCTCCGACCGATTGCTATAGAGCGTCGAGGCGTATCGCCTCCGCTTGATTACTTGGCACGCCGCGGTGTATCGAGGCTGAAACGAGAGGATTGGCGGGGATCCAATCGGCGAATCGTGGCACGTGGAGAGGTGCTCTCTACCGATCCCGGGATTTACCTGGCAGGTGGTGGAGTGCGCCCCCTTCCATCACGTCCCGCCAACAATCTCCCTTTGTCTCCCTCTTTTCGCCGATCGAGTCTTTCTCTCCCCGGCGCGGCTCAGCGCGGCGCGGCGTGTCTTTTCCCGCGAAGGATCGCTCTCGTGCCCGTCACGGAACCGCTTCTTGCTCGCTCCGTCTCGCTCCGTTCCGCTCTAAAAGGACGGAGAACGGAACCCACCTAGGAAAGAAATCGACGGAGAGGAGCTTAGCGGGGATGAACAGGTAACAGCGGGGAGGACAGGTAAAAGCAGAGCGACTCGAGTCATCGAGGAGGAGAGACCCCCCACGCCACCCCCACTCGCCCAAGGAGAGAGGCTACTTTACCGCTACGCCAAGGCAAGATAGGATGACCTAGTTCGACAGGCTCCTCCTAAGTAGAGGGGCATCCAGTGCACCGTTGATTTCTAATCGGAAAAGTCGCCGTACAACGCCGGCCAATCCAACGCTGCCATCCAGCTCCTCGCTGCACCGGGCTACCAAAGCGAAAAAACACACCCGACCAATCCTAACACGATACGCCGCGGATGGATACTCCCGCGGCATTTGCATCAGCCGCCTGGTGTACGCGAGGAACATCCTTGCGCCTACCAGCCTGGAAACCCAAGACCTGCCTTGATCATACCACCGCAAGCCACAGGGAATCCTGATGGATCCTCTCCTGGCACATTTTGGATAATACCTGGCGTTGGTCCTTTCCTTCAGATTTTTTGTGATCGAATTTTTGTATTGTGTTGGCTTTTCTTGTGCTTTTCAACCGTACTGGTGTGTATGATTAGATTTAATTTCGTTCTGTTGCGAATGCACACCTACCAACTTGGAAACCCTGGACCTGCGTTGATACCACCGCGAGCCACAGGGAATCCTGATGAACCCTCTCCTGGCACCTTTTGGATAATACCTGGAGTTGGTTTTTTCGATTAGTCCTTCAGATTCCTAGTGATAGAATTTTTGATACCATCGCGAGCCACAGGGAATCCTGATGGACCCTCTCCTGGCACCTCGTGTTTGATTATCCTTTCAAGTAGCATAGTCTTAAATTTCTAAAGAAAAAGTTCTTGCTTTCTAATTTTGATGCTTCCTGGGAATCCGAGTCGTGCTTCTTCAAAATAATTCAAAGTTGCACCTTTCACGTTAGAAAATTCACGGTAAATTTTGCAGCGGACAAAAAGGCGCAGCACATTTTGTACGAGCTTCCTGGAACAGGATTCTCGATCAATCACGAAATTTCTAGGGAAAAAGTAACTCCGTCTTGCGAAAAGAGTCCCAACAAGAAACACTGCTTTTCAGCCAGTTCCCTGCTACCTTCAACGTTACATCGATGTTTCATAATGCCGTTTTTATTCATCGCACAGCCCCTTTGTTCGTGTTGATTGATTGAGCCCGGCGTTGGCAGTGCAGCTCATAATTTCTGTTGTGACTGGCAGTCTTTAAGTATGGGCGATGTGAACGTGTTTGCGCGTTCAATGGAAGGTTGGCGCGAGATAATGTGTATTCAATAAAATGTTGCATCGACTGATGTTTTAATCCCTGTGTCGTAGAGGAAGATTTACGTGTTTGTAGACAGATTCGTTTCCAAATATAGCGAAACTAGAAGACACTTCTCTGAACATTATGCTTTACAAAAACTGTTGCACACGAGACCATGGTGACTGAAATAGAAATGATAAATTTCGAAACTGTGCTGAAATGTCAGACATTTTCCCTACAAATTGTTGAAACACTTTTACGGGCTTCTGTACGTGTAATTTTAAGTACCAGATAAATTTCCATTGCTTTATAACTAGACTGCAGATTTTATGCATTTATGACAAAAATGGGTAGGCTTGTTTTAAAACAGTAAAAAAATGTAAAAATGCTGTTACATTATTTTCAACCTATTAAACATATTAAGAAAGAAAATAAATTTCTATTTCACTCCAGTTTGTTGCAATACAGGTATTCATAACTTTCTGTTAAATTTTTATATTGTAAAATGGTTTAAACATTTGTCGAACGTATCGTTTGTATATTATATTAAAGACTATAATAGGCGTCTCAAAATTTATTCAAAGCCTGGAACAGTAGAAAATCATGAATATAATTGTTCCATTGATCTCGTTAATGAAGAACCGTTTTGACGTTGAAGGGTTAAATGAAACAGGTGAAATAAAAAATTTTGCTAATATTGCACGCAAGATGTGTGCGAAACGAAGAATCGAATCCAATTGCGTATCGAATCTCAGGGAACAGAATTTTATGGAGTCGAACCTAATCGAGTAGCAGCGCTCATTAGGAAGTTAGTTCACGGAGACATCTTTATCGAATGTTCCGCGCGCTCGAACGAAAATCCTTTCGAGCAGAGACGCCGCCGTCTCCATTAGGCCGCCTGCTGCAGATACTTTCTATGATGTGCACCAAAGTAACAATTAAGAGATCGTGCCGTGGTCCAGAGAGATCTTCTAGATAGGCTCGTGGGAAACGACGCAGCGGTGCCAAGAGCTTAGAGCATCTATGCTCGGACCCGTTGTACGTCGTTAAAGACGCGTCATTAAGGTTAAACGTTCCCGAGAGCAGCCGGAGCCGATGTCCGTCGTTTACACTGTTGCGCCCGGAGCAGAAGAAGATCCGTATATTTCAAGTAAATAACGAATTAATGCGAGAGAGACCGGGCCCACGTGACCGTCCGACGTCTCCGCGGACTGGCTTGCTGCGTTTCAGGTCAACACCTCCCGGCGGTTTTCTAAGCGGATCATCATTTTCTCGTTGTCAGATCGACCTTCCATCACGCAGCCTATCCGAGGCTCATGTTTCCTCTAATCTTTCGGCGCAATTTTCAACATCTGCTGTCGCGTGCGCTCAACTCTTGCTCAATCTTCCCCGTCGCAACATATGGTCCCCGCAAAACCATCAAATAACAAAGTACGCCTTGACCAACGTTCCTCTTCAAAATAAATATAGCGACCAAATATAGTAATTTGAAGAATACACTGCTAAAAAATCTTAGAGGCAACACAACGTTACTAATATTCTTCGGTAGGCGCACGAACATTTCTCCTAAAAATAAATATGGCGATGAAGTAATATAGAAATTTGAAGAATACACTGCTAAAAAATCTTAGAGCCAACACAACGTTACTAATATTCTTCAGTAGGCGCACGAACATTTCTCATAAAAATAAATATAGCGACCAAATATAGAAATTTGAAGAATACACTGCTAAAAAATGTTAGAGGCAACACAACGTTACCAATATTCTTCAGTAGGCACACGAACATTTCTCCTAAAAATAAATATGGCTATGAAGTATAGAAATTTGAAGGATACACTGTTGAAAAATTGCAAAATGAGGGTACTTGATTCTAACACAAATTTTTTTCCAAAGCTAGTTTCAATATTTTAACGTCCTACATAGCGAAGCTTTTGATCCAGACAGAGAGAGGAGGAGGGTATTTAAGTAGAGTATGGGAAAGCAGAGTCAGGAAAAATTGTCATACCAAAAGAGAATGGTCTTCTTTTAAATGGCGAGCGTGTAAACAGGATGCGTATTTGTCACTATGGTATCCAGAGTTCGGATGCTGAATGATTAACTCTGATTGATCTCGAACGCCGCGGTACGTTCCACTGAATGCTTTCGGATTGAGCATGTCATCGATGTCTGTCCATTGATTCTTGTCAGAGGAGGAAGACAAGTCGACTTTTCTTCTCCTGGCGAGCAAGTCACTCACATAAATTCTTGCGCAGTCCTTATGCTGGATTCCCGGGTGCCTTAGCGGGCAGCAGTAATCAAACTCGCATTCATACACTCGTTTTTATTCAGAATAATTCATAGATTACGGCGTATGCCCTTTGATATTTCTTCGTATGGCAGTTTCGTTACGTTCACTTCCTAATTCCCAACATATTGTGCGTATTTCTGGTTGGACATTTTTTTCCTTGTTCTATTATCCGAATCTGGATGCGAGCATTGTCATTTGCTGCAACTGTGCTGGGAAGGGACGGAGAATTGTCTTTTATGAAAATTGAATTTTCTGTGATGGAGTACTGGAGTCAATTGAAAATTTGTTTCTCTCGATCTTCAGAAAATTAACAGAATTTTTGTTCTACTTCTCGTTATTATATACTTTTTTACTATATTTTAATATTGACGTTTTGATGGAGAAATAGAAGAAAGCGTTAGTTAATTCATGGTACTAATGGGTGTCGAGTGTGGACACTTCGATAGACAGGATTAATGAAGTGTCTGGTCACCGTTGTCTGTTTCTACTAACACTGAAGCAGCGGCGATGTTGCTCAATTGCTATTGACTTTACCTGAATGCAAGTCTAGATTTTTATCGTGCGATACATTGTTGTGAACAGCTAATAATACAGCATTGGCGTCGATGCTTTTGTGCACTAACAATAAGTAAGAATATTTAGTAAAGAACGGACCCTGGAACTTGATCTGTTCTGGAAACGAAAACCTGTACAGAGGGACACGTTCAGTTAAGAAAATTGCACAGTATAACAAATGTACAAAAAGTTTGAAGAATGTTCTTCCTCATTTTAATATTTCTCCCACATTTTTCCACAAAATAACCTCTAAAAACGTTGAGCACAAAGATGCTCAATCTGGTCTTGAAATCCTGGGCTAAGTAGCTGCGGGAGTAGCTCAGGAAGGAAACCAGCGTAGGAAAACGGCGAAGTGAAAAGTTTCTGGTGAGTTGGTCCTCTGGGAACTGGGACCGGTGACGCGACCAGTAGGGATAGAGAAAGAGAGAGAGAGTGAGAGAAAGAGAGGAGTCAGAAAGGAAGAAGAAGAAGAGAAGGGCAAGATTGCGGCGTATCGACCAAGTCGGATAAAACAATAGTCGCAAGCTCCCGTCAGTCCGGTCAAAAGGACGGAAGAAGGGAGATAGAAGGACTCGGAGGAAGGGGAGCAATCGCACCGGCAACGACCGGTTGTGGGAGGAAACCGGCAAACTCATTCCCAGCCGTCGCGGACCTCGACATTTCCCGTCATGGTTAGCCCCTGTCTATTCGTCCGAAACGTTTCGATCGCGATACTCCAGAAAGAGAGGAAAGATTAATGCCTTCGCGCCAGCGCCAGCGCCCGAGCCCTCGTCTTCGTCCTTTCTTGCCTCCCCCTCCCTCCCACCCCCGCCCCCCGCCCCAACACCCCCCTTCGTGTCCGCGCCGTTTCCCTGGGCCCCGTCTGTCTCGCCAAGGCTCGGCCTCTCGACAAATGATACTCCGACGGACGATTGCGCGAGAGCCCCGGCTGTCAGTTAAATTATTATTGCGTTTACCGCGCCGGCTACGCAATCACCGCGACTTTGTAATACGTTTCACCGAAGGTATCGTCGCCTCTCGTAATTACGTGCCGATCGTGATCGAACGATCTACACCCTGACGGCGTGGATCGCCTGGAACTCGCCTGGGATTAACCCTTTTGCGCAATACCCGACGACGAGCCCGACTGTCCGATCGATGGGAAACGCGCTCCTCTCGCGAGCGAATTTTTTCCTTGGCTGTAGTTGCCGATGACTGTAAAAACTTGCGCAGCTTTCGTCGTTGTTCGACGGCAAGAGACACACTATTTTCCGAATATCGAATGATCTCTTGAGCTCGGCTCGGGTAATTAGGTGGTAAAGCTCGCTGCAATCTGTGAAGAACTACGTGATTGAAGATGACCTTGCTTTAACTCTTTGATTGCCATACTAGAAACCTCAAAAATTCCATAAACTCAAAGTAAGTTGTTTAATGAAACAACTTTCTTGAATTTTACGGATCCTAATCAAGTTTGGTACACTGAATATATTAACGTAAAAATTCATTTTAAAACCTGGATGAATAATTCCATCACCCAGTATATGGTAATTTTATATACCCTAATTTGTAAGCATCGGAAACGAGACAAATTTCGACCCCTTTCTGTCGTTTACGCAAACATAAATACTATCTGCTCTGTAAGATTAATTATTTGTCCTGCTCCGACACTTTAAAAAATATCATGCGACACCGTTATTCTTCAGGTTGTACGTACCGAAGAGGTGCAAAGACATTGACATTTTACTTTTAAAAATAAGAATGCATTTCCAAGTTTTTTTCGCACGACAGGCCGCATAACCAATTTATACCTTAACTTCCGGAAGTTCGCAAACTAAACTTCCGGGTTTCCCACGTTCCAACTTCTTCGACTATGAAGTTTGTCTTCATAGTGGGATCGATCTAGTTGCGGAATACCGTAGGCTGTAATTCCAAGTCTATGATGGTCTTGGAACGGGAAAGTGCAGGTTTGCTTGGTCTGTCGTGAAATAGCGAAGTATCAGGAACCCTTTAGTTATTTTATGTACCGGGCGTTTGTTGCTTATTTGCGCGATACTCTAGATCCTTATCTCTGCTGCACGTCTATTTTTATCTACGGTATTTGCGAATTTACCGACGTATTGAAGATAGCGTAATATTGACATAGTTCACTATTGAATTACACTATCTCGTGACGTTAAATATTGCTCCAAATGTTTAAATTTGCATTAAATATATCAATTCCACACAGGAATTTTTCCGAAAAATTCTGTCGATACATTAAAGCGTCAAGGTTATAACCTATGTCTTCTGATATCAAATGCTATTTATTATAACACCAAAATTAATGCTCACAGCTACCAACTCCCACAAAAATTTCCAAACCTCTAACATTAATAAATCACAACAAAAATTAAATATCCGCCGAACACTTCATTCAGCCAGCCTTGAACTAAATATTTCCGCCAAACACAGCAATTTAATCGAAAAAACGTATAATTCAGAACATAACTGTTTAATGGAAGAGCTTTTCCAGCCCCGGAGGCAGCGGTCCCTTCGCGTGCTGTATTATTGAAAGCGCATAGTCGAAGAAACTGTATCAGAGGCTCTTTAAGAATTTCTTCGTCGTCGCATGTGCCGGCTAAACGAATTATTCGAAGCCATCAGCGGCCGCATCAGAACCGCCAATCAAGAGAGGCGACATTTTTTCGTTGGTCTCGGCAACGTAAACGGAACGTGGACGCGAAGACGCGAGCCGGCCGCGCTGAAAAGTGGAATAATCCTTTTACAGCCGCCGCCGACTCATTACACGGCAGCGGCGTGGCGCGTGAACGTGCCATTCCCAGTTCACACGGGCGATAATGTCCTCGGGAAACCCGTCGATCGTTGAAAATCCCTTCTTTCCGCGCCGTGTACGCCTCAATTACGTCGCCCGGCCGATGCGGAAAATTAGCAAGCCGCCGACGAGCGTGTAATCGCCGTCGCGCCGGTTCGGAAATCGCGGGGAATTGGTCGGACCCTAAAATCGCATTTGCATGGGAACGGAACGAGCTCATGTACAGTGATTGCTGTGAAACTTGGTGAGATTACACTTTGATTCGTGACGAAAATCATGTTTAGTTTATTTATTTGTTCTTCGTCTCAGTTTGAGAGTTTAAAAAATAATTATGCAGGCACCCACTTTCGTTTTTCTATAATTTTTAAAATATAACTT
>CM052132.1:8667393-9000116 GCA_028454255.1 Halictus ligatus | reverse complement strand
CAGTGTAGAAACGATAGTCATATGAGGGTGAGATGGGCATGCATTAAATGTAAGGTTACATTGTGTACTGAAAGAGACTGTTTCATCCAACACCATTCATAAGCCCGTTGATTTACTTCTAATAAATATCTAAGTACTGATATGTGTGTTTCATTAATTTTGTTTCAAAAAATTCTTGGCCGTTAATGGGTTAACCAGAAAGTCGATGATATTCCATCTTTCCGAGGAATTACAGCTTGTTTCAATTTTCCAAGCTTATCGACTTACACCGCTTTTGCATTTAACACCTCGTGTACTGTCCGTGCCTCAGAAGAAGTCTCGCGGAACGGCAAAAACCTATCCCCACCGTTGGCTTAGGCTTTGACGTCACACGCTGCCTAGTATGCGCAACCGGTTCAGCCAATAGAGCAGCTAGAGGCGTGCCCCTTCCGCTCCGACCAATCAGCCCCGCATTCCTTTCATTTCTTGTGCGGCGCGCACAGTACAGGGTATTGCGTGAATCCGAATAAAAGAGACAAACCGAGGAAAAAGAATGTTTTCCCGGTTTCGAGACAAATGAGTGCGAAGGTCCGTTGAGTTCTAGTATTCGCAGGAAGCAGAACCGGTAGATTCCTGTCCGGTAGGAATGAAATTTTTGAAAGCAATAACAACGGCTCCCGTGAAAATTACGGCGACAAATATACACCTGTAAAAAGTTCGCAGATATCGCGCCAGGTTTCCGCGAGCCGGTTCCCAAAAATTGCATAAAATTCTGCCGACTATAACGCCTGCCGTCCACGTCCAAGTGCAGTGTCTCGCTTTGACAGAACGCCGCTTGGATATGTCGCAGAATGCGCGCAATTGAAGTAATGCACGCCGTGTAATCATCGCTCGGGATGAAACACACGTTCAACGTGGCGCGCAGCAGTTATCGTTCTCCCGGCGCGGCTGAAAAATATATATACGTGGATTTCATCGTGTGCAGTTCGGGAACACGTCGCGGAATTTCGTCCGCGTGCCGGCTCCACGGTTCCAGGGAATACCAAAATACACTGGGTGACATCGCGACGGCGGGGCTCCGCAGCGAGAATCGAAAGACGAATGGCGCCGGTGTTCCTGCAGAAAGAGGAGCAGAAGCGCACGCCGACGCGACGCTCCTCTTTCGAACGCCGGAACCGTTCGAGACCCGGTCGACTCACTTACGTATGCGTCGCTGCTCGAGGTATTAAATCTCGAATATTTAATATCCTCAGATTTTCGTGTGTATCCATGACTCGACCTCCCCCCTTCCCTCCCACCCTCGAACCTCCGGCAGGTCGAATCCAACCCCGGAAAAATATGGGACGTGTCGCGATCGGGTTGCAAACAGTTGCTTTCGAGACTCCATATACATTTCCGAGAACGCTCGCGGAGACATTACCAGCCGCCTCGGCGGGTTCCGCGAACCGGGGAAGAACGTTGATCCGTTCGCGACTAGGTGGCATTGTCCCACGGTACTATATAGACCGCGGATGTTTGTGCAATTTTCTATTTTCGTGCGCGAGCGAACTTCGATGCCTCCCGAAGTCATAAATGTTGTTTACGGAGCTCCTCATATTTGCTCGCCTATGAAACTCGGACGAAAATGCCACCTGTCGACGGTCACGTTCAACTTCCTTTCTGAAAGCAAAGCGGCTTGCTCGGTCAATTTGTATTTCGAGTAACAATTGCGGGTGATTCGCGTATAGCACGAGCAACAATTTGTTTCAAAATAGCGGCTTGCACGGGCAATTTTTATTCGAAACAGCAACTACAAGAGCTTCCCGTGTATCGCCATAAAACAAAATCGGTTTCCAAAGAGTGGCTTGTTCTGGCAATTTTTGTTTCGAATAACATCTGCGTAGTAAACTGTCTACATATGCCGCAATTTAAAAACTGTGTTCAGGGACTGTGTGTGTTTTATGTGGCGGCGGTAGGTCTTCTTGTAACGCGAGAGAAAAACTAATAATTAAACATATACGTAGTCTTTTTAAACAATCTTTTGGATACACAGGGATCGATCGTAGATAGATCACTAAGAACAGGTAACGTTCGATTATGATTGGACACAGTTTTCAAGAAATAATGACGAGCATTGAGGATCAAGATTGCTGTAAAAATTTTATACAGTTCACTGATCCCGTTAACGTTCTCCAGAGCTGTTCCCATGATAGTGGCGAGCTAGTCGACAGTATTCATGCCGTTTAAAAATTAGGGGAAGTAGGGGAATGCTGCCAAATGCGTGCTAGTCACCTAAATCCTACTGTAACCGCGTCGTATACGGTTTCAAAGAGTGCCATAGAAAATTTCAAACACTTAACACTACATCATTAAAGCTAGATACGTTGAGATTAAAAAATAAAAAGTAAGGATAAAAATTCACTTGGACAAACAAGTCGCACAAAAATTGTGCATACAAAAATAAATAACCGGCACAACCCGCGGAACGTTTCGGGCCAAATATAACAAACATTTTATTCATGTTCGTAGCGAATACGAGGCACAAAAAAAAAACAGTAAAATTTATTAGCGGGTTTTACAACAGGTTGGCAACATTATTCGGGGAAAAGTTTAAATGTTTGCAGAAAAAACAAATCGAGAACGTAGAACAAAATTGTCAGTGGCTCGCCGCGCCCGTTCGAAAAAGTTGCGTTTGAATTTTGCTCAGGTACAACGAGCTATTGAACACACGGTTTTGTTAACCTGTCCGTTCATTATTCGCCGTCTCCATTTATCGTTCGCCCGAGCCCGACAGAAACAAACTTTCAATTTGCTCCGTGAACAAAGCTCGCGTACGCGACTTTCGATTTTCTAGTGGTTGCTTTCTCGCGCGAATTTGTCGTTTCTCGCGGCAACAGTTCGCGCCAGCGTCTTTCGATTCTCAAAAGTTCTCTCGAAACTTCGGAGACCCGCGAATATTGTTCGGGGGTCGCGAGGAAGACAAGAGTTAATTATCAAAGTGTCGGCGATCGCGATGGTATTTCGAATTTTCATTTCGAAAGGAGCGAAACGCATATTTCCGTATCTACGCCACTGTGTTTAATCTTCTTAATTAACCAACTTTCCATTCGTCCACCTTGTTCGGCAGCGATTTTGCGGCCCCCCAACAAAGACACCCGGGAGAACCGAGAGGGGTGAACATCATCCGACGAGCGGCGTTCGGAACTTGGTTCAACCTTTGAACCAACGTAATTGGTTATTAGATGCCGACCATGGGTATTGATCAGAGCATGAAACATCGCGGTGAGGAGGCCGGTAATTATCGTAGTCGGCAGTTTCCTATAAAGATCATTTATTGGTACGTTCGTACGTACGGTTAGCGTTCCACATCCAACTATTTAACGAACGGGACCATTCGCATGTCACAGAAACTAATCCTTTATGCGGGGAGAAGCGATCGAAGGCTCAATTTATGTTCGTTACTAATCGTTGCCTTTCATGGCTGTCCCACAAACTGCTTGCCCGGTTCACCGTTTTCTGGGTCGTCATGCAGAGGAATTTCGGATCGGAGCTTCCTAATAATAACTAACAAATTCAAAATTGATTCGGTGTATTTCCGAAGGCGTAAATGCTGCAAGGTCGAATCGAGCGAAATGCTGCTTCCGTTTCGACCTTGACGCGTCGACACGACTATTTCAGTTTTCGCGAACGGAAAAATCGATGCCGCGCAAATCTGTTCAGTTTAATTGCGAATAATCCGAGGGGGTTGATAGTAGATGGACCGAGTCCACGGTAATAACCGCGGTGAGGGATTGTCAACGTCTCGGAGGAACGGGGCACGATCAGTATACCATGGAATTACAGTGGAACAGGAATCCGAAGAAATACGGCGTCGATAAAACGAAACTCGAAAGGAAAATACGACGCCCCGAGGAAGCCATCGTTCACGGGGAGACAATTTCGAAGGCGATCTCATCTCATTCTCGCGAACAGTAACGGGAAGGATACTTCGAATCGGCGAATGCATCGTTTAACACGGGCCGGGCGAGTGGAGGGCCGCGTTTATTCCCAGAAAAATGAATTTATATCCCTCGCCGGCTCACCGACACCTAACAACCTTTTTCGCCGGGATCCCCCCACCTCCTATTTCATTTGTCTCGGAAAAGGAGGGAGAGAGAGAGAGAGAGAGAGAGAGAGAGAGAGTGAGCGAGAAGGGGGTGGGGGGTACAAGCAGTGGGAGGAGAGCGGCTTCAAGAGTTGATAAATGCGAAGCCCGAAACTCATCCTACCGATTGCGTCTCGCGTGCGACGAAACACCAGCCGGAACGCTTTGTTTCCGTCCGCGCGCGTTTCGAGAACTTGATGGACGGAAAAAGAACAGGAAACGAAAGAGAAACGGGCAGAAATTCAGCGCTGGGTCGCGATAAACGGCGCCCGCTACACGGAAAAACGAACGCGAGAAAACCAGCCTGCCTCCTCAGCCCCCGGGTGCCTACCTCGCGAAAAATCACGAGCGCAACGCCGCATTGTTCGAACGTTCTCAACCGAAGACGCTCTCGTAAATTATTCTTGTCTTCAACCGTTGCGCGGCGCACACTCGCACCGTGGTCCACCTAATTTCTGAATCGCCGCAGATCATCCTACGTGCGAATTTTAGCTGCCGGCAATTCGACGAGTTTAATTATAAAATTGCCTGTGATTACTAATTATCAATTTAGAATTAAATTTAGCGAACAGGTCCAGCAACGTCGAAATTGCTGCTTAGTATTTTTCCGTCACCTGGCGAACTTCGTTCCAGTTCAAAAACAACTTGAAAATGGAGTCAAGTAATTATTGTAACTGACGTTTTAGGTAATTGCGTTATGCTAGATTTTCACTCAACTTTGCTAAATTACCTCTTGTCGTTCACTATTGGCTCCAGTATTCAGAAGCTTAGCAACGCAGAACAGTGGATGTGCTACAGTAATTTGATTTATTTTTCCAGAAGATTCAAATGAATAAAATGTGGAAAAATTCTGGAACACGTATTGGAGTCCCGAGCGTCGACTGTTCAATTAGTGGGAAGGAACAAATAACGGAGTGAAAGAAATTCACGAGTGAAATTTCGCTCCCAGGACCCAGGTTGTTCCGCGGAGGGTTAAAATATTTATCGCAGACGACATCGCATGGGAAAGTGGTTCGGACAGGTGCGTGCGCTGTTCGCGAATTCTTACGGCGGTCGCGTGTCTCGCGCGGACCACCCACACAGGCGAAAATTACACAATTACGTAATACCGGGAAGATATGCTCGGCACGCGACCGATTCTAATCCCGTTAAGCGTTCTCCTTTAGGTCCCGCATTCCTTACGTACTTCCGTTATCTCACCTTTCCCGGAGAGAATAGCTCGCTCTCGGAGAGGGCGTGTCACCGGAAGAGTCGCAGAAGCGCGCACGTTCGCCCGGAAATCCCGAGACCGGAGCTGAAATAGGGAAACAATGAAAATTCCACCGATATCTGCATATCTCGGGATTCGCCCCTCCCCTCCCCGCCCCACCCATCCCCAGGTTTTTACAATCGCCGGACTCCTATTGCATCCACCCACCCCCACCTTCGCTTGTGTTATTCCAACGGGAACGCCTGATATTCCGAAGAGTTAACAAATTTCGGGATACAGAGGAAGGGCTTATCAAGTCCTCGCTTTAAACGCTGCCCCTGCTTTTGTCCGAGCAGCGAATTAGCTGGTGCACACTGTTCCGCGCACAATGGGTTGCCTGAAAACATTTTCTCCTTTCCAAACATTTTATTTCGACCGACTTTATTGTAGGAAGAAATTTGTGTGCGCGATTACTAACGAAATGTTGACGAAAATCTCCAATTTATAACGTGGCGTTAAATGCAATACAATAGTTTACACAAATAGACCTCGGTATATAATTCTCATGAAGGCCTGGCCGTTCCAGCACGAAACCCTTACGTATCCGATTAATGGTTCGCCTATAATGGCGAATTTTATATAGGTGTAAACTATAAACCATACTTGTCAGAAGAGACATTGTTTCATTAAGCACAGTTCTTTTTTAACGCCTAGAATCTTCACACAAAAGAGGACTGACCGTTATGTGTGCACTTTCGGAGCAGCGCCTCGTACAGCGAAAGTGTCATGGCGGAAAGAGCACGCTCGTACAGAAATGGTTATGGGTCGATGTTAACATGAATCCTCTAGAATAGTCTAGAGGTTCGTTCTATAAATGAATCCTGATTTCTCCCTGCCTAAATAATCGTCCACAGTTGGAAACTGGGACGAACGTCTGCTTCAGTGATTGGTACGTTGAGCTGTTGCGGTAAAGGAACGGCGAGAGCAAGAGACGGCTGCAGATTCGTTTAACGGTACGTTTATTGCGAAAAGAAGAAAGGTCTGAACATCGTTGTTCGGTACACAACGAACGAAACAGGCTCCGGGGTCCCCGGGGAATGAACCTAAAAGTAACCGGAGGGGGTTCATTAGCGGAGCGTTACTAATCATGAAAGGAGCGCTCGTTTAATTAGAGAAGTTACCGGAGAAGTTCCCTTCGCGTACGGACACGTATCCCAGAGCTCCCGGGTTAGACGGTGGTTGACCATTGCACTCACCCGCTGCGACCGCAAAGCGCATTCTACACGGTCCTCTCTTCGTTACGCTCATCTTTCCGCCATCTTGGTAGGTCCGAAAACTCCGACAACTTGGGACACACTGGGCCGAGTTCGCCCGGTTCCATTTTTCTTTTTTCTTCCCGGTTTCTACGTCATTTAAGCAACCTGCAGCATTTTTGTATCTCGGTGAAAATAGAATTCCCCGCACGAATTCCTAATTACCGCGGGGAGGTCTTGCGCGGCGACGATATAAATTGATTGGTAAAAGTGCAGTTAACGTTCGACGCGAAACACCGCAGCGATGTTGACCGGACATCTTGTAATTCTAGTTTTCACGGCTAGAAATTGAATGGAAGCCCTTTCTGGGCGAAGGGAAATTTTTCTCATAAAAATCTGCGGTTGAAAGTTCGTATTACTTTCCGTTTTATGTGTTCGGCGGAAAGACTAAATTACAAAAGATTTAATTTCAATCCAGCAGACGTTGTAACTTAAAACAATATCTAGATCGTTTCGTAATTTTTTAAAGTCTAAGGATTTTTCAGCCCTTTGCACTCGAAGCCATTTTAACTCTAAAACGAAACATTTCTGCCGACCTAGAATATTTCCTTTCTATATAAATTTTTTCATGCTATACATACGAAAATAGTGCAATTTACTCGTAGAGTACTGACATGTTTAGTAATTTATTAAATACAAACAAATTTAATAAGGTAAAAAATATTTTGAATAATGATACAACAATTTTTAGTGGCGCCTTACAGTCGCCATTACAGTTAATAGATTTATGTACAGCGATGGTAATTTGAGTCACGAAACAACGAGTCAGCCCTGATAACGTAACCTAATAAATTCTAGAAGAAATTCTATTATTCTATATTTGAATTCTATCTGAAAGAAAGATTTTCAAGCTTCCGTTTGATACAGGACAATTATTCATAATCCCACTAATAGGCTTCCGTTGGATAAAGCGTTGAAACAGTTTCGTCTGTCTCTTAACTGTAGTGAAATATTCAGATAAATGTTCATGGGAATTAAGTTAGGTGCGTGTTTGTACACCATGAAGCAAATATATAACGCGATCGCATTTTTCTTTTTACACTCCGATGAATTAATGATCGCCCAGCGTGGCGGGTCGCTGTTCGTCACGGAGTCGCAGACTGTGCATATTGACGTCTTCGTGCATCAAATTGGCACGAAATAATTGTGGCCGTGGGAAATGGAAAGGGGAAAATAAGCTCGGTGACGCGGTAAGAAATCATCGAACTGAGAGGGACCGAAAAAAGATAACTTGTTGGTTCAGCGACTTCTTTGCCCCGAGAGTCAGGCGACGCGATTTCAGCTACCTCGCCTTTTTCCTCCTTTTGTCGTCGCCGTTCCCAGGAGAGAGAGAGAGAGAGAGAGAGAGAGAGAGAGAGAGCAGACATGCCGAAGGGAGTTCCTCATCCCCAGGTCCCAATTATTTGCCTCCGATGAGCCGAGACACTGTGTTTAACCCGAAAGTTGACGATCTTCCCCTCGCTTCCACTATTCTCCCCTTTTTAAAGGCTCGACGCTGGAATCCTCATTATCACAGAATCTTGTTACTTTTATGATATCTCCGAGTAAAAACGAAATACTGGCTAATTGGGAGACACTTTTTACCTTAAAAACGGTGGGACAATGATGCTTGTATTAATATTTTCAGATCTGTTTCTCTCGCCTCCCTCTTTTAATATTTTACTAAATATTAATATTTTAATATTTTACTAATTACCCTGCACTTTAAATCACTCACCAGATGCTACATTCAGATAGAATTATCGTATGAAGTTTCTAGTGTCTAGATACGACATAAGAATTTTCCATAATAAAGTTTGCTACATTTACTGTGTCAACAGGAAATGTTGGGCAAATTACAGAATCTGCAGAATTTATTCGTTAGCAGATAGAAGTGAACGAAAGCTCAAAAAATAATAAAATGTTATACAAATGAAGGGGACACATTACGATATACGTGACAAAGCAAAATAATTGTTAGGCAGCATATATAGCCAACGTGACCATCTTGCTAACATTTTATTATTTCTTCAACTTTCGTTCACTTCTATCAGCTACTACTACTTTTTGAAGCGTGAGGATGTTACTATTTCGTTCGACCAACACGACGAACGCTCGGATATTAAATCGGAACGAGAAACGCGCTCATTAATCGAGTGATTTAGTGCAGCGTCAACCGATGCTTATTACGGGACACCCGGTGTGCAACGGGTGCAAGCAACGGGTAAAGGGGAGAACGCAAAGAAAGTTACTTTCCCGGCTTCGATTCTCAGTTATATATTGCAGCCGGGATTAGTCTTGCACGAGTGGCGATGCAATATCTGCGAGTGTCATCTGCACCGACGTTATTATGTCGGCGGAAAGTAATCGACGGTTCAACGGGAATACCCGGTAATCCCCGAAAATGTTGTCTCCTCGATAGAACGCAGCTTTCGCGAGATTTTATTTACATCCGACACGATAACTCGTTATCATCGACAACTTGTTAGATGCATTATAAAGCGATGGCCGCCTCCTCGGTTCTATAATATCGGTTCGTTAGGGGAAAACGACGGGAGCACACTTCCGGCGCGGCGGTCCGACGCATTTTTCATCGAACGAATATATAACTTTTGCTGTTCTAAAAATGTGGAAATTAGTTCGCTGCACTTTCGTTACTGCAATTATTTGTTTCATAACTTTTGCCCGCCGGTGAAATAGAAATGAAATACGATGAGTTTAATAAACGCTTGCTATACAGAGGAGAGCCATTGAAATTTACGAGTCGCTACGAGCTACCCGGCAAATACTATCGAAGGAAACACAATGTTTTATCATTTTCGTCGCATTCTTTTAATCTCCCCCTCTCTCACTTTCTTTCTTTCTTTCTCTCTCTCTCTCTCTCTCTCTCTCTCTCTCTCTCTCTCTCTCTCTGATGTACAATAAATGGTCGTGTGCAGTTGCTGAAAAATCCGCCTGGACCATTTGTCATTTCGATTAGTAAAAAAAAACGATACATTCTTCTTAACAATGAACCGTATATTTGGTTTTTCGTTGAAACTTCCAATATAGAAAATATACATATATAGTCATGATAAAATTAAAATCTTACGAAATAGCTATATGCTTTAAAGAAAATTTGTTTAAACAACAAAGACTGAATTCGCGAACTCGAATATTTCGTGGATTTGGGCGGCCAACACGAATTCGGCAACGCTCCCCGAACTCCAAAAAAAAACCGAATTTCCAGCGTGCACCAGCGAAACCGAGTTCCGGCAAGAAAATTCTATTAACGCACCGGTGTTTTTTGTTGCAGGTAAATACGTTGGCGAAGTTGGTCGAATTGTGAATCGTAGAGGCGAATTTTGGGTGAGTGATCCCCAAAGGAGCACACGGGATGCAGGCCACGCGACTCTTCGGCATCGCAATCTCCCCGGAAGTTCGTTTTTTCGCGCGCGAACGTGGATCCAATCGGCAAAGTTTCACCCCGTGCCGCGCGCGCGATCGCGTTGCTCCGGTCGAAGTTCTTACAGGATTAGCTTCGCTATCAGGATACCGAACTACTTTCGCTTGTGACTCACGGAATAAACTTATTCGCTTGAATTTTCAGTGCAAGCATCCCGGACTCGCGCGGGAAACTAGCTCGCCGCCATTAACGAGATCTTTGGCCGGGTTGCGTCGAAGTTTACAGGCGTTTTTAAAGTTCATTACCGATATTATTGCTGTTCCTTTCACGAAGCTCCGGCCGCGGAAAGAGCCAATCAAGAGTTCGAAAGTGGATTGCTCCAAGTAATCGAACATTCTCTCGCTCTAATCGTTTCATATCGGCATTCGGACATTATACCGGAAGTCTTAAATTGGAAGCAAGACCTTTAAATATTTGAGCCCAGCTAAAAAGAAATTTGAATTGCTCTATTATTCTACGTTTTGTAAGCGGACCGTGCGGATTTTTGAATATAATATTTCCAATCTGTTCGAACTGGAGGATTAAAGGAAGGAGAAAATTTCTATCCGGCTTTTGCGTCTCGCGGAGAAGTTTCTACCGCCTAAAGATTCGCAGTCTATTAGTAGCTCAGTATGTTTGTAATGTCTACGCTTTGTAATTTCCTTGTATAATTAAAATATGAACCGCACTTTGAAATTCGAGTCTGTATTTTACATTCGAGAGGAATTGTTCAACAACCCCCGTTGGAAATTCACCTTTTCATGAAAACGTTTTCCACGGAAAAGCGTTGCGTCGGTAAAACATTAATATCGCAAGAATTATTCCCACAGGTTTGGTTTTAATGAATTCATTGTCGCCGAGACGCGGGGCCCGGTCGTTAGTTATGTTTGTTCTGTCGACGCGAATGAACGCGCAACGACATTGCGCGTGTCGATGATCAACAGATCGATATCCGCCGGTATGTATCGAGCGATATTTAATCGGTTTCCTGATTAACGGCTAATTGCTCGGCAATTCCGCATGCAAATGAACTGTCGATCCGGGATCATCCAATTTACGAGAATTCCTACGACGCCTTCCGATAAACACCGATTTCGATCCTTCCTGACGTCATCGCATCTAGTTTATCCTCCGGCGATCAACGCCAATCCGTTGCCAGCTAACAATGATCTAATGAAATTTCGATTTGTATCGCGAATCGCTGATACGTATCAACGATCGACCGACTGTTTGCCCTGCTACGCTGCAATGTGTACTATGCTCGACAATGACTCGCGTTCAACGTGTTTGACTAATTGACTACGTACACCGATAACACGTACTTGCACATTTCTTTTTAAAAAAGTCAACAATTTTCAACTTAAATTCAAAATAAATTCAACCCTCGAACGGCGCACCGCTGTTCACCGATTTATCTATCAATTTTTGAAAACCTTTTCTTTTCATCATGTTTCTTTTTCTCGTCTTGTAGTAAGTATTTCTGTTGTTCCTAATTCAGAAGTTTGATTCAATCGCCAGAAACTGAGTAATCAACTGACAATTTCGGCACGCTGACTCTATTTTAACCTACACTCGTAGAACAACAAGAAAATTTTCAACAAAATTTTCTTCAAACACGCGTGCTGTTAATTTCTATCTCTCTGTTATCGATCATCTATTCTGCCATGAATGCGTATAACTCGTGGTCTCGTTCAAGAAAACGTTCAAGTTGTAACTATAAGAGACATTTAATGTTTCCAATAATCGCTGCCTGGCGGTATAGACAGTGTATGCACCGCCGCGCTACGGCAACAGTTGCACGCGCATATCGATTCCGAGTTTACCCGATTAGTCGATATTATTAAGTACACAATGAGCGGACGAAACTTCGTCATGAGGGCTTAACTTCGCGGCAACGCTTTCGCTGCAATTACTCAAGGATTGCCTCGATGCAAGTGTGCAGAAGAGTACTGTCTCGAAGTTGCTAACACTCGTGTGGCATAGTTGGGGGAATTGTTAGCTGTACGGTTGCACCGGGCTGTTATTGTTGCGTCATAAGAATGGAAGTTACTTGACAGGAGTTCATCATTTGTTAGGGGTTGGGGGGGCTAATGTGCAGCTACGAAAGAAACAGCGGGGTTGCCGAATGAGGCTGAAGTTATACCGTGGCATGGACAGACCGAGGAAGAAATCAAATATGCAAATTGTTTAACATTTACTTCGGTAAACGGAAGAAATCTGTGTTTCGTCCACGCGGGGGAAGTTCTACGGAAAATTACAGATCCCGGCGCTGTTCCAACTTGTTCTCGTACCTGCTCGTTTGTAAAGTATAGGTTCGCGAGTTCTGTAACCGCCTCTTGCGAACAACTCTGCTTCGCACACGTGTTTGCAGACCTCGAACGTCCCAGAAGGATGTGGTAGCCGAAGTGAAAGCAAAATCCTACTGCGAGAACTTCGTCAGAAATTTTCCTAGTACTCTTCGAACATGAAAGTACACAGGGAGTCCCAAAAATGTTGTATTTCCTTGAATAGGGTGATTCCTGAGATCATTCGAAACAACTTTTTCCTTTGCGAAAATCTTCTCCGCGGCTTCGTTCAGGAGTTATCATACGAAAAACATGGACCAATCACAGCGCGGTTATATCGGGCGGGTTGCGGTCCGGCGACGGGTCCCGCTGAACGCGGCGTTGGCATTGGCTGAGCCGGAGTCCGTTTGCTGCAACCGCGCTCCGATTGGTCCGCGTTTTTCGTTAATAACTCCTTGACGAAGAGGCGGGGAACGTTTTCGTAAAGGAAAAAGTTATTTCAAATGACCTTAGGAATCAGTATGCAGTGAATCACAGTAACATTCGGACACTTTTAAAACTAATCATTTTTAATACGCGAACCAGAACTTGAAAAAAAAAAAGATTTATGAAAATCGAATTTTGCAACGTTCACGGAAAACCGAGCGGCGAAAGAATCGATTCGATGTGCTGTTTGACAAACAGGTTCGACCCCCTCCCGTTCCGAGGGGGAACGGGAACAAAGGCGAGCGGCACGCGACTCTTCACCGTTGGGAACGGAGCTTGAAGTTGTCGAAACGCGAGTAAAGGCGCACTGTCCGTCGATCTATCAGCGTTTACATAAGAAAGGGCCTGAATGCGCTGTTAACGACATCGGCAACGGGTGACGGGTTGCGAAACGCGAACTATCTCGGGCGGCTCTGTTTAGTTTCTTTTGAAATCCGCGGTACGTCATCCGAGGGTGGCGGCGTTCCTGCACGTGCGAATTCATAAAACATTCATCGGAGTCGTTCCGCGCGGCGTAACGACCGCGGAAAAGTTTCATCCCGTGCTCTCCCGGTCGACAATGGGAAGAAATTGAATGTACAACCTACAAAAACCGTCTCCCCTTCTTCGGCGCGGCGCCGCGCGGCGAAGCGAGTAACGCGAGAAAAGGGATTCTTCTTCGGGCTCCGGCGTCGACTCGGTGTCGAATTTTAATACGACACCTGAGAAGCGTTGTCCGACCTTTGCTGGACGTTTGCAGAAAAATTACAATGGATTGTTTTGTGTCTCGCGCGACGATTCAGTTCCGATTACGATCGTACACGCGATTATTCAGGTCTGATTTATTATTTATCTCCGGATTTGCATTCTCACAGAAGAAGGTAACTTGTGAATTTATTACGTGCGGAACGAGACAAAAAGTTCTTGATGATTCACTGAGAGCATCGTTCCATTGTGTTTTACATCGAATAGGGAAAATTAAAAACCTGGACCGGAATGTACAGCGATCAAATTTTTTAGCAATTTATTGAGAACGAATGAACGTGTTACTGCAAAAATTGTTTGAAATGCAGCCTTGGTTTATTCGCTAGAAATAACGGAGTCGGTTTAACTGGAATTACTTCAGCGCTGCGATATAGAAAAATAATCATAATCCTCAAAGGAGCCAGTTTGCGCAACCAGTGATAAGGGAAAAGCGTTACGATGATATTGCCGACCTCTGTACACTTACGATTATAAAGAACAATAAGTAGTGATAATACGAAGTTTCATAATTACTTAAGTTTCCACGAAGATTACAAAACCGGAGTGCGCCAGGCAGAAACTCAAGAGCACGCACAGTCGCTGGTGCATATATCGTCGCTGTTTAACTTCACAACTTCCCATTGTTCTCGAGGCGGAATCATCTTGATTCAAGCACAGAAACTTCTTGTGCACTGTGTAATCATGAGCGTTAAGTCAATTCATCGTTTTACACAGATTTGCCTATACGACAAATGTACGAAACGGTCCAAAAACCATTCGAATCGTGAAATAAAACGGTCATAACGGTCATATTTCTTGAAATATCAGAACAAGACGTTACTGTATCAGCTGATTTGCATACTTCTCCAAAGAAGTATACAAAATCTCCATGAGAACTTAAAATTTCTTGGATGATAAAATATTGGCAAACTTTCCCCTAAGTGAAACAAAACACATTGTGTCAATGCACTGGTGAGCAACGATTCCGAAAGGTCTGACGAAATCAGAGCAATTTATTCAACAAAATCGAAAACAAAAATTAAATATTGAAAATTACCTTTTCCCTGTGGTGTTTTGCAAAAATAATTAGCTTTTTAAATTGTATGAAGAATCGTGTGGTACACATATTGTGCGTGGTAGTCGACGTAGCGTAAACGAAAACGGAAAGTATGGCCGCACGTAAGATGACTGACAGACTGTTTATAAATAGAATGAATTTCCGCAGATTTTATTCAAATAAAATATCCATCGGTCTGGTATTAAATTTCGGTATTCATATTTTTCGCAGACATTGGCCAGATCTCCCGAGACTTCTAATCCGGCCGAGAGTTAATCTTGAGGGATTCTCTCGCGTCGACGACTTTATTCTCCTCCGTAGAAATGAAAGTAAATAGCATGACGTGGTGGGGGTTACTATTTTTCACAGCGAGTATGCTAGGATCCGGGAGAGTGGCCTCGGTGAATCGAGGCGGGGTTTGCTGCGATTCGTCAGAAATCGAAATTGAAATCGCTCTCTTCCTCTCTTTCTCTCTCCCTCCCCCTCCTCGTTCCGATTGGGTCCCCGTGGATTATAATACGCGTTCGCGTATTGGTAATTACGATCCGGCTGATTTGTCCGGCGGGCTTCGTTCGCCGGTTCGTTGGTTACGAATCAACTCCAATTACAGGAGTGAAAAAGTGTATCGGCGCGGACCCGACATGTATTCCGCGATTTGTATTGACCGGCTGCCGGTAATAGTTGATTGTGCCTATAATCGGTCCGGTAACTGCGAATTTTTAATATGCTCGCGCCACCGCCGCGCCGCCCGTTCCCTGTTTACGGGAGCTTCGATTGACGGTCCAGTTTAATTAGATTTTTTCCCGGGTCTTTTTGCTAAGTTACACGACCGGCCATTCGCGTAACGCGGCGCGGCGGGATCAACGCAAAATTGTGCTTTCCGAGTCCGTTGGATATTACGTATTCTACTGTAAACAGTAATCGGGCCGCTTCGTTTAATGTTCACCGATCAAATATATCGATAGGGGCCGAGCGTTTCGACTAATTTGGCGTGCGTGTTAACGAATTTCATCAGCACGATTTTTGGGTTTCTGCGATTATTGGATCGTTAGTACCTTTTTTAGGGGCCAATATGTAAGCACTTTTCGGTTAAATAGAAACTAGAAATACATTCTACGACGAACACGTTCCTTTGAATTCTTTAAACACGCACACATTGTAGAGACACGATTGTTCAATAGTCTGGTAATTATCATTGGTTCCGGGAATTCGGTAAGCGTCGTGACAAACATTCGGACGCATTTCTACGCCATCTTCCTAGCGTTATCTTTCGTGCCTCTTCGCGGAAGAGCGACCTCCTAGGGGATGAAGATTAAGAGCCGATTAAACGTGCGAGGTTTCCTCGGTGGTGTCCGCGTTTCCCGCGTCCAGGTCAGCGGCAATTAAAAGAACTTTCTCCGGGATGGATTAGGAAAATTCGACGGCGGAAAGCGGAGCGGAGAAGAAAAATGGCTGCGGGTGTAGCGAAGTAAACATTTCCGATTCCGCGCGAGAAGGTACACCCCCGGAACCGAGGTCGTCGGGGCCACCTAGGGACCCCAGTCGGAGGTCCTTGGCTGTCAAGAGCACCGTTTGCGGAAATTGTTTGGACGTCTCGACAGGTTGCCGTTCGTTTTTTTTCTCCTCTCTCTTCTCCCCGGGCCCCGCAGGCGCCGTCTGTTTTCCAAGCCAGCGAGAACATCGGTCGCCGGTAATCCCCGGGCCGCGTGCCACCCCTCGTTTTCCCTGCGACAATAATATATCCCCGAAGGACAAGAATCAATGACTGATCGTCCCGCTGATCGAGACTAGCGACTCACGCGGCTCGTGCGTCGCGATCGACAAACGATGAAGATTGATCGCGACGCCTCACGGCTCGGCTCCGCTCTGCGGATTTCCCCGCGGCGATACGTCCGTCGCGATTATCGTTTTCGGCACCGACCAATAATTCTTACGGCGTAATCTGCGCCCCGGTAATCCGCTTATCGTTCTTCCGCCCCTACGCTCACTGACTCGCGAACGTAACGCGATACGCAATTAAGATCGCTCCTGCAGGAAAATTCGTCGGATAAAGGGAACGATAGCGATCTTGGTTAACTGGCTGCTGCCGCCGCCGCCGACGCCCCCGTGTTATGGCAATTTGTGGATCGGCGACCACCGTTAAAACAACGTCCATGGTTCGAGGGGGTATTCCGGTTTTCGAGGCCGTTCACGAATTTTTTTCAGAAAAACTATCAAGCCTCCTGTCATTAGAATTTTGCATACATATTCACAGGTGCTTGAAGTACACGTGTGATTTTTTAAAAGTACAAATAATCGAAACTGGACGAGTTATATATATTTTTATAGAGTGTTTTAGCGTATTCTGAGCGCATTTTACAGTTTAAAGCCTCCACTTGCACAATCCATCATTCAATTTTTGCTATGATGTTTTTGCAAGCAGAGCCACGTCTTTTCTCGAAGATACTGCAAATTGAAGTGTTTTTAAAAACGTTGGAAATTATTTTCGTTACTAAATCTACCACTGAAGCGAACAACTTTTGCATAAAAATCCGCAGCCTACTTAGAAAATCGTATATCAAGTTCTGGGATTGTTACAACACTCAATTTCCGTTGCACAATAAACAGCGTTGCATACGAATCGCCTTCGATCGAGCTACTTACATGTGTGGCGTGTAGAGACGCCGGATACTTCGGACAGCAGAGAGGTACGGATAATCGTATGCGGGAGTATAATGTCCTACGATCAGTCTGCAGTAGGTATGTCCAACTTTCTCTTGGAATGGGAGAGACTCCGAGTCTGGTTGTAGCCCGGAGGTGTCACGGAACGGAACAGCGAAAGGACATTTCCGAATCGCGAGATATGCCAGCTGGCCGCGGTTAATTATTCCGCAAGCAGCGACGCTTCCTTCATTAAATTCATCCTCGCCACCGAACGCCGTGAAATCAGTTACTCCAAGAAACAGTCCCCGCCGCGGTGGATAGACCCGTCGCGTGGCTCCGGTAATCCAATCCTCGCTCTTAATTCTGTTCCAGCCGGGCGGAAACCATTTCCGCGTGTATCGCGAGCGAAAACGGCCGCGGGCCCCGCGACCGCCGCGCTTTGTGGCCGCGCTTCTGGCTCGCCAAGGACCAAAGGATCCAGCACAAAGCGAATTCTAACGCGACGATGCCCGAAAACGATCAATCGCTCGATCGCTCGAAGCAACAGCCCCGAAATTAGAGGCGAACGATTAGGGCCGTAATCGTCGATCGGTGAACGCGATTTCTGGTGAAACCGCGCGTTCAGATTTTTATAGTGAGACGAGGCTAGCAAAAAGAATTGTTGTTGTTGCACCGAATATTATCGTTTCCTCGTTAAGCTTTTTATTTAAGCGATACTCGAATAAATTCGCATTCCGAGGAACACACGATGGAATCCTGTTAAGTCGCAGTGTAATTTTACATTTTGCAAGAGTATTAATACCGAGATTTTTACGGAACGCGCGTAATCCGTGCAAAATTATAATCGAAGTAATTTCGTCCGCGGGACAATGAAGCCCTACTGGTTCGTGCGAATTTCTCCATTTACAGGTTTCACGGGCGTTAAAAATGCAATAGCACAGCATCGTCTGCTTTTATTAAAAATTTTCCCGTAATGCGTTAAGCTGATGAGCACAATCTCTCACATATTTGCTACATTCTTTCGCCGGCGTGTTTCTCAGCCGGATAAAATTCCAGTTTCGAACGAGCGGAACGCGTATTCAAGTAATTATTTAATCAACCAAACATCCGGACGAAAGTTTCGCGCACGGTGCTTACGCTAATATCATTTATTGCCCGCGAGAGAGAGAGAGAGAGAGAGAGAGAGAGAGAGAGAGAGGGAGGGGGAGAAAAAAAAATAGAGGAAGATGCACGTTCCGCTTGTCTCCGCGCGACAGGAGGGGGTGGGACAGGAGCAGCCCGGGAACTTTTTAATTACCGAGAGAGGCGAGCCGAGAGTGCAGATTCTCACACTTTTAAGATTTCCAGATCGACCCGGGGGTTTCGCATGCGGGTCACGAGCGAGAAACGGGCGGGAAAAGCGCGAACGGTCGACTGTAAATTCAAATTAGCCGGAGATTGTCCGCGAACGTGCGATCGGGTAATCTCATTCGGCTGCATTTACTCCGCTGATCCGGAGGAATCGTAAAGACTTAAATGTAATTAGAAACCTATAAATGAGCGGCGGTTAGCCACGATCACGACAAATCGGTTTAATTTTGCGCACGATCGCCATCTTGCCGGAGCAAGCTTATTCGCGGCTACCATCCGTGTGCTCCGATGGTACCGCACTAGCTATAACCGGAAACCATTTTCTCGTATCGAGCATTGCTGCAAATTCGAGAAGCCAAGTATCAATTCAATACGCGGCATGTTCAAAAAGTTCCCAGAACGAAGTTCTTAGAGACATACTCGTGGCCATATTGTGCAATTTTAATCTCTCTTAGTGTCCCACAATTCTCTTGTTTCACAATACTCATTTGTTCTTTAGTATCGCGTAGTAAGACATAGCATAACGATACAATAACGAAGCAATGTGATCGAGACACATATTCACAGAACATATCTCTTCTATTAAGGACATTTTGAACCTCTTGCAGCACATTAATATTTTTTAATCAAGCATTGACTTATTAATGGCATTAATTTATCCTTTAATGTGAAACTGACATAAGAAAATCAATGTAGTAGAATATGAAGTAATTTATCTCGTAAACATCTTTCTCGAGCACGAGTAAATAAGATAAGAATAGACAGTTTTAAAATAATATTTCACGTCTAATTAAACAGTGTGCATAAATTCGTTCAGAATCAGCCATAGATTCTATGAAATCAAAGTACCGAAGAAGAATAATAAGCGGAGGTTAGAATGGACCCCAAGCGTCATTGTCAAGCATCGGCAATCTTCCACGGTCAAAGGATTAATATAACAACCATTTATCCGGACTCGTACGAGCAACCCTCTCGCAGCGTTTCCTTTTCGCGATCCGGCGTATAATCCGATCCGTAGATTTTTTGCTCGTCTATGTGGCGCATAGGCGCGGCATTCGTCATTAGCCGGGGATGAACTAATGAGAGAGGGTTGCGCGACACTGCGACAAGTCTAGGGTGGTTGAACCGAATCCGAAATCAAAGGATGCCGCGGCCGAGCACGCAGCCGCACCGGGACACACGCGACGACTTCCAACCAGGTAGGAATTTTCCCCATCGAATGTATAATCAGAAGGCATAAGGTGCTTAGAATGTTGCAAAGGGTACAGCCTGTCCGCCGCATAAGAGGATTTCGCGGGAAATTCAAGTTGCGTCACGTGGCGTAGGCAGCGTGGGGCGGCGGGGGTGACAAGATTTATTGCGAATACAGTGCAATCTTGGCGGACGTGCACCGGAAGCTCCACCCTCCAGTTTAAACCTCCGTATATCTGTCTAGCTACCAGCCATGGGACCGAGTTAATCCGCGGATCGTTCATCATTGCAACCGGGATTCGCCGCCGAGAGCTTTTCGACCTCGTGGATCGAACTGTTTATCGGCGGCGGACCTTGCACGCTTTCCGCGAACGATCGCTCGCGGATACCGCGTGCACGCCAGACCGGAAAACCTGCCCTTTGATCCCAACAATTTCATTGTCCTCCGGACGAGCGAGTTGACTCGATCCGTTCAACGTTGATTCGCTGAAAGCGGATTGCCGGGGTCTTTTTGCCGGGAGAAATGTTTCTTCGGGGCTGAAGAATGCGGGAGGTAGTTCACTTTGTGGCGGTCAACGGGAAAGGCCGCGATGAACCCGCTGTTCTCTCTTGTTACTTCATTTGGAGTATCGGCCGAGTCAAAACCGTCTGCGGCCGTGACGCGTTCTACATCTTCGCGTTGCAAACGCACGTTTACACCAATTCTTCAGCTCTATGTTTTTCTAACAGTTATAATAAAATCATGCTTTGGATACCATGGCACTCGATTTACAGCGTCAAGGTGAAAGGTGGAGGTCAAGCAGGCATGAGGTGATTCTGTTTGCAAGAACAAGTCAAATTATATATGTATACCTCGCGGCAGTGGGGATAGTTCTGCGACTTTCATCGGCTAGATATTTGGGACATATATCGAGTAAAGACTGTAATTTCATTTCTTAGAATCATTTATTGACGCAAAGAGCAGAATTTTTCGATCGCCACAGGTTTCGACCATTTCCCACGCGTTTTCCTCGCTTGCAACCATACCGAAAAAAGAAATGCGTGCACTGAATCAGACTTAGCGGAACAGATGCGACCCAATAACGATCAATTCGGTCGCGAAAAAATACCAGCTGACTAATTGAATGGGAAAAGTGGGGCGCCGTTGGGTGCGCTGCTCGTTGCGAAGGGGAAAAAATGGGTTGCGGGGGTGGGTAGAGAGCGAGCAACGGTTTCCTCGGGAAAGGAACGTGTGCCAGAACTACGGTCACTTAATTGCCACCTCGAGAAACTAATAAAAAGTGTCTGGACGAGGGTGGCGAGGGTGCGAACGGGGGTGTCGATCGAGGGGCGCGTTTCCACGAAACAATGCAATGCTTTTTAGTCGTGGTCTCGGAATGCCGCCGGTTATCGGGGAAACATTTCGAGCAACAGGAACCACCAACCCCCTTCCCCTCACACCCCCCAAACTTTCGATATTGCGCCATGTACCCTTTATTACGAGTCGCGATCTTGTTCCGCTTAAACTAAACTGGCGATTCTCGCGATCGAGACCGCCTGGTTTTCGAAAAATCTGTTCCCGATAGTCGATTATTTCTTCCACTGCCCGTAAAGTCGATATCAGTTATGTTTATGTTAATGATGACACATTTATTTAGACCTTTATATCTAAGTATTCAGATCGAAATACAGTAACTATAGAAACAGTTGTTCGTTTGATAGATGCCACTTGAAAACAAATTGTGCGTCTTGTCTGTAGACGCAGGATATTTTCGATTGAAAAATCTCCAGCTCGTCGACTATTTTATAGTACACAAACTTTGCGGTGCCATAAATTAAAGATGATCTCTAAGCAACCTCGCCGGAGTTATGAATAAATTCATCAGCGAAGTAAGAAGTAATTTCTGGGAGGACTATTCATCCTTTCGTTCATATCTTTGGGAAATCTTGAAAACCCGTGGGGGTTCGACTATAAAGAGGCGACGGGGACCGTAAAAGGGCTGATTGAACGCGAAAATATTCCGCGGTATGCGGGAAGATGCCGACCTCGTTATACGTTGCAGGTATTTTCCAGCGATTATCGTTATCGTAGCTGTAAAGAATTCCTGATAGGTACGATCGAACCGATCGATCGGTCATGCAATCTTTCTAGCGCGCCGGCGAAATCGCTGCAGTCTTCCGTTCGCATTAAATCGTTTTACGTAAATTGCCCTCGTAAATTTGCAGAACTCGCGAGCGACTTCTCGGTCGCGTAATACCGTGTAAACGGATACACAGTGGCAGTGTGCTCGGTACCTTAAACGACCCTTCTCAAACCACCCCTATTTTCCCTTAAAACATCGCTTTTCATTAAAAAATATACAGGCTGTTTTCGGAATCGTAATACGAGCGGGCGGGTGGTGCTTCTGCATGCAGAAACAGGTCGAACAAAGAAATAACATTTTCTTGTTAGGCGCCTCGTTTTCGAGAAAAAAATGTGTTTAAAAATCGGGTTCACGTGTCCCAAGTTTTTCTTCTAGACTTCGACAAGCAAAAACTATATCGGTATTTATTAGGCCCCTTATATGTAGAAAATCATAAATATCTATTATCGTTGCAATAGTTTTGAATTTCCGATAAAATTGTGTTTCACGAGTAAATTGAATAAAATTGGAACTGAGGTCAGTGAAACATATTTAGACACGTGTATTGTGACGTGGCAGATTTGTCCACGTCCCTCCGAATAAAGACCTAGAGACCGGGCCGACTTTTGGCAGATCGCTCTCCCTGGAAACATCCGATGACCCAGATCGGAGAATAACGCGTTTTAAACGCCGCGCCACTTGGCGCGACGAGAAGATGCAGATCCGTGGATGCCCCTGGGACCCGGATTCTTTTCCCTTCTCTCAAGAGCGCGAAAAATTCTGGAAGAAGCGCTCAGGGTCAAACACGCAGGAAAACACCGAGGCAAGCACCCAGCCCCGGTTTGTCAACCTGGCGGCGCCGCCGAGGAGTTACGGACCTGAAGAGAACATCGTTTCAACCTCGTCGCCGCCTCGCCCCGGAAAATTGAACGGGTCCGCCGAGGGAATTATTATTAATTATTATTAGCGAAATCGATTGTTTGGTATTCGAATAACGCGCGTCGAGCCAACGTTTTTTAATTCTTCGCATGTTCCAGTGATACAGGAAATACTACCGAGGAAATAGTACGTGCTGTTGGTTGTACGCTTGCCAAGGATCATTTGCATAGGATTACAATACAATTGGTAGAATTGACATACCGAGGAACTTATACGTTCGTTTTGGCTGTTGAAAGTTGATGCGCCGGTATTTGTGTATGCGTTGCTCGTGGCAGACAAATTTACATTCAAATGAGCCCCGCAATAAATCATTAATGGATCGTAATACCTAGAGGACGTTGCGACAAATAAATCTTCTAACCGAGTATACCCCCGCGAAATGAATAATGCCGCAATGTCCCAAAGAAGTCCGACTAACCGGTGTCATTTAACTTTTTATGTTTATTATCCACCAGGGAAATATCCTTTCCAACGTTCACGATTTACATAAAATTCGCGAAACTTGTCTTATATTAACTTAGAACAATTCATAAATGTGCGACATACTTCTCAGATTCTCTATTATAAAATCGTTGAAATTACGTGGACTCTTCGAAGCAGAATACGATTTTAGTAAATTTCTTCATTCAGGAATATATCATACGTAATAAAAATAGTTAAAAATCCAGATAAATTTAATTTTATACATTGTATGAGCGCTGTTTGAGTTCCAAAAGTATTTCAATATTTGAAATGACCTTTACCATCATAACTTTATAAAATTCTATATTATGCTTTTATATTATTATGAAAACCGTATTAGCACATGTGCAGTATAGAGTGTGTTACCAGACCGGCGAGAATTTTTAGTGGAACATCAGAAGTGTCTTCTAAAGTAAATTTATGTTCCGAAGTGGACCAGCTCTCATCCTTTTCGGACGTTTCGCGCATCCGTGGGTTTTCCGTGGAAAAATCGAAAAACCCCTAGTGGAAGCACAACAAGCGTAAAATATTTGGAATACGTCCAAGGGAACCTGTGGTGCGGTCGGTAAGAAACGATGCACTTTGACCTTCCCGACGTTCGCCGTGGTCGCCGGAGAACGTCGAAAACGTTCTGCACGAGGTCGATTTTGCCTGTGGGACTATTCGGCTCGGGTGTATATATGTATATGGGTCAGGACGACGTCCCCGCGTGGCTCACAATGGGAACAACAACGGCATTGTCTAGGCAAGCGGTGATAAACGGCGCCGTGATAAAACCGGCCAAGCACGAAGCTGATGGGTTTCGGTGGCTTGAGGGATGACCGTCCCGTTGTTTCGACAAAACCACCACCCCTCCCTCGACGCCCCTGCTACCGAACCTGTCGCGCCGCGCGCCTGCATTTTTCCACTTTATCAAACCACCGCTGATCTGCACCCTCGCGTCCACTAAATATCTTTTATTTTCTATTTTGACAACGGCCGCGTTCACTTTTGCACGGACGGACGCGCGAAACGTTCGCCGGCAAATAGCACCGTGTCTAGAATTAGGTTTGCTTGGAGTCGAGCCCCTTTCTTTATACATATTAACGCGGCGCGTGCTACCCCCGTTTTAAGGGTAGCTTTCTGCGCGCAGGTATTAAATTTTTCAACTTTAAATAGGCTGATCTTGGGCCTTCGTGCGAAACAAATATTTTCTGCATTGGTTGCGAGAAGCGAGGGTGAACTAACTACTTACTTATTTTACTTCCACTAGCTCGCCGCACAGAGTCTTTCGAATAACAAATTCCGGGGAGAGCCTGTTACTTGGCCAGAAAAATGAGTACAAGCTTTACAATATACATATACTTTTAAACAATGTTCTCATGGAAAAGAAAGGTCCACTAATTTTTCAGAAAAAATTCTTAACTAATGCAGGTTCCTCAACCCTTTGACTGTCTAATAAAATTACAAAAAGCCCTCGAAAAATATTTTACAAAATAAAATGATAAATAAAATTGCAAATGGTTCTGCCACAAAATTTTATCCGTCTTCCTTTTTCATTTTTGTAAATAATATGTATGTTCTCCTCGCAGATCGCGCGGACTAAACGGTGAGGGGGTTAAGAAAACAGACAATAAGAATACAATACAGATGAAGATAACGCGAAAAATCGTTACAAGGTTGCGTCACCGGCTCGTCAAGCCACCGCAAAAAGAAACAATGGCCCCCTCTGACATCAATCCTGACCCGTCCCGTCTGAATAAAATTATCCGCGAAGTTGTCGTCGTCGGGTCTCCAACGCGAAATGACGTATCATCCACCGCGGTGATTCACCGTGGTTCCCTTGCCCAACCCCCTCTCTCTCTCGCTCTCGGGTTTCCCTTATTCACCAGGCGACCGCGGAAACTGATTCGAGGATGTTAATAATTTATTCGCGAGAGCGAGCCAGAGGACGCCGTTCGTCTTGTAAACAACGAGCGATCCTTTATTCCGGCGCAGTCATAATCTCCACGCATTGTCCCGGACGGAGGATCGTATTTTACTCGGGTGAATAAAAACCTCGCGTTACTTTATTGTCTGTAATCGTTCATATTCGTCGGTGCTTCTGGGACCTCGTTTTTATTTTCCACTTATCGTCCTCCTTCCCGCGTCCGGATTAAATTGCCGCGGAAATGGCGGCGCCGCTGGCGTCTACCCCGTGATATTGAAAAATTTTCATTTACGAACCCTTCGCCCCACCCCCCCTAACCCGCAGAATTTGCATTATTTCGCGATACCTCGTCCGCTTAATTAATCGTTCGACCTCCGCGTCTCCTACCCCCCACCCCTCCTGTTGCCCCCAATTTTTCCAGCGTAACGAACACGCCGCGAACGCAATTTTACGCTGACATCGGACTTGTAATTACTTCAGAAATTACTTTGACGCCCGGCGAGACTTTTATAGACCGCCCCCGCTCAACTCTAACAACGTTATTTTTGTAGTAATTATTTTCGACGATTATTTCGATCGACTTTTACGCCAGATCATACGATAGCGCCGCTTGAGCAGAAGATTCCTCGCGTTTATGGTGTTTCGCGTTATTTTAGCGCTCTTACGGGAAAGCACCTATAAGAAGGTAGCATAAAAATAATGTTACGCCGGCGTGTTTTCTTTTATGTGCAATGTTGCGTTTTATCAGGTAGTTGTCATTATTAGATCGTGGTTGTTTGTACGTATTTATGGGGTTTGTTTTGGAAAATACAAGAGTCGATAATATATTATTCAATTTCAGACAATTTATATGATAAAAAAAAAGGTTCGGTTATTACAGGCTGTTATGAAATTTTCCACACATTTTTAGATTTATTTCAAGATAAATCGGCGGAATTTTTACGCATTTGTATCTGTTACAATTTCAATTATCAGTACATTACAGAATTGATCAATCCTCTTCCAATTTTATATATGAAATGAAGATCCCTCGGACTCACATTAGGTGTCGATAAAGCAACGAAAAATCCAGTTACTGTATCCAGATTCATCCACAAAGTCGCGAATATGCAACAGTAACGGGAATCTCTGGTCTTCGACAATATTCGCGTTCGAATAACCCTAACTCGCAGCGACGCCTAAAAATGCATAGATTCTTGGTCGTTTGGGGCAGGGGGGGCTGTAGTACACATACTTTCACATTTTCCCGTCGTAGCCAATATCCCTTGATCACGGGGTTCGCGCGGGTGTCGACCGCGTCCATTTACCGGCGCAAAATACCGTCTAAACGCGATATACGGCGGCGTGACGGTGCCGGCAACCTAAGATCGTTTGCGTCTTATTGATTCGTTTACCTTTTGGTCCTCGGCGCGGGTCCCGCGTTATAAGACCCGTTCAAAGGCGTGGCGCGATTGTTGTGCATAAATTTATCGTTGCCCCGGCCCGGAGTAGTTGGAAAGAATTCTTTTTCGCGCCGGGCGAAAGATGGAGTTTCGAAAGTTTCGCCTAAGAAGCTTTTAATCACCTTGTTGAGACTTTGTGCAGAAGGAACGAGAGACGAAAAAAGAGACCGGCAACGAAAGAAAGATGCTGAAAGGGGCTGGTAGCTACCCTCTGGAACTGCCCCCCCCCCTTGCCCTCACCCCGTCATATTGCGTCTCCTCTACGGACGCGTTAAACAGTTTTACAAAGGAACGTGATTACGGAATTCCGTGGGCGGGAGGGAGAAGCAGGATTTATGAGTTGTGTTACGGAGGGAAACAACGGATCCGGCACCATCTAACAATATATATATGTTTATTACACCCCCCTTCGATCCGGCGTTTTCAATTAACACCCATAAACGCCGCGCTTTGTGCGTCGACACAATAACTTCATCAAATTAATTTCCGCTTGCAAGCTCGTTAGGCGCCTGCGCAACCATATATATACATAATAAATAGTTTACATCTATTTGAATGCGAGTGAGGGAATTAGAAGAAGTTGAAATTTCATTTCGGTCCTTAAATCTCCCCCGTCCGCATTGTGCTTCGGATGTAGCCCGGAAGAGAAGGTGGAAACGTGGCCACGGGGATGAAACCGGTCGCCGGCTCTTCCGCTGGCAGCCGCACGCGGAAATTAGACCGCGAAGTTCCACATAGTTTACGACGTTGACGTGACCATTTTGTTTACACGAGTCGCGAGATAACACGACAGAGGTACGTGCGACGGGGCGACCTCCACCTACCCGACCGCCAGTCTGTCGAAGAAATTCTGTATCGAGCCTGCCGCATAACCCACCCACGTCGAATCGAATCTTCGTTACGGATATTGGTAAACGATTCTCGGGGCTTGATACAACACGGCCGTATCTCGAGGAAATAACCGGCAAAGATAATTTCGGGGTATCGTCTCTTCCATTAGATTGGCTGGATTCCGAAGGCGAGCCTCCTACGCCCTCTTAACCGTCCCGCTCAGTTCTACAAATTGATCGGGACCCCTTTGATCATACTCGTGTCTCTTGCTCACGGTCGGATTAACCAAGACATCGTTAATTCTGTCCAAAGGCAACTCTTTTATTTTACTTGAAAATTCCCAGTCTAATGACAACACATTTGTGCCGTGATTCGATCGATTAAATTTCGAATTCCGAAGAAATCGACGATGTGATAATTTCGTTGAAAACAGTAGTAGAACAATACATCCAGTCTCGATTTAACCCATTTGCATCATCAGGTAATATGAATAGAAGGCCTTTATCGCCAAACTTGAGTACAAAAGGGACTACAAGTAAAAGTACTTCAGCATTATAAGAAAAATGAGAATTACTACTTTCATCTCCAACAACACCGTCCATTTCTATTCTTTAGCTGACGAATAATTATAGTAACAAAGTTGAGCGTATGTAGAGGTTGATGCTTGAAGCATTTTTACTTTTACTAGCCGTCACTCATTTTTAAAAATTGTTTTTTACGAAATCACAGCAGGTTAAATACTGCTAATTTTTCAAGAGTCGAACATTTTAAGTACTTTTTGGGTCTACTGCGATATGCCAAAAAGTTGGATTAAACGAACGAGACAAAGCTTGGCACACAATTGAGTGGTTGCCTAAAAATGTGTAGGACAGCCCGCGAGATGAACGAAAAATGAAAAAAGAATGGGAAAATCCGCGAATAATCGTCGCGTCGATCGGGAACTACTATTTTCGCCGGTGGAACCGACAAGTCGTTTTCGCTCTGCGATTAGTTTTTCGCGATTGCAACCTATCCGTTTATTAATAATTCGTTGGCGGACGGCGTTTTCGGTGCGACCGGCGCGGCGCGCGATAGAAATGTGACCGGCGCGGCGCGGCACGGTGCACGCGCGACGTAATTCGGATTAACTCGTACACGTGATGCGCGATTTGCGTGTAGATACGCGGGAGCGGTGGACACGTTGCGGAACGGAGGCCGACGAAACGTCGAAATTGGCGATACTGAAAAATCAAATAACGTGAACTGCGCCGCCGCGCCGCGCCGCGTCACGTTCGCCCCGTTCTGCGGCGTTACAAATTAACCGCCGCATATTTTCCGTGACTCTGTGCGTTAAGCGGATCGCGATAATAGCATCGGCCCGGAATAATTTATATAGAGAACCCGGCTCTCTGGACCCGCGGCCGTTGGTTTTCGAACGCGCGGAAAACACGCCGCGTACATGCGCCCGCACCCGATAACGAGCCTCGTCGCACTCGCTACCAAAGTTCGTTTCTTTTGCGGTCACGCTGCGCTAAACGCTACCTCCCGTTTGTCCAGCACCAAAAAATCCGTATTTTTTCGCCGGCCTCGCCAGAGGAAACTCGCCAAACCCGTACCGGTCGACTAAACCGCCCCGCGTGAATTAATTGCGATAAATATTACGCCTGCTGTTCGCCGTTTCTACAAAATACATTATTCCTATCATACAACCGATTCGTATAATTATTTCATACGATTTTGTATTCTATCGTACTTTATCGGAGTCAAATGAATTTTATGCAGGTCGAAAGCTTATTACGTTATATTTTACAGTTACAATGATCAGAAATTCTTTTTCGTTCATTATTTTTTACACTGACAAAACCATTTATGCCTATTGCATCCCAATATAATTCTCCGGTGGCTATATATCGACAATGATAAAATAGAGTTTTGTTTCGGTTTGAAGAAAATTAATAACATAAGTGTCCAGTAAATTCTGTTGGATCATATATAAGGGGGTAGTAGAGTTTTCAGTAATTATGCTGTACCAGAAAGAAGCCTACTTAAAAATTAGAATGATTTACTTATATATTCTCAAAAAATTCATTCCGATGAAGATTAGTTAAAGAACTATTAGGTAAATAAATTCCTCTTTTTCCCCTCCTCAAAATCAGTGTAGGTTGACATTATAAAAGCAATTTAATTTAATTTTACCGTCGTCCAGGCGTTCTATTTAAAACACTGTGAACTGCCGGGCAGATTATAGATGAAAGGAGTACAAAAAACATTTTCTAAAGAAACAGTGCACGTATGTTGACAATGAAGCGGAAAGGTAACAAAGGGCTCGGATCCGGTTTAAAAAGGAAATTTCGTTTAACGTGCAACTGTATTGTAAGGGAAATATTTTACGGGAACGTTGCCTGTCGCGATGAAAAATTTCATTAGCAACAAATAAACGGTCCTAATTACTGCATGATTCTCCGGCCGGCGTTTCTTTCGGCGTTTTACGTTTTTCCTTGCATATTCAACTTTTGCCCCGCTTCTGGTACACAACCGTGAAACGGACTTACTTCCTGCAACTTTGAAACGAAATTAATCATTTTAGTGGACTTTCGCAATTAATTATGCTGAGTACCATAGTCAACGGGAAGAAAGTAATAGTCTCCGCTCTCGGAGGACTGTGCGTGTGTATGGGTTTTTGGACGTTGTTATTCGCCGTTGAACGATGGCGGCGCACCTGTGGCGTGACTGTCAGCAACGTGGAATTTGTGCTAATTTTCCAATCGGTCAACGCCCACGTTAATTCCGGTGCGTGGTCATTAACGCCCCTTTTCGAGCCACGCCTTTATTTGCGGAGAAAATTAAAACGACAAATGACGAGAGTTTAGCATCGTTTTGCATTCGTTACTTGAGTTTAAACGTCGAATGAGGAGATGTAGACTGCGTCAATAGCAATTATCGTTCGATTCATTGTGGAAGATTATTCCTAGAGTGCGGGAAAACAATTCTGCCTAGTGAACGTTGTTAATTGCACAGAAAAATTGTTTAGTCGATTTTCAGTATTTAAGCCAATCAGTGGTCCCCATTTATTGTTTTGAAGATATTGCATTAGCGTTATTAGAAAATGTCTACAATCTTTCAGTTGAAGTATTAATGCCTTAGTCTGTAGCAGCGACATTTTCAGATATTTTGGAGACTATCAATATTTTCTAGAAGCCTCGTTGCAGCAGTCTTTCTTCAATTTCACGCGGCACGAGAGGGAATTGATGTGCACGTACGATTGAAAAACCCGAAAGCTCCCGATATTAATTAAATATGCAGCAGGAGTTATCCGAAAGCCATTCGAACTGGTCCGAACGATCGAAGATATCCGGGGGTCGTGCGGCGAATCGATTCCCGGGATGAAATAAACGTCCAGGAAGCCGGGAATGATTGCCGGCGTAGCCGAGTGAATTTCCGGTGGCAGTTAGTTTGTTACGGCGAAAGTTATTTCGATTCCCGCGATTCCTTTCTGGCAGCCGGGGGCCAGTCGCTCGGACACAAAGGATCTCCTCTCCGCGGAGAACGCGCGAAAGATGTTCGCCGTGACCGATTTTCCGTCATTATTCCGCGTCGAAAGCATCCTCAAATTTCTTTCGTTCCCGAGGTTCCAAGCAACCCGGAGGATCGCCGGAGGCGAATGTCCACCGGTCGGAATCATATCCGACGAGCAATTAATCAACCAAAACCTAATCGATACTCGAAAGGACTGTGGGGGTGGAGGGGACAGGGGATAGGCTGAGCAGAGGTGAGCAGCGAGAGAACAAAATTGAATGGGCTCTCTAAAACGATTTGTAGAGATGCGGGCAACGTGGAGGGCTGGTCGTGTCCCAGCAAAATCACATTATCCCTGATAATAAAGCAAACCCGCTGGTTCGCCGGGGGACGAGGTTACGTTTCCTCGTATCGGTCCGCCCATTCTTCTTTCCCCAGCGATTGTCGCGAATTCCGACCGGTGGTCTCTTAAAAGCAGCCTCTCTCCGCTCAAAAGGTCGCCACCGTTGCTTGATTCGATTCGAGGAAGCACGGCCGTTTATACGACTGGTATTGTAACCAGTTAAAGAAAGGAGCAGAGACTCTTTCCGACCGGCAGAGCCGAGACTCGAAGAGCTTCTCCAGTCCACTGTGTTTATCTCCTTCGCGAGTCCCGCGCACATTGAAAATATTTCCTTTCCCCCGGACGCTCGGAAAAATCGGCATAATTGGCGTCGTCTTGACTCTAATGGAAATTACTCACTTTTCTCGAAAACGTAGGCCGAAACGAAAAAACATTCTCTCTTCTTGACTTATTCTACCTTGTAGATTCGCCATCTTGTACCACCTGATCGGTCACCAGATCGATATGCACCACTTTGGGGTTTTGCGAGAACTATCTCATCAACCGTTCACAGTGATTTCTTTATATATGTCGTCAAGACCCGGACGACAAACGTCGCGGAATTATCCCCACTACCAAGAAGCTCGAGAGGCGTTGGACGCCGACGAGTGTAAACATAACAGGGCTCCCGGACGATACATGACGTTAGCAAGACCCGTGTTGTTGACATATATCGAGAATTCACGGTGTTAATGTTGCAATCAACCTATTAAGAAGAATACAGATTTCTTTTACTAACAAAGAACCCAATGAAAAAATAAAAAGTTTGGGAAAGAAGAAGCAGACGAAGTTTACTTCAGTGTTGCTTCCTTTGTTGTTCGGAGACGCGGAAAGAAAGTTCCGCGCAGGTGTCCGTACGTGGTAATTACACGGGGGATCAAGACAAATTGGAAGTAATCTTAATCCGTCGACTCGTTCCGTGAGGCATGTCCCTCTTCGGTAAATAAACTGATTTCCACCGGTCCGCGAAGATACCAGCCGTACACCGTTCGTACCGCCGGCAATTTCCGGGCCGTATACACTGCCAAGATTTACACTGACACATCGCAATGTTTGCCAATAGACAACGTCGGATATACAGTGCCTCTTCTAGGCGAGTGCTCGTCTATGCGCCACCAGGAAACGTCGATACGACGCCGACAACGACGCCCGGCGACGATGCTGCGACGATCCGACGGAAACGCGAGTCCCCCGATAAATCACTACGTTTTACGTTGCGTCGCCTGATTCCCGATACGCTTTCCAGATACTCGTCCCTGGCTCTTGCGTTTGTTTGCACGCCGTGAATAATTGTCAACGACGCTTTGCCGCTACCGTTATTACTCGGACGCTGTTCAAAAGGGAACAACCTCTTTCAAGGTTGGACCGATCCAAAATTGAGCTTCTATGTCGCAGAAAAAAATTTTAATTAGACGGAATTTCAATTATACGGAAGTAGGTTCACGAACTTGTTCAGCTCTTTTTGAAATGTTGCGAGTGACAGCGGCCCTTTATGCATAATTTATTTGAGAACGTTCGGAAATGACTTTATCGGAACGGTGTTCCCATAGCAATTAATTAGTTTGTTTATTACGAGCGTCGCTTTGTTTAACAATGCAGTGAAATTCATTGATACAAACATTCGGTTCTGATAGGTGTCGAAAGCACATACTAAAATATTAATATATTATAAACGATAATACTCGAATGCAGTAATAACATCCATTACTCCGCCCAATTAACTCGTGTTTTCCTTTGTTTCAGGTAAGGAATACGTTCAACAACCCTTGGCTGCAAGAATTTATTCGTTGCCGGTAATTATCGTGGTTTCAATCTACGTCTAGTGATTGTGGCAACGTATAATGTTACGATATACAGTCATAATTAGTCAGGGGAATTTTTATGGAGATTATTTGTTCTCTGCTCTTCCGTCGAAAAGTTTATGGTACTTCGGTTCTGAATGCAATTAACGGGACTTAGCTGTCCGTTCTCCGCACGCGGCAAACATTTTGTATCGCGGAACCGGTTCCGAAGCTTGTCTGCGAAAATCATCGTACGTTTCTAACTTGTCACGAGTAGATGAAGATTACACGGAACGCTTAGGTCACGCAGCGGAGTTCACAGTGGCATAGAAACTGCCGCGTAATATAATTAACGACGTGAAATCGGGCCACCGATGTAACTGCTTTAACCCATTTAACCGGGTACAGGTTGCGATGCTTAATCGTCGACAAAGCGACGAATGGCCGCTTATAAACGGAGGTCGGCGAAACACTTTAAGATCTCCCGCAATCCGACACATCGCTCTTGCAAGTGATTGCTCTATTACCATTATTGTGTAACGTAAGTCGAGGAAAATTAACTGCTTCTCTACGCGGCGACTACATAACCTAGAATTTCAGTGAATTCTCGATGTATGTCAAGACACGGGTCTTTCCAGAGACTTGTATCGTCCAGGAGACATAGCCGTGTTATGTTTACACTCCTCGGCGTCCGAGGCCACTCGAGCTTCGCGATAGTGGGGCTGACTCCGCGACGTTTATGATTCAAGGCTTAGCGACATATATAGAGAAATCACTGTATTCGAGAATCTGAAATCAGTGTGGGGATTCGTAGAGAGGACTTAAAATATGCGCCGTCTGGAAAGTAGATCGTCGAGTCTCATTTTTGTTTGAATTATATGACATAGTTCTTCATAAAAGTGAATCTTCATGTCACTGTATTCTGAGGGCCAACATTCTATCAATATGATTAGTAACTGTGCAAAATTAAGACTCAAAGTCTAGCTGAGTAAAAACTGTCAGTTTTGAAATTATGTTTAGGCATTTATCAACATAGAAAACTTGAAATCTCGGTTGAAAATGATTAAAATAATTCGATACTTTGAAATACGAGTAAAATAATGGGTGATTTTTCACAGGAGCATGTATAATTGTCGTAACAATTCTTCCATATTTCGTGAAGCACAGTCATGCGTCGCGACTCTAATTCAATTTCCGAGCGGGAAACGCTTAAAGACCAGGTGCTCGAGCTCTCCGTGTCACCTAACGCAATAAGAAAGGCCTCACTCGCGCGACTGCTAACGAGAAGCAGCACGTACGAGCGTGCAAAGCCCGAAGCGGCGCGGAGGGTAACGCGTGAAAATTCGGCAAAGAAATTTCACGGGGTTGCTACTCGTTAGCGTGCGTTCGAGTCTTAGCCGGGAGTTTATCAGATCGACGGGGGCGAAAGCTGCTGGTGGCGTATTTGCCCGCGATGCATTCTCGAGTCTGGAGTTCACGCGCGAAATTAGGGAAGTTAATTGAAACCGTTCCACCTCGCCGGCACGACGTAGCTCGGCGTCGTTTAATAATAAATCGCGAGTCGGCCGGAATTGCGCCTTGACGCAACGGCAACAATGCTAGCGGATCAATTAAGCGTACCAATCCCCGAGTAGCAAACCTGATTATCGATTCTCGACATCTTTTCGCAAAAAGAAAAGAAACCGTAATCCAACCCATGACTCTATAATTTCTGTCATATATATACACAACCGTCATGTGTTCTTTTTTTTTCCGTTGAATTTCTAGAAAATGTATCTCGTATTGTCCGAATATGTTCTGCCTCCTATAAATTGAAAATTGATACGAGGAACGATCGTCCCAGAAACGATAGCAACGAATTCAAATCACCAATGAGAGGAGAACAGATATACTAATTGGGACGCGAAATGACCAAGCGAGATTAATTTCATCGAGCCGGGCGAACGGGCCGGGTGGAAGAGCGTCGATAAATTCGAGTGGGAATCGGATTGACGACAACGCGCTCGTCGAGAGGCAGCCGATCTTAATTAAAGCGTAACAGAAAAAAAAGGCGGTCGGTTGTCGTTCGGTTTCCGCAGCGACGGCAAATATTTTTGCTGACGAGGGTAGTCGCGGATAATGCGGAGCAGGGGCGGAGATAGGCGGAGCGGGAGCCAAAAGCTCGGCCATTCTCTTAACTATTATTGACACTGCGAGAAACGTCGATACAAATCCGCAAAACATTTCCGTTGGGCCGGAAGGGCGGGAGGGAGGGAGGGGGCGCAGCTTTACAAATTTCCAGCCGCGACTGCATCAATTTCGCGTCGGCGTTGTACAAATACTTACTTTCGAGACTTATCGTCGTTCTAATTAACACGGCGGCAACCGGCGCGCCTCGGCGCGACGCGGCGCCCGCCCAGAAACATGTTCTCGCGTCGTTGAAGATCTGGGAATGAAGTTCTAGTAATTAACAGCTTAGAGATTCGCGTTCGAACAGTTTAAATTGAGAACTAATTTCGCCGAACTGTGGCTAAAATTGTATATTCGGCGAACCAATTCGCGGGCAAATATAAAACCCCGGTGGGTAAGTCGTCGGGGATAAAAATTGCACGGGAATAATTAACGCGGCAGACGGCGATGATAATGACCAATCTCGCGGCTGTGCGCGCGTTTTTGTATTTTAAATTAATTCCGGCTTTTAACATGTACGTTCTCTGTCAGCGTTGCGTAAAGAAAGCCAAATTAATTTTATGCATGTTGTTTGAGGTCGTTATTATACATAACATTTGGGGACCTATGATCCTTTGCTTAATTTTGTTGTGGTTACATGGAGGAAAATATTGTTTAATCAAATTTTAAAGCTCGAATACTGATGGTACGGTAATATTGTTACATGGCAGCGAGCGTGTTAATGAATACCGCACGTTTCGCGCTTATTTTGTATAAATCATATTAGGATGCAGTGTGACTCGATAGGACATAGCAAAGGTCCATAGTGAAATTATCAAGTGCCATGAAAGTCACGCGAGATCAGAAAAATTTAATATACAATTTAATCTCTTGGCTCAATAGTTGACATCGCTAAAAACGATTTGATCATGCTAAAACGACGATTAAACGTCTTCTTGTGTTCACGAAGTTTGCGATGTCGAGTGTTTGATTAGAACCGAATAAAGTAAGAGATAACCAATTATAGGGGTTCGTCAGCGGCTGATTCATAGACGATAGGTTCGGCGAATGACTGACCAACGCCGAAATTACTTTCATCGATAAAAGCATTTTCCCGGGCGGATAATATTTGCGCGGAACTAATAAACGCGAGGAACGGGGACGAGTCTCGGGTGAAATCAGATTGCGGCGCTGGCTGCGATGTAAACCGCGGCGTACACACGCGCCGCGCCGCTTCCATCGACTATGCTATACGCTATACTCCCCCGCGCCATCCTCATGTCCGGTGTGCCTAATACTTTAACCCAGTTCTGACCCCTGGACCTAGACCAGCCACGGTTCATCGTTGCTCGAATGCTGCTAATACTAGTAACTCGGTTTAATCCCGACAGTTCGCGAACCACTGGCTGTCAGCTTACGGGTCGAAGCATTCAGTCACGTTCCGCCAAAAAATCTCTGTAACAAATCAAATTATCTCCCGTTACTCTCTGTCAAATAATCACTGCAGCCATAAAATATATCGCAGTGCAATTCTCCTGGTTCCTCGTGTCAATTTCACACAGTTTCCCCTATACAGTGATTGTTGAACGGATTATTCCAGCATGTATTGAATATGAAAAACATTACTGTAGTTACAAGGTGTCATTGAAAAAGAAATGAGAAAAACGTTTTCTTGTTTCATATTTCGTTTTCGAGAAAATGGAGTTTGAAGGCCCCCGTCAGGTTCGCGTGCCCTCGCTTGCAGGAAGTGGAATTGGTTGACCATGATCAGACGCACTAGTCGAGATTCCCATTTGACACTAGGTTTACGGGACACTAAAAGTCACTATTTTACATTACTTTATAAAAATAACAAGAATCTGCTGCCCAAATTTTTAGCCAATCTTTTCAATAACATATACCCAAAGAAACAAATTTATTGAAAATTTCTTATGGATGTATCTTTGGAATCTTAATAAATTAAAAATATTAGAACCCGTCATTTTATGCTGCTGGATACATTTACTTATATACAGCCGATAAAAACTATTAATAATTGTTCGTCTTTTGCGAAGATCAGCGAATACCTATTGGGAAACAATAGAACAAGCTTTCGTATGCTCTGAATTGTCCGAAATTTTCTCCTATTATTTGTCCAGCAAGAAAATTTTGCATGCAATGATTGCAAGGGAGCAAATGATTAGAAGTCACGCCTGAGGAAACGCAATTCCCAAGCAGCCAAGTATTAAAAGCCGAAATTGAACAGTTACCGTCCGAAATCTGACCTGTCGTCGAAGACCTTGTCGGCGAAAGTTATCGAGCGTGCAGATAGGGAGGGGAGCCCGGTGATGTAATATTATTAATTCGTCGGTGGAGTAACTTGTAATTATAGCCACGTGAATTTATCGCTAGGGACTGGCCGAGGCTGGCGCGCGCGGGCATGCGAGATAGAATGTAATTTCGAAATGGAACACTAATTCTGGAATGGAATGTTACGTGTGGAATGAGACTGTCCCCTTCCGTCCACCCTCGTGGGCGGCAATTGTAAATGGATTCTTCAGGTGTTCTCGACTCATATTTTTATCTCGCCCTCGCGATTATTTATCATTTCCGCGGGACCGCTGGGAGTTTGTGTCGGTGTTTGCTCCGATGGTTAATCGCGTGGAACTAATCACCGGAAATGCTCCCCCTCTTCGAAAGAATACTCTCGTTTACGGTGGTGCTGTTCGCGGACCTACACACCGTTTTAATCGGCCTCGAGGACGAAGGACGCGCGCGCATTGGAATCTAATAAATGAGATCTTCCGGGGATTGTACGTCGGTCGAGTGCCGATGAGGGCCTTTCTCTTTGATGTGACACTAAGCGATCACCGGGGACTGCGCGTTACACACCGATTAACGTTCGCGATGCACGTGCGAATCGGTAAAGGGCCTCCAGACGTAATCAAGAGGTCCCGGCGCCCGAAACGGAGAGAGACTAATACGCGTTTATGAAACTTTTCCACCTTAACATTTGTGTGCAGGTATCTTGCATTCTCTTAGCGAAGAGCAAAGAACTACCGGAACCGTCAAAATCGACGTGATATCCATGGATATTTGTTGCAACAGAACTCGCTGGAACCCAATTTTCGAGAGCTTCAAAATCGGCGATTTTCCCGTTGAAAAACCGCGAATAAAAATTGCACGTCCCGCGGACCCTAAATTCCATTAAATTCCTGCCCGGTTTGCTGATGAACCGTTCAGTTCCGCGGGAACTTATTAGCGAGCAGAACACGTTGCGGCAAGAACTTCCCCAGACGGCTTAATGAAGTGTCAAAACTGAATCCTTCAGGAATTATCCTAACGATCGAGTGTCTCCGAGTCGGGCTGAGCGGGCGCCTCGAGGGTAATTCGAATTCCGTAAGTGGTTTGCCCGGTCGATTTTTTGGTCGTCCCGGGCCGGAGGCACGTTCGCGTTTCTCCGCCATCGCGTTCACGGTCTTAACTCATCTTCCCTGTTCCCGGCATCGAGACCGAGCTCTAGCTGTCACTCGAACGGCTCCCAAGGGAGAGATCGTTGCCACCTCATTCAAGCCGGTGTGTGCCCGAGATCTTCCTATTTACATACGCCATCTTTTCAGCCCCCTCGCTCCCCGTCGTTACCTCCAACTATCGAGATATTCCTCCTGAGCGACGTCATCGAGAGCCCATTATGTTTGCTGATTTGGTTCACTGATAAGGGAATGGAGACTTCACCGGCGACAGTCAGGGGTGGGAATGACGACACAGGGGTTCATTGCACGGCCGATGTAACGAGCTCGATACGAACGCCTCTCCTATTCATAAATATTACGATCCGAGTGTTTCTTCAGTACATTCTGCGCGATAAGCTTAATCAGGGTTGCATTAACCCATTGGCAATTTCATCCTGAAATGACTAGGTTACTATTATATGTTCCAGTTTGTAAACTGAGATATCATCTTAAGGAGTTAAGGGGAAAAGTTCCATGAATTTTTTCAAGTAAACGTAGCAATCTTAGCATCATTTTTCGAAAAATAGCAGTAACTCTTGACGTCAGAATTACGGTAATCACTAGACTGCAGATCTTCATGGAAAAACTCTTTTTGTCTTTCGTCACAAATGCATAATGAGGCGTATCGTGTAAAATATATACGGAATGATGGAAAATAGTAAATATGCTGAGGATGTGCTCCCCAGAAGCTGCGATAGAGTATTCAAATTTGATTGGCGATCGATTTACGAAGGCTCCACCCTTCGTTGTTTTTCTTTTTCACGTTTCGAAACGACTCCGGGGGTGTTCGTAAACGTTTACGGCAGTTTTTACGTAAGAATGCTGGGACCTTCGCCGAAAGTTTCTTCGTTCGCGGAATTCGGAATTCTTGAACTGGACGAGCAGGGCATTCTGGTAGTTCCGAAGTTACGGCTTCAAAGTTTCTGACAAATGGACGAACCCAGGGGAGGAATTTTTTTCGATTTAGCGACGCGTGTGTACGGGAGAATATGAACAATTTTTAGCATCGATTGAAACAGAAAGTTCGCCAAATTTATCAGAAGCAGCTTAATTAGATTTTCATGTGACTTTATTAGTTTTCAGACGCAAGGCGTGACAGCGACGGAGCAAAGAGTAGAAAACTTTAATTTTTGCAGTGAGCACAGAGAAATACCCCTCCGATACGAATTTCACGAAAAATTCGCGCGAGATGTAAAATTGATACGGAAGAGAAATTGCGTAGTATTTACGATGTAAATTTCAATATTTATTTATCCGACCGACAGGCGAACATCGATCTTAGCTTGCGAAAATGTATCGTCCTTTTTTTCTTCCTCTGTTACCTAATTTTTATTCATGAGAATTAGGTTGGAAAGGGGTGCCGCGATTTCGATCTCCCTTCCGGTAATAAGCTCTCATGAAGAATAAAAGAATGAAATTTAATGGAGTGTCGGCGCGAAAGCGATCATGATGGATGCTGCGCACACACGCCGGCAGACTTTATTAAAGTTCGGCTGAGCAACAAAGATGAACACGTAACGCTCCGGCGTTGTGGCTTTAATATCTCGTCTGAAGTTGCACTGAATCAATTACTTTGATCGTAATTGCACTGGTGGAGAGCGTGCAACTAATCGCAACAGCTTCGATGTGAAATTTAACCCTTCGAACTCTCGCACCGAGCAGCGTGTGTCGAGCCAGCAATTTTCGTTGTACCGGGAACATTTTGTAAATTTTTAGTAACTCATTAAACGCAAACTGATTGGGTGATATGAAAATCGATTCGCACGCTCGCACGGTGACTTTCGTTCATTTAAAGCTTAGAAGAAGAAAAAAGAAGAGTGAATTATTATCCTGGTCCCTGTTACGCAACTTAAAGAGCGTATGAGGGTTAAGAGGCTAATGGCGTCCGCGCGCCGACTTCGAAATTCGCGTGCGAGCTGAATTTACATTTAATCTTTCCGGGTTTAATTATTTCCGATGCCGGCGACCGAGCACTGTCTGTAACGAGACGTTAATTAGTCCCATTGTCCGTGATCGAGCGAGCGTTTGTCGTGTCCCACGGCGAGCAAAATGGCGGCGCGTGAACCGCGCGGGAGACACAGAGAGGAGGGCCCCCGGCCGCGAACAATGTTTTCCGCGTAAATCAAAAGGAACTTCGCGGGGCTTCGCCGCACAGAACACTGGTTAATGGCGTCGGGAAAGTTCCATTCGTTGGAATATCGAGTTTCACCTCGAATCAATCGACTTTGTTCGACTTGGCCGACACCAGACGAATCCGTCCCAGGAATAACTGACTCGCCGTGAAAGTTAATGACTTTCTTCAAGACCGAATTTCCCGATAACGAAGTTTCCGTCCTCTCCCCCCACCCCCGGAGCCACCCTCGAACCCTACCATCCGTCGAGCCACCGGAAGCGACTTTTCTGCGCCCCACTCGAGAGTTACCTTTCCTTCTTAGCCCGCATCTTCGCCCACAACTTTCCTTTCTTCTCAATCATATTTGCTTCCACGGCGGGTTCTCGATAAATCGGCGGATCCTCGATAAGCCGATCGAACCGGGGCAGGCATAACGGAAACCGTAAATACACAGCAGCAACTCGCAGAAATAACACGCTGCTGCTTCTATCAGGACGTTCGGAAAACTCTACGGATTGCTCATAGACAGCTCTGGCCTGTTATCTTTTGTTTTTCGGAAATCAGATACTCCGGGATAAATAAGCGCCGCGTGTCTCTCAGATTTCAGTGAAAATAGTTTTATTGCGTTTTGTTGGCCTTCGATCGGATCAAATCCTCGGGAATTGATTGTGCAAGCTTATGATGACAATATTATGTCTGCAGGTACATGTGAATTGGTATGCATATTTTAGAAATGAAAATTTTGAATTCTCCGACACGGCACGCAGTGGAAGACTCTCGGATCTAAGAACAGAAAATTGTTACTTTTTTTGAAGAGAGACTCTTCTAAATCGACAAATGAGCTTCAAAAAACAGTCGGAGGCAGGTAATGTTACTATTGTTCGTGCATTTTTAACGCAAAAGATCCGCAGAACAAATTCTAAATTGCGCGTGATCTAATAGGTATCCTGCTTTGTCTCAGATTTTTTCTCAGTGAAACATAACCAGGAACCAAGGCTCCGTTTAAGTGCAAAAATTAATTACAGAAATAATCCAGCTGGGTTTTTCTATACGACGGATTGCGTTTAATGTAGAATGTACTTTCCTTTTACAGCGAAACTGTCAAAGATGATCGCTGGTCCCCTATTTCTGCGAACCACTGTAGCTCGCAACGCCAGGAAAAACTGCGAACACGCCTCGGTTATGCGAAACTCGGAGTTCTTGTTCCCCGTTCGAACTTTTCGGCTATCGGAGTCCAGCGAAGTCTGATTGTTTATCGAGCACCCAGAGCAATGAATTTACCATCCCGGCTTCCTCCCTCTTCCGATAGGAGATATTCGACCATATTGAATTTCTGACGCAGCCTGTCGACCCGCTATTTTTAAGAACATCGAATATCGTACACTCGGCAAGTTACTGCCAGAATTTCGCGGAGCTTGTGACTTTGCCGGGAGTTTTTTTTAGAGAAGCTACTGCCGCTGGAAGCATAGTGTACTTCTCGAAGCTTGTTTATCTACTCCTCGTTGCTTAGAGAATCGAAGTTTGCCGAGAGCTTCTCTATAAAAATGCAGACGCCTTTGGAAACTGTCAACACAAAAATGTGCCCTCAGTATACAGGGTGATCTTTAACTAGTGGTTCTGAATAAAAATAATAACTCACACGAATCTTTATTTTCGAGAAAATCGACAGACATTGCCAAACTCGATTTTCTCGAAAACAGAGCCACGTGCGAAAACATTTTATTCTACATTTTCAACTTATTTTTCTCACACGATATCACCCCATTTCGGGGATAAACATTCATAAATAATCCACTTAAAATTAACGAGAACAAGTGAGGTATTGGCTGGTTCAGTAAAATGGTGTATGAAATAATATTCTTCGTGGAGGTTTCGCGTCTGATTCGATGAAATTATAATTTTTTTGCCGGTAGCAGGATTCGAATCTCGTGCCCGCAATTTTCTGGAGGCGCACGGTTGATTGCCAGTCACGGGGCGTGGGTAGTTTCATTTTTAAACCGGGTATTCGACGTTGAAAGCAATTAGTCGTGTTTCGTTCACGCGAGCCCCGTTTGTCAGCATCAAAGTGTAATTTTACTTAATATCTGGAAACACTGCATGGGATTAGCCTAGCAACAGCTTGCGTACTCCAAGGGTATAATCCCCCACGGAGAAAGGCCGGAAATTAGATAGGAAATGAGGTAGACGGCTGAAACCGAGAACACTCGTACTCCTCTTTACACTTCCGAAAGAGTCCTACAAGTAAAGTGCACTCCGAGCAAAATTGAAAAGAAACGCCGCCGAACGTTGATTATCATCGTCGCTCGCGAATGCCAAATTATGCTTTAATTGCGTCAAGTTTACCTCCCCTCTAACCCTCTCTCTCTCTGCCGACGGCGTTCCTCCACTGAAAAGCCTGTCCGACCAACTTATCGCTCACTAATTAATTAAAACCTTCAAGACTACGGCTGTAATCCTTCGCGGAATGTCGAAACGTTCATTAAATTTATCGGGCCATCGGGTATTTTCTGTATAGGCCCGAATATTCGCCGCTTGAACTTCGGATTGTCTGAAATCGACGACTGTCGATCGATTCGGATTTAATCCCTGGAAACAATTGCTCTTATAATGCTGTAGCCACCCGTAGACAACTGTAAGCGTCCATAGATCGTAAGAATAAAAGACGTTGAGACCTAAGGAATTACTATGGAACGGCACGGCTGGTACGTTTCAAAGTCCGCAGCCAAAGGGTAGAAAATAGCGAAATGGAATCATAGTTGTTTCGGGCGAAATAGCTGTGGAGAAAATTCAGAAATAAAATTTTCGAAAGACTTCCCAGAGGTGTTCGAAGCTGCGAAACATTGAAATGCTACGTGGTAAATAGCGTCGGCGAAGTACCGACAGAATTGGCCTGTCATTTATGCTTCAACTTCAACGCGGGCTAGAAAGGACGGCCATGTTTTCTCGAAGGCCGCTATAGGTACTATCCATCTGCCGAAGTCTCTCCTGGAAAACGTTTCCTTTAGAAATTCAGTTTCCTTCGTGGGGATGAAGACAGTATAAAGCAAGAGCTAGTAGCGATGCGTCTAAAACATCGTGAGATATGAAGGCACGTGTTGAATAACACTCGGAAAGATTTTATCGTTCCACTGTGTGCGAACTTTCTCCAGACAGCAGGACCGTCTTATCCAATACGCGTGCGAAGAAGAATTGTTAACCCTCGGACAAGTTTTTGTGAAAATTGGTTCCCCGAAGTACAATAGTACAATTTTTCCGAAGAGCAGGGCCGCATTATAGCTTATTTTTAATTTTTGCGAGAATAGTTTCTCCAAAGGGAAGCTAACTGGAACAATTTTCTATTTAAAATACAAAACCGCCAGATCTGCAAGTACAATAGTACAATTTTCTAGGAAAAGCAGGGACGCTTCATCCGATAAACATTCCGCGAAGCAATTGTCAGCCCTGGTTTGTAATTTTTGTGAGAATATGTTCTCCAAAGGAAAGACAGCTGGAGCAATTTTGTGCTTGAAACACAAAACTGCCCGATGTGCAAGTATAATGGTGCCAGAGTTCACTGTTTTGTAGGTGTAGAACGATTTTGAGCTGATACGGGGTAGGATTTGCGCGAATATTTTATCGGATCGTCGAGCTATTGAAATCCAAGAGACGGTAACGTAACTACTTTGCAAATTAGTGCCTTTGATGTCCTCAAAACAGCTCGCCTGTTAAGTCCGCCCCCCTTCCCACTCTATTCTTTCCATTGTACATGGTACAATTAGCTTTATGCAGCCTGGCTGTCGCCCCGCTAATCCGAAAGCGCGACAGCAACACGAATCCTAGTGAAATCTCATGAGAGGCTACATTACCCCTCAGACGATAGTGCTGAGGTCTATTCGGTCCCAGGCTTTCAGGACTTTCATCCAACTTCCCAGCGCGCGACGGTTAACTAAAGTTGACTGCTGTTTGTCAGCGGACCTTTCCGGCCTCCCCTTTGGCCAACGATCTCTCAATACAGGATGTACGATTTCACAGTACACATTTCCTTCCAATCAAGTCATACGGCTATTTTCGTATTTTTAAATACTCCCACAAAACAGTAGAAAATGCCTGGCATGGATTCACGATACCTACCGCCTCCAAGAAAATCGCGCAGTGTGCCAGAAAGTGAAGATTTTCTAAGATCCAAAATGAATTTTCCGCGAGCAGCCTTGTGAAACTGGGAATTTGCATGAGGTATTGTTATGAGGCTAGAGCGGCGGTCGTGCTTTGTGATTAGGAGCATGTCCGCCGGGCCTCTAACGTCTCGGAACCGAGACTATGGCAGCCACCGCGCCGTTTCGTGGAAAGTTTGTCGCTAGCAGCGAGCGTTTCGCAGGTATGCCGACGCGAGAGGGTGGCTCGCCCCGAGCCTTTCGTAGAGGCTCTGACACCCCGGCAGTATCGATCACGTGCCGTCTACGGATAAGCCAGGTGGGTGCAAGGTGGAAGAAAAGGGGTTGTGCGGAGGGTAAGGGAGGCGAAAGAAACGGAAGAGAGAAGACGCGCGCTCTCTCGGTCGCGCCGGATAGAAACGGAGAGAGCAAAGCCGACCGAAAGCAAGCAAATAACACAACCTGGCAGAATAACAAATGAGACCCGGGAATGAAAAGGAAAGAAAGTGGAAAACAGCGGGGGAGGGGAAGACTGCCGCGCAGGCGACGGAGACGGCGGTGGAACCTCCATGAGAAGGAAAACGGCGGAAACGAAGAGCGGACGGGTTGAAGAGCGTCGGGATGGATGACGGGAGCAGAAGGCGATTGATGGAGGACGATCCCGAAAACGCCGACCCCGGCCGAGGCCGACAAACCGAAGTTAATTCCGTTCCACGGGATTTTCGGGGGCTTCCGCGGGATGACAAATGGAAAGATGTTCCACGGGAGTTTCCCGGAGACACGCTGGCTTTATAAATGCGCGTTCTAAGGTCAGCGACGGAGGGACAGCCTCCCTTTCAATCTACGATGTTCAACGACTGTAAGTGGCGAGGTAAAATAATGGCGTTTTTATGCAGGGCACCGTCGAACCGCCGGGAAAGGGACACAGAAGTGATTCCTCCAACGAGAAGATATTGGAGGCCCGATGTAACGCTTTTTCTTCGAAAAGTTGCTCCTCGAGACGCTCCGCTTCGAAAATCCAATGCGCAAGACACTTCTGAAACACGTGGACATTCAAGCAATAATTCTTACACGTGTGTCAATTATGTAGGAATAGGTTAGGTGAAAGCCAAGCGGTTAGATGTCACAGTGAAGTTTGCTTGATAACGTATTTATTAAACTCTATTAAACTCGTACAATTATCTCTCGTTTATCTCATACAAACGGCTCTTCTCTCAACTCTCTCGTTAAACTCTATTCTCGCTCTGTGCCTCTTCTCGCGACCGCGACCTACCTCAAATCGCTCGCGATCGTTGCATCTTTCTTATTGCCTCTCTCACACACTCATGCTCTCTCTTTCATACTCATTCGCACACGCTCGCTCGGTCATGTCGTAAACTGCGTTCGGCAGTTTTTGCATCCCTACAATTACTACTTCAATTTTATTTGTCTTCTCTTACGTCTGTATAAATGTTCAATGTCGAGCGAATGTTAAGAAGCTGAACCGCTCGGAAAAATATTTATATCAACACTTTCGACTTCTGCTATTCTTTCGTATGTTTTTCTACATCAGCTAGCCGGCAGATTCATAAACGTTTTCCGTGCGCGTTGAATATTTCCCAGCGAAATCTCTTTGCCGGAGAACTCTAATTACGTTCTTCGACCATGAGACGATACGCGGGAGAGTTTGCGAAATTCCTTGGACCGCGACGTTTTGTTAGCAAGTTCTCCGAGGGGACTTGATGGGTTTCCCGAGTATTCTCTTCGGTCAGTCGGTCGTAAAGTCGTCATTCTTCGAGCCGCGTGTTCAGCCCGCCGATATAAAAGTCATTTCCACGGAGGGCGTGAATTTTACTGTCGATCGTAATTGCCTGTAGCCGGGGCTGTTTGAAGAGCTTAATGAGGTCGTTAATCTGCAATCATCTCTCAACTTACTGTCCACTTAATACCCATTTAACGGTTTACGAGTATTTAAGGATATAGGACGCCTTCCCCGACGTTTAGACCGCTACCCTCCTTGCGCTCGTAAACTCAACTCGAAGAGATTTTCAACGTTGAATTCTCTCCCTTGCCGATGGTAGATTCGATATTCTATTTCTCGGGTAAAATGTGTCTGTCGGTTTCAAGTTATCGGAACACCTCCGGAACCAGTCCTCACGTTCTAATCCGCGGCCCGAGTATTTTTACGAGTTATACGCCTCTCGGGTGCTGCATTGCGTTTACCTCGACTCGCTCGCAACGCGTACCTCAACGCTGTAGCCACCGAAAGCCTATTAAAGTTTTTTAATTTTCATTTCAGTAATAACTCGTCAAAATATTGACACAATGATCGCCGTTTAAAAATTAATTAAGAACCCCTCAACCTCTGATTTGTGGAAGACTGTTGAGTCTCGGTGACGTATTCCTTTTTTCCATATTAAAGAAAAATGCAGTAAACTGAAATGGTGTTTAAATGAGTTAACGTTTTACGTAATCAAGGCCGTGATGAAATTCTGCGCGCAGGATGTAAAAATTTGTTCAATTTTCTTTTTGATACGTCAATGTCCGAAATATAATTGCGAGCTTGCGTAAACATGTGCAATCTGGAGACGAGCGAAAATGTTAGAGAACAAACTGAACGTAACGGTAAAATATTACTGGAAATCTCTCCTGTTTCCACGAGTTCCCACGACAGTAATCCGCGAGTCATTTTCTCTGGTTTCCACTCGCACGGCTCACTCTTGACCGACTCCTTTCGTCCAAACACGCGTACTCTCACTTTTCTCACGCACCTGTACATTCTCCCCGAGCGATTTAAGGTTTTCTGAAGCAAACGCACATCAAAATGCAATCGTACGACACGTTGCCCGGGGAATAACGCGTACAATCGCTATGGAAAGTAAGCCAATAATCCCATCAAACCTTTCTCGACGATCTATGCAAAAAATGCATTAGAGTTTCGATCAGAACCCGCGCTACGATGATTTCAAATCTCGATTACCGTTTTCCGATTCATTATTTGATACTTCGCTACTTTCACCGTGATGCTGAACTGTCGATATTTTCATTCTTTTCGTACAGTTAAAACTATCTCTTTAAATCTAACATTTTTTCTTGCATCCTGTAATTCTTTTCGTGGGCTCCCGAATTTATCCACGAGCATCGTAGCATTTTTTGACATTACAACTTTTTACATTCTTTATTTAATGATTGTTGAAAGTATAAGCTAGCCTTTGATGAAAATTATTGAATAAATTGATTCATTCGCGTTCTTATTGAAATAAAAATCAACTGGAACCTCAATTTTTGGGGTCTTGTAATTTTGAGAAAATATTTTAGAAGTTTTACTTTTAGTTCTGGACAGTTTGTTGAAAGTATAAGCTAGCCTTTGACGGAAATTATTGAATAAATTGATTCACTCGTGTTCGTGCTGAGATGAAAACCAACTGGAACCTGAATTTTGGGGGTCTTGTGATTTTGAGAAAATATTTCGGATTACTTTCAGTTCTGGACAGTTACGGTGTACCTCAGATGACGTTAGGATGAAAAGTGCAGCTGAATAAAAATGACGGATGGTTTCGTCGCAGCCTGAAAAGACGAATGAATAGAACGCACGCGATCCCGTCCAAGATAAATATAAAAGCGGACGAATCGGTGGTAGAACAAGAAGCATTTGCACAAATTTTCATCAGTAAATTAAATGAAGCTCTACAGACGATCCCGCTTCGGAAGGAGAGTATTTTCATTGGAACGACGTTTGGCCGGATCCCGAAATCCTCTTTCTTCGGAGTAACTTTCCGCGTGGATACCGCTGGAAAGAAGGAAGAGAGGGAGAGAGGGTGAGGGAGAGAGAGAGGGGCAGAGGGAGAGGAAGCGAGAAAAAGAAGAAACGGTAACGCGAAGCCAATGAGAATGAAGGGGCTAGGGTGTACCGGGCAAAATGTTTTTCTGGGTCAGAAACTGAATCAAGCGGGTTGCATCATTGAAAAGGCCTGATGCACGGCTCAAAGCATTTTGTAAGGGACAGGAGTTTCAAAGGCGCTTCGGAAACTTTCATCGGGGTATTCCTTCAAGAGTGTGGCACTTCGTAGATTAACGTGTCACCGTGATAGTGTTGATACTCTTTCAACTTGAAAAGTTCCTCTGAGGGGATGGTGACGGTACCGTCCACTGGAAAATAAGAGATAAATGGAGGGAAAATGCTCGCACAAAGAAGATCGGAACATCGTTATTATCAGAAAAAGGAAAACCGCTCGAGATTGAAAAATCACGCTGTCCCCGAATCCGTCGATCGTTTTCAGGACTGTTTTTCACGGTATCGGCCTCCTCGAGAAATTTTACCTTCACCACTACCAACATCTTGTTATAATATTTCCAATTAGTTATATATCGATTATATGTCACCTACTCATGTTTTCTGTGAATATACAAAATTTTCTTTTCTAAATTTGTGCGACTAATATTCCTGTAGCTACCGAACAATTCATTTAAAAAGACCCCCGACTATTTTCCCGAACCTTCGATCGTTATTTATAAATTACCAGTAAGTAGAGTATCATTAAATAACGAAAATTGCTGTGTACAACGAAAAGGTAACCGAACAAGTTACCGAAGGAATTTTGAATCAAGCTACTTTGAAATAAGATCGTAAAATTATGCAGCGTTCTGCCCCTCGATGTTCCATTAGATAATTGCTGGAGCGGCTTTCATTAAATTTGCCGCGCACCGTAATTAATGCGCCGTTTAATTAAATACTTTCTATCGCTGCGGTGACGGTAACATTTCCGATCGGTTGGACGGAGAAGCATCGTTCGGTCAGCGAGAGCAGCCGATAAAGTGAATCGGGGGCTCGGTCATAAGTCGTTCCTAATCAAGCTCCGGCCAATTATCCTTTTTTTTTGGTCGGAGTTTTACTCGTCCGTGAGTTTTCTATTCTTTCCTGGAGAGGTTCACGTTCCAGCGGCCACCGGACGTCGGGTAGCGAAACCCACCCCCGCGGCCTGTCTGCGCGCTAATGGCGGATCGTATTTCGTTTCGGCTCGCAACAATCTAATTATTAGATTCCTTATGGCATACGGAGTGGGGGAGAGAGAGAGAGAGAGAGAGATAGAGATAGAGATAGAGATAGAGATAGAGAGAGGGTTCGGTGCGGCTCGGTAACCGGGAACGAGCGCAATCTAAGCTCTCGCGGCTTGATCCGGTCGTAAGATTAAATTGAATCTGCAGGCAGCAGGTTCGGCGATCAACTAGGTCAGGCTTGCAGAGCGATACGGTATGCGTGTTGCCGGGAGTCAGAAACGCCGAGGCTTTGCCATTCGGGGCCTCCAAGTTGCCACATAGTTGGCCACTAGTATTAAAAGCTGTTTCGGCACAAAGTTTCGGCCGGGGGCCCCCTTTGTCCACGGATTGTTCGCGGTTCCGTACTCTCCCCCTCCCTCCTCATTCTCTGCTAATTCGGTTGTTTCATCAAACGCGTGTGTGAGCTGTAAATTGCTCGTGATGATCAGTCCCCGGCGTCAAAGACACCAATTTTACCGGGACGATAACTAATACGTGCCCGACCCCGGCGCGGCGGCCCGTATTGTATTATAAGAAAAATTAAATTCTTTGCTCGTTCGCGTTCTTCATTTACAATATTGTTCGTCTTCGAGTCTTTTCATACCACCGACGAAGTCTCTGCTTTTCACTAATATGTGAGAAAGCTACATACACGATAATCGAATTGAAAAATCGAAGACGGGACTTAAAAATTTGCGTCGTAATAACATTCTAGAATTATTGATAGAGACAGTTCCCGTTTCTCCTGATTTTCTGCGCGAGCAAGACGTTTTCAGGAGAAAAAGTTCGCCGGCAATTCGTTAGTTTTCACGAGACAGGCGGCAACACGGGCAAGAACAACGCTGCGGCCGGGTTCTTTGACGGTGGTACGGATCGTCGCGATAAATTTGCATGAATCAGTTACTTCCGGCGTGCTGTTTCCGCTGCCGAGTGCTTCAAAAGCTACGAGTGTTTGCACGCGTCGAATCTCAACGATAGCTTCGGGTTTCGGTGTTGCTTATTCGCCATCAAGCCCCGCGGGGAAGCAACACAGCGTCGTTCGCATCCGCCGCGCCGGCGAAAGTCGAGAAACTTGTAGAAAATCGGGAAACTTCAACCCCTCCGAAGTTTATTCTCATAGTTTCGTAATCTTCCTCCGGTCATCTTCCCGTTTCAAAGGAATAAAATCATTCCGTTGGATCGGATACGAACGAACCTGCACTCATAACCACGAAATCTCGAAAGTTCTACGCACTCGTGGTTTTCATGAGTTCCTTTCGAACAGTGACTTTCTAACGATCTATTGCTCCGATGTCCTATCACAAATTGAAGCTTTATCATATTTATTTTCTCTACGTACGAATCCTGGAATTATTCTTCTCTGTTTTGTGTGTCCACATTTTGTTAATTCATGTTTCGTCTATTTTTCCTTTCTCCATTCGCTTCGGTTGAATAAAATGATTGTTGTTTCCGAAGATAAAAATTGTTGCGAATTGTTCAGCTAATTTTTACGTTATACGGAACACGCATGCAACGTACCAGAATATTCCGGTACAGATACACCGTCTAGATCCATGCAGAGGTCATCATAAATGTTATTTTTGCGTGTAATACGAATGATTTTTATTCGCTGGACATGTCGCCCTACGTAGCCGGAAGCAAGCCGAGAGACGTCGATTCTGTAATTTCGAATGAAATCCGTTTTGCAAACATTCCAGGCTCCCGAATATCATTTCAGGATATAAAATGTTTGCTCGCGGCTCGTTGGTGTTTTTTTTTAAACAAAAGCCGATCCCATGGTATCGAATAATTTCCGTTGGGAAGCGGAAACCGGGCGAAAACCGCCCCGCACTGTAACGAACGCATTAATAAAACTGTGTAATGGCGGTACACCGGAGCAGCATAATTTGACACGAATTATTTAAGGGGTTAATGGATGCGCAAGCTCCTCGTGCGCCGTAATTAAAATTCTCCACTGAAAAATTCATGAAAAACGAGCGGAAATAGTAACTTCGACGGGGCCGGCCGAGATTTTAACTTTTCACGAACGTTCACGGAGACGCTCCGCGTCCGGCGACCTAATCGATCTCGCCCGGTAATTATATCAATAAAATGGCTGATTGATAAAGTACTCGTGGGAAGAGACGGGTTTCATAGCGAGAGGAGAACGGGCGACAAACTGCGAAAACTCCTTATCGCAACGATTAAAGCTCTTAAAGATCATAGGTTCTAGGAAACTTGTAAAACACTTGCTCAATTTATTTTTTGTTTATTCGTGATGAAAATTAAAGTCGAATAAAATTGTAATATTGTTTCGTTGCAAATTTCGTTGACCGTTCCATGGACAGGCAGGCCCAGTTCTATATTTTTGTTCGGGCAAAAAGATCTTTCGCAGAGATTATCCACGATGGATAACGTCATGAAAAATGGCGGACACGAGATGCGAAGGCAGCTCTGTTTCTTCACGTGCGAGCGCGCCGCATGAATGGCAGCGCGGCGGATATTCAGGCGCAGCATCACGCGTCCATCTTTGCCCCTATACTCGTCGATTGTTCGACGGAACAAGGGGTTGCGTTACATCGGGGGCCATTCGACGCACGTTACACACGCGTCACGTAAACATTGACGTATGCTGGCCGGGCCCTTGTAATTATGCTGTCTCAGTGAGCATTGTTACGTCTCGATATGCAATCGGCGCAATCGAACCAGATTCAACGGAAACTCCTACCGATAATGCCGCATATTTCGGAAGCACGTCGAATCCGCTGACCGCGATGCTAATAGCCATCTCAATTATGTCAGTTTTTGTTATTTGCATTATCCCCTCCTACCCTCCGCGTTCCCAAAACATCCTGCCGCTGTTTTTACCCATTTTCGTATCATTTTTTAATTACGTTTTAAACATCCGCCAGGCGCGTTGTTTTTCCGTGAAATGTTTTGAAAGACATAAACAAATCCCTTCAATTTTTGTAAATAATGTACGTGCACGCGCAAATATTTATATTTCGCGATTTATCTTGTCGCTGTTTTTGACACAGAAGTGACGTGATATTATAGTTTTCGTATTTTTTTATTTCTTGAATAGAATTAGAACAGCGGAACATTTGAAATAATGAAACGAGATACAATTTTAAGGCCTTTGTTTCATTAACATGATTTAGTTCGGAACTCGATAGAGCGTACACTAACGGGCATACGAATGTTCTAGGATTCACAAAGAAGAATCGGGAGCACTGATTGTTAACGTTATTCGATAAATCAACGTTCCAAGCGCGATCGATGCGAGTTAAACACTAATCGGCAACGATTGTGACAATACGGCGAAATCGTTTCGATAAACAGCTACTTAGCGACAACGGGAGCCATGGGCCACGCTCGAAAATCGGTCGCTGGTAAACAGGCCGATCGTGTAACGATCGCGAAGTGTAATAATTGATCGACAATCACTTTAATAGTGAATCATTACGTTGCGTTTGTAGCGGTCGTTAAAAGAGCCATTAAACGAGACGCGTTAATCGATTTCTGCACAGGCGTTCGGCCCGGCATCGGGCATAACTGCTGCTGCCCGCTGCTGCTCGCCGCGCTCGGATGAATAATTAATTTGCAAAATATTAGTTTATAAGTTATCGGGGGCCGTTACGACGGCCGTTCGCCGGGAACCGGCAAACATTGACGTATGCCGGCTGACGCAGGCACGGCTGTAATTGCGCTGCTTCAACGAGCATTGTTACGTTTTAACGATCGTTGAACTGTAGTAAAAGACAATGCGGCTGATTACAACCGGAGCGAAACGGCATTTTCATGCGGCCCGGCATCGCTCTCCGCTCTTCCTTAAATACCAATCGCGAAAGAATCGATTTTGGAACGAGAACCGAATCGCTCGGCCAATACGCAATTAGCGCGCTTTAGTTCAATTCATTCGAAATGAGCAAACAAACCCCGCCGGATTGGGGGACAAGACAGCAAAAACGGTAAACCGTTTCAAACCTCAGCCGTTTCTCGTTTCCCCAGCTTTGTGTCTTGCCGTCCGATTGACAGAATGGTAAAACGTGTGCAATTAAATTGACAAATTGCTTCTTTGTACGTGGAAAACTGTGATAAGATTGATAAGAGGTGCCATAAAGTACGAGGGAAACTGGACGGCAAACGGGAAAACAGTTTTAACCTTCAGACTTTTCTCGTTTTCCCGTCTCTTGCCGTCCAATCGAAATTGTATCGACATTAACAAATTGTATCTGGTTTCATTAAAGCCACCTGTCCCGATTTTATGCAATTCATTATTTTAAATGTTTTTCGTTCCATTTATATCACTGGAAAATATGAAGAAATATTACCTGACCATCATTTCGCACGTTTCGGGATCAAATTATTGCAGAATCTACCGGTTAGTGAAAAATGTCTGGGCAAAGGGCGACGGGAGCGAGTCAGAATACTCTACTATTCCTCGTTCTTTCACGTTTATTTTTTCTATTTGACATCTAATTAACTGAATGGCGAAAGATCAAGTGAAACGAGACACTGTGACGAGATAAAATGCGATAAAATGAGAAATGAATCTACAGAACGTACTACTTATCCGGAAACAGTAGAAAATGCGTTAAACTGGCACAAAGGGCGGATAAAAATGCAGATAATGAATAAAGATCAAGTGAAAGCTTTGAAATCAAAGCGGCGAAATACGTAAAAATACACGCGTTCAAAAAGGCGAGGATTAAGCGGAAACGAGAAGGGGAAAAACGTAGAGTGACGAGACACTGCGAAAGCAGCGCAGATTATCCAAATAAGTATGAAATCCCATGTACATACTTTGTCCTACCGAGTGTCGGGAATTCGCTCGTGCCTGTGGAAAACGCGTGCCGGAAAAATAGTAGAATAGCCGAGTCGAGTATGTTGTTGCGCTGTTTATCAGTTTCAACCTTATTTCAAATATCTTATTCGCACCATTTCATTACTGCGCTAAAAGCGGCAGTCGTGTAATATGAATATGCAATTTTATGACCACTCGGAGAAAACTCACGTGCGTACATAAGCGAGTTATGTATTTCGTCCCGCAGGGAGAACTCCCTAACTCATTCGGAGGGAAAGTTGAACCAGACGAGAAATGGGGGAGGAGAGAGAGAGAGAGAGAGAGAGTAATATGTTGTGTGCATGTGCATACATTCCGTGTGCTTGCACTCAAAGGTAAAGGAAGACATCTGACGATGAACCGTGTTTCATTTCGAGGAGAATTTTGGAATTCTCTTCACTGCAACATTCTCACATTCGTTTATTGCCATTTTCGTACCGCAAATGCTCTTCAGACCTGAATCGTGCACGAACTGGGGACCGTCCAATAAGACTATCATCTGCATGCTACAATCTAAAAAATTAAGCAGCTTCGACAATTTTTCATCGTTTCATTTTCACGACAGAATTTTTATAAATTCTTTATTTCCGGTACTGGTGGCTGTTACTCCATAATTTTTAAGAGTTTACTGCGAGAAATGTTTCTATTATATTTTCCTGTGATCTGAATGTGCTCGCTTTTTAATACGAGATTAATTAAGGAAACGATGCTGTGGTTAATCAACAGAAATGTAAAGTAAGGCATTAGGTTAGAAAGAGCGTCTGAATTTTTTAAAAAGAATTCTTGCAAGTTTGCTTAGACTGTTAATTGGACACAAACCTGTAAGTAGGACAGAACGTTATGACCGAGTCCGGCCATTGTCTGCCATTGTGTCTCGCCTATTTTAAGCTCGACCGGCTACGGAACACCTGTCGGGATAGCAATCTTTAATGCCACTTAATCGCCGCCTCTGTACCCGTTGACAGGCGCAAAACCAGTCGAGTGATCACAAGTGATTACAACGTTCCCGAATCGTGCACGGGCCCGAGACGTTCGAGTTGTTGAACCGTGAACCCGATCGGCGAAGAAGCACGCCGGACTGGTAATCCCTGTTTCCAGGGCGTGCCCCCGTTGCTTTCTCATCACGCTGTGCGTGACCAATTGCTTCCTTGTCGGTCCCCCCGATCGCTTTCGACTTCCTTTTTTCCCCGTTTACGGTCGCCGCTCATCGAAACGACCACGGAATTATCGCGTCATCGTTTTTCGTGACCACGAATCAATTCGCTCGCGTTTAATCGGAGCATTTAAGGGGTTGTGTTCTGGTTTCTCGTTTCCCCGCGAACGTTTAGGAATTTTTTCCGGAAAAACTACAGAACCTTTTGCATCGGGATTTTGCACGCAGATTTCTTGGTATTTCAAGTATATGTCTGAATTTTTTAAAATAAAAATAATCGAAACTACGCGAGTTATATATATTTTTGCAGAGTCTGCAAATTGATACTTTTATAGAAGACTCTTCTCGCCGTAAGAAAGAAGTCGGACAAACAATGGAGGACATTCTTCAAAGGCGATAAAAGCAGTGACGAGATGAACACTGAATTTACATTTACGGCAGAGTTTTCTAGGTCCCTTTGAATTTGATACCTTTCCAGCCGGTTTCACAAAGGCACGATACACCGGTTCGGTCTTATTATGACATAAAGAATTCATGAAAATGTTCTGACGGTATTAAAATTTGAAAGCCTTGGGGACAACGTGGTGGCCGTTTTTTCCCAGTGGCAACTTCTCTGTAATACAGAAGATTGCGGTCACTACAAAATGGCGCGGAAGTTCGTTGCCCGTATCTTCAAAGGTTAACTTTGAGGATGTAATAAATGTCACATTATTATATCTGTTCCCTGCCGTCCGTCGGCGTCTTCTAGGGACAAAACAGAAGCTCTTAACTCTGCTAATTTAAAAATTCATTATACTCGCAAAATGTCCTCCAGGCGGAACTCAAATTTCTTAGTATCCTGTAATAGATATTTAAAAGACAATAATGAAATACAGAAAATAATAAAATTCAAGGCGCAGAGTACAATTAATCGTAGAAAATGTGCAATAACATTTTGTGGTGTTCGCTAGACGAATGCTCCCTTGGTCACGGTAGGAACGAGGTAATCAGATTACCTCGATACTATGTCGCACCATGCTAAAATGAGTTTACCTTTTTCCATCTTATTGTTAGTATGGCTTCCTCCTCTGCGTCAGGCTGCGACACATTCCCGTTAAGTAATTAGTTTATCGATGCTGGTCCCCACAGGAAGCCAGGTTACTCGGTTCCCATTATAAACCTTAGCAATAATACAATTTCCGGCTGCGGAAGGAGGGAGCGTCTTCCCACTGTCATGGAAATTTCATACCTAAGCTGCTGGATAATGGTAATGAACGCGTTAATCGTTTGCTTTATTATTTCTTTCTCAACTGCGGCTATCGGGGCAACTTTAACCTCAATAAATTTATTGTAGGAAACAGAACTCCCATGTTCGTTGCAAGACCACCATTCGACAATCTAAACTGACGTTTGTAAACTTGTAAAATACAAGAAAACGTTCGTATCAACAGGAATCAAAACAGTTTCGATCTTATTATTGCTAGAATGAACCTTACAGATGAAAGAATTAATTTCCCAGTGAGTCTATAATTTATATAAAAATCTGTAATTCGTTTGTAACAGCAAAAACGGTACTCCAATTCTAAGTTAGAAGTTAATTGTATTTTTTAAACCCAATTGCCCTGTGTGCGTGTGTAAATCTTTGTGGATCTTTAGATGACCGTACAATATAGACATCGCTTAAGTGGTTCAAAATTGGAGGTATTAAACATGCACCGCTAAACATAAATATCTTGAGGTTTGAACGATAGAAGTGCTTCCCCGAATTTCCCACTTTGTGATCTCTCAATCGCAATTGAGAAGATCTATTAACGGGGCCCGACGCGGTAGGCAAAGGAATCGAGCTCGCCGATTCACCGGAGAGGGCAATAATTATCGGGAACCAGCTCGATCCGACCGGGATCGATCATCCGCTTCCCGAAGCAGATCTCGAAGCCTCGAAGATCTGGTCGAATCGTCAGAATCTATCGCGGTCGCCGAGAACGGGCGTGCGTCCACGTCCCGGAGCCAAAGCGACCTGGCGTGTTTCTCGGCGAGCGACCCTAACCGTGCGCAAACATTTAGGATGGCCGGCGGCATCGGTGCCTTGGGTCAACAAGCCGTTAATTATCCCTTTAAAACTTTGGTATCGAGCGCGTATCCCCGGCGGGACGCGCGATTTAGCTGTCGCTCGAACTTTCGCGGCTTGTTTTCCGATTCACGGGCGGCCATGTAACGTTGTCCCCGGATGAATCTTCGTGTAAGCGGAACCGCTTCGGGGAGGATGGGAGGATCGATTCCCGGTATCGGAGATAGGTCGAGGAGGCGTGCAGGAGGAGGCCGTTCCGTGGAGGACGAAGGAAGCGAAGGATACAAAAGACCGCCGGCCAGAGGGATGAAACGGACGATGGGGTAGAACATGGTTGGGGGGAGTGAACGGGTGGGAAGAAGGATGACGGTCCAGGGTGGCCGATGCAGTCTTAACGCCACTTTCCCGCCGAAACGTAATTTAAAAGTTGGCAAGTCCCGGAGCAGTGTGCAGGGCGACACCCTCTGCTGTTAATGAAACTCCCTCCGACTCACACTTTCAATTTTCCAGGGCGCGCTACGGTGCTGGCTCTCTTTCCCTCTCTCTCCCTCTCTCTTTCTCTTCTTTTCCTTCAGTCTCTGTCCCCCTTTCTCGCGACCTCTTTCTCTCTTCCGGCTTCTCCTCTTTGTGCGAGTCCGCTCCGCTCTGCACGGCTCTGCACCGCTCCGCAACGCTCGGCTCGGCTCCCTTCGTCTCGCCCCCGTTCGAGCCACTGAACTCACTCTTTTTTACCCTCTTAACGGCTGTTCGCCCTCTACACAAGTTCCCCGTCTTATAAGCTGCCGGGTTCATATTCTTTTAGTACTACGTACGTTGTTACTATCGTTTATTCCCTCGTCGCTTCCTCCCGCTTATCTTTCGACCGACCGGCAAGCCTCTCCTCGCGTTTTATCTGACATTTTCCGGTGCACGGCGTCCTTCCTCCCACCCTGCACCCCTGGATATATTGAAAACCCACGCCCCCTCGCGCACACCCCTTTCGCAGTTGATTATCGTGGATTTCGTGCTCGGCCCTTTGAGACCGCCGAGTCTATTTTCTCGCGGTCGTTGCGAAATTTTGTTTCGTCTTTTTCCTCCGTGTTCGGGCGAATGTCGCGTTCATCTTGCGGCCATTTGTTAGCGTACTTCTACGTATTGCTGTTCCACAGAGGCTCCATGAAGCATTTGAATACTAAATTTCCGCAATCCATCGTTCAGTTTATTCTACGATTTAGCGCGACATGTTTGCGAGAAATCGAACATTTCCGGAATCGTCGGAAAATACGAGGGTACCGTTGATCTGAAGATTGGAAATTCTACAAAATGGAATCGCTCCGAAAACGTTGCAAAAATTTTTTCGCAGCTCAATCCGTCATAGATTTGAAGATCGAAACCTCCTCTTTACGTCTATACCTTAAAACTTGATGTACAATTTTCTTTTTCTTTATTGTACCGCAAAACAAGCTTTTATAAACCGTAAAACAAGTTAGTTTCGTCACGCCGAGTGAAATTCTGTTCTTTCTTTTGCATCTCGAATTCTTCAATTTCGTAAAAGCTTCGCGTTGTTTCGTGTAAAAAATTCACGCCCAATGTGAAATTGAAAAGCCGGTGGAAAAATTGTTCTGACAAATGTGAGTGTTCGCATAGCCGAAAGTCGACCTGTGCGACCCCTAATTGAATTTCCGTCTGGTTCGACTCGCCTCGTGGAGGTGGATCGCTCTCCGCGGCGGTGTCGAAGGCGGCGCATTCAAAAATCCATGGTGGAACTTTTTCCGCGCGGGAAATCGCTCTCCCGAAAATGGAATCCCGATAGGAATTTTCCTTCGGGTGGGAAAAATCAAATGAAACTCCGGCCACCCGTCCGCCCACTTTCTTCTGGCAGTTTGCGCGACCTGGGACGCGGTTTTCCGAAGCGGCTCGCGCCACGGACGAACGCCGTGCACACAGGGGGCTTGAACGGGATCGGCGGGGGTGCGACATCGCGACGGGGTGCAAATAAGCGCAAAATGACTGTCGGCAGCTGGCCATATTGGCGTAAAGTTGGAAAACGCCGGGCGATACGCGGCAGCTCGACACCTATCCTTTCGGAATTCATATCCCGCGAAACTTCAACGACTCCGATGTCGTTCCACCCCACGCGGGGTGGAAGGAAGGTGGGGGCGTCGAAGGAAAAAATAATTTCGAACGGCGTCGAACGACCGGGATTTTACGATCGCGTGCCGTGCTGCGTGCTAAAAATGCGCGATGCGAAAAACGGCAGAAAAAAAGGAAGAAAAGAAAAGGGAGAAAAGTGGTAACGCTGTTCGACGATATCGATAAGCCAGGGAAAATTATACGGCTCTCGACGGCTTGATTAAGATAATCGGGGTTGATTCACTTGTTGATTCGAATTGCGAATGCAAAGAGAATGATTGCGGTGTGTTATCGGCACGTTCGATCGGGCTTGCACTTATTTGCTTTTAATCGACGCGATTATAAATAATAATAGCTCTCGGTGAATCAACTTTATTCGGGTGATTCATAACCGGACGGTTGTTTTTATGGAAATTCCGTGTGTTTACTCGCTTGTCGAAAAGAATTTAATTTTCTGTATCAATCAAGTGCAACGGTAAATAACTACCCTCGTGATTTCATTGGTTTTTGCTTAAAATTTAATTTACTGTAGCACGGATCCTCCCGGAAATCTGAAATTTTAGTAACGACACAAACACATTTTTCCAGTGCATGACGGAGTGGGTTCTATTACATTTTTGGGGAGTATTTATTCGGTTTTTGTTTTGCATGTTGAGCATGTTGCACGGGATCCTTTGTAAAACAATTTTAATTTTCCGTGGGACAGTTTGCTGTCCCACTTTAATCAGCTTCCGTGCATTTCGCCGTCAAAGGTTCCCGCGACTGTCCATTTTGTATTCTTGCTGAATGAGTAATTATGATTTCGCTTTTAGGGACCGAACCGGTATTATGAAATTCGTCGCGGGCGTCGTTTTTTTTTTAACGTGCCATTTAAGCAATTCCGCGTTCGTCGGATTCCAAATGAGCGCGGCTGGAGTCCAATGAGGATATTGTTATAACCGACGAACATTTGACAAGAATGAAATTCGATCAGCGACCGAAGTCCGATTGATTAAATTAATATCGGCGGTGTTTAATGAAATTTATTAAAATCATGGGTCACCCATAAAAAATAGATAAACGTTCCGAAACGGACCGGATTTAAAATGCATTAAGCGCCGGCAAAATAACGCGATATTTTCGGGAAACGTGTTTCGACGCCCGTTTTAAATATCGATCTGTTGGCCGACCACCTATTTTTCCAGAGAAAGGCGCACCTGAAAACGGAAAGCGCGTATTCATTGTATATTTAAACCCATTTCGATCGAGAGCTTAATTAATGCTACATAAGAGTTTTTCAATTTGTATTTCAACCAATACCAAGAGGGTAATAAAAATTCTACGATACACATCGAGGAATTTAATCAATCGATAACGAACGACAATTTATTTACGTTATTGTCCATTTGCGAATTTCACAAAAGTCCCGATTACATACTGCATAAGGAAATATCGTCGCTGTAGCAAAACTGTTTGTTTTATTATTCTCCTTTTGAAATTTTACAATGAAATTTTTCATTCGCATCACTGCGGTGACAACTCGCTTTCATTTAAAGGATCTGCCACCGCTTAAAACATTCACAAACCGAATAAACATGAATTTCCATTTGCCGCATCAAAAATATTTCTTTCGACATTTACGTTTTGTAAAATGCAGTGCAGCTACATCGCGAAACCGGAATAAAAATGAATAAAGAGGAACGGCTTTCCTGAATATTGTACTGTGCGTCGCTCGACTATGTTCGCGCAATCTGGAGAAATTTTTTGCGGTAAATCTCTGAAAGGTCATAAAAATGATAGATTTTATGCACCATAGTAATTGTAAAATGTTCAATTCTACTCCGTATTTGTGGTTGTATTTTCAAATGCCAGCGTGCATTTAATTACATTGAATGTTATTCGTGCGTAAAGTTCATGTGAAAAATTTAGTTACATCAATTATGAAAAGCACAAAACAGCAAATCAAGACGCAAGCTAATAAAGGCCCTACTTAGTATGGGCCTTCAACTACCTCTTAATGTAGACACACTCATAGTGAAGCCAAATATTGAAGCTTGCCTTAGTATCCATTCCTTTTTCAAAAATTGCAATCTACATATTTAGTATTAACGGACATTGTCATCGTATTTACTTGCATTATTAATGTATTCTTTTTGTTCTATCTCTGTATTCTATATTATTGTACCCACTTATATTATTCCTGTAAAGCAGAATAAACCCAGAAGGGTTTCAAATGCTTAAAAATTAAACAAAGAAAAACAGCAAATTGCTACGAAAAACGATTGTGCAATTTAGGCGACCAGTTCGCGTTCGAGAACGTTTCTGGGTCGGTGCGTGTTCCGGCAAATAATTTTGTTTGCGAAAGAGGTAAGGCTGAGAGGGGATTTCGCGATGCAGTTCAGAATGACGTATAGCGTGCGTACAATTTGCAATAATAGTAAGAAGCCTGATTCTATCTTGTAGCTCGTGTAGGTTCTATGGTAATACAACGGCGGCGGGGGTGCATTGAAAACAGGGACGCCCTTAGTTCGGCGCCAAAGGAATCCGGGGTAACGCTTTACGAGCTGACGTTTATTGCGCCACTCTTTTCTCTCGATGCCGGGGAGATAAATATCGGCGCGAGTTCGCACCAGGCCCCGGCGGAAAGAAATTGCACGAGAGACGAGTGTGTCTCGCGAGGATACCGCTTTGCCCCGCTCCCCTCCGATCCGCTTCACTCTCCGCGCCGAACCGAGTTTCCGGCGCGGGGCCGCGCCACGCCGCGACTTCGTTTACCCTTTTTATTCCTGACATTAAAGCGAACGAGATTTCCTACGGAGAGATTATATACTGCCGAGCGAGAAATAATCAGATCTTGTTTGGCTTTCCCGTAACCGCCTGCGAAGTTTTCTCTTTAATCCCTCGCCTTAAGGGGGTCTTTTCATCCAAAGCGTCATTTCGCCCGCGTTTAGGAATTTTCCTACAGAAATCAGACGTGCCTCTAGTATTGATGTTTTGCATACACAGTTTGTAGTATTTCGACTATACGATAGAATTTTTTCGAATACGTAAAATTGTAGGAGCTACGGTTTCTTGAAGCGCGGCATATTAAAAATCTGCCTTATTTGCCGACACAATTCCAGCCGTTTTATTGGCCCGATAATTAAAAAATTAATTAATCTGAATGTAGTTGTAGCAAGACCTAATTTCGAATTTCGAATTTGAATTCTTTTTCAGAGTTAGCAATGCTTTCCTTAGAGTATGGAATTATATACATCAACATTTTAACACTGGAAAAATAGAGAAATGTATAGGGTTGTTGAAGATTGAACTCAGCCATTTTCCAGCAGAATAAACTCAACTAAATCATTTCGAAAAGTATTTTGTTTTTTGCTTGATATGCTAGGTCGATCTGGAATTATTTGGATCGAATTAAAAATCACATGATATCCGTTCGCCGAGAACGTATATCGAACACTGCCGAATATTTATTTTACGCCGACGTATATTTAGGAGAAACGAATCTGTTCCGAGTGAATAATTAACGATGCTATTTCGCACAACGTGTTACCAACAGCGCTATTAACAGAATTCTCGAATTACACGGAGATAGTGAATTCGTTGCCGAATCGAGCGCAGTAAATGTAAATCCCGGAATCGTCCCAATTTATCCGCAGTTTGCGCGGTAATTGTTCTAAGAATGATCTAAACAATAGTAGTGCCAGCCACATGTTAGATTATGAACAGCACTTAGCGGTTATTATTCCTGGTAATCCGAGCGATTAAAATAAATTTAGTGGCGGCATTAATTACGCCGTATAAGCTCCGTGGTTATTTCCATTGAAGCGCGCTTACACGGGTCGCGTTGTATTAGGCGCGACTCATATGCACAAATTCGCCTATAAATTTCGCAAGAACTGCCGCCGCTTCAGCTTTTGCGCTGGGGATCGCGTTAAGCCGCGTTCACAGCTGAGTGTCCTCAGCGTTGCGGCGAATTAATGGCCAAATTTATTCGAATCCTCTTCTTTTCGCTCGTCCGACCTGCCGCCGCGGAAACCGAGCTTCAAGAACCAACCGTTTGCGATTCTAAATATACTTCGTGTTTCACCGCTCCTTATTGACAAATCGATGTTACATTTCATGAGTTTTCCGAAGTTTACCAATTAGAATAAGCTCTCCGGTCTTATTCCCATTCACCGGCTATTATGTCTCATCGAATAATAGATCCGAACTGTCGAAAAGTTGATCATCCCTGCGGACGATGGCTCGTAAAAATAAGGGATCTCCGAGGGAAGTGCGCGCATGGTCGACGTCTCCGATTGGTATTTCCATGGATCCGGGGCCCCGAGCCGGGGCGAGGGGGACCAATAAAGCTGTCGAAGGAAATATTCCTGGTCCCCGTGGAAAGTATCCGGAGGCTTCGATCGGCCGCGACACGGCCGGATGCAATTCGTCTGAATCTGCATTGAATCGCTTCTCGGTCCGCATTGTTCAACTCGAACCGGTGTTACGGACAGACGAGAGAATTGATATTTTTCCGCCGTCCCGCATAGATAATACCTCTATTGAATCTGAGTCGTCGTGACCGACGGCTGAACGAACGAGGAGAGGACCCCGGGAATAAGAATAAGAACGAGACGAAGGAATAGGAAGAACTGGAAAGAAAAGAAAAAATAAGAGAGCCGAAAGAATGAGCCGAGAGGGATGACGCGGAGATTCCGGGGGCGGGAGAGTGGAAGAAAAACCGGGAAAAGATAATAATAATTGGATCCTAGGACGTCGACGGCCTCTAACAGGCCGGCCATTATTTCACGAAATATTACTTTCAATCTCTAACGAAGTACAAACCGGTGCTTCGAACAATTTTCATTGTGCCCCGAGTCGCAACAAAAGGCTGTCATTAAACGTGTCTGTGTGGCGCCGCGCGTGGAAGCGCTGGCGCCCCCCCCCCCGAGAAAAGATTAGACGCGCCCGCTAGGTTTAATTTCATTATAATTAAAAGCAAACGAGACCATGGGTTCCGCGTTATGAATTAATGACCACCGACAGGACCGGCAAAACCCATTACCACCTTCGCGGCCGATTCAATTGTTGATCGGCGCTCGGGGATCCTTCGCTCGCAAACGTTCCGTGATCGTTGCGTGCTGCAACTCCGCCAGTGCGCAAAGTATTTGTTGCAGCAATGACAAATTTACTTGGCACAATATTCGCGGGCGATATACTCGGATTATCGGATCGTTGTCGGTAGAGGTCAATGTTAAAGTAATATTCAGTTTGTTACGATGAACGAATAAATATTTGAAACGGATAAACATGTGTAGGAATATTTTAATGGAAACTCCTACGTCCTAGGTGTGACGTGACGGGTGGAGCGATTTGACAGTGTCTCATTCATAACCCTACACACGTAAACTGTAAACGATATCTGAAAATCGTCGAACTGAATGGCCAGTATTGTGATTCAATAAAATACATAATACATGGAACGTTTCACCTAAAAATTGATTATAACTCTGTTAATACTTCGAATCTCGTATCGAGACTTCAGGAGCATATTTTTGACATGTAATATTTCGTGACATTATTCATCTACGAAAGAAAAATCTTTTTATCTTCTGCCGGATTTTTATTGCGATGTGTTCATATACAGAAATTCATTCAATCATCTTCCCTGGAAAGGCCTTCAAAATGTCAGTAATTATTTTGAGAATAAATGATAGAAAACCAGATTTTTAACCAGTGGTGTTAGCGTTAAAGCCCGGAACGTATGAGAAACGACCACTTTTATTTCCATTTTTATAATAGCAGAAGTTCGCGCCGGCGGAGGACCGTCCGCGAAAAAACTCGCGAAAGTTTTCGGGTGTAAATGGCGCGGTCCTTTGAGCGGCGCGCGTTCGACCGTGAAATAAGACACTAAACAACGCCGTCGTGGAAATATTGTCCGCTCGGCGAATTTCACGGACGTTACTTACGGGCCAATAATTATTCACCCAGTTCCACGTAAGACAGGCCCGCCATTGTGAGCCACCCTCGCCGCTTTCAATACGATTGTCCCTCGCGCGTCGCTTATTGTTGAAAGTTTCCATTGTCATTATTATTTCGTCGCATTATGTCGCGAGATTTATGGGCTCGTGTAATTTCGCCCCCGGCCGGCCCGGTCTGGCCTGTTCGGGCCGGGCCGGGCCATCATAATCGCACACCCCGTGCGTCCTTTTCGCGAACTCTTCGGCGAACCCGTGATCGCAGTTCGCCAATCCCGTGGCAAACTTTACTTTACCGCCCGTTCTCGCGATAGCTTTTACCTCGGAATCGAACTTCCGGGCAAGTTTCTGCGAAACGTATGTGTTATGGCAGCCTCTATACCAGACCGTTCAATTAGAAGCCTTTCGACACAGGTTCAAGGTCGCTAATGGGTTAAGCTTCGCGAGACACGTAAGATTTGTTTCTCCGAGCTTCTCGAACGTGATAAAAAAGTCGTTTCGTTTCGATAGTTCTGATAGACCAGTGTGAAGAATCGTCGAAAGCATGGGTGCGCGCCTGAGCAAGTTCGTCGAGCCGAGAGCCGTTCGAGGTGTTCTCTTTTTGGCGAGGACATGTCCGCGGACATAATCGAAACAAGAGGAAAAGCGGAAATAGTTGAGGGAAATCTCTCGCAGCTCCCGGGGCACTCGTGAGTTTTTTCTAATGGGCGCGAGCGGACGCGAGAACGGAAACGGCAACAGACACAAAGTGGTACGCACGCTAATACTCGGCAACCTACCACCCTATCTTTGAGGGCCGGGAACGTTCGCCACTCGGTTCTCGAAAGGGTGGAAAGGGCAACCGGGTGGAGTGCTTTCAAGCTACGAAAAAGCGAAGGTGCTCCGCGTTAATAACGAACACGGCGGAAGCTTCAACGGGAAGCTCCATGTTTTTCTGGTCAAACAGGGAAATGATAATTCCGCTCCCGTGAACGATCTCTTGCCCATCGATGCATGACGGAAATCTTGTCCGCTCGATCAACCATTCTTTTCCTTCGGCATTTCAACCCCCTGCGCTCCGACTTTTGTTCAAGCTCGAACTAAAGCTATACAATTGACCTTTCAGACACGCAACTGCGTTTGAAGACTGAAAGAAATCGCAATAACGAATTTTCGAATTCGGAAGATGCGATCAGATTTAAAAAATACATTTTCACGTCCCAGTTCGTAATCGCTCGAAAATCCAGCAAGAATTAAATTTGCGCAAGCCGTAGAAAGTTGGGAAACATTTTAAGGATTCGGGTCGTGCGAAATGAATTAAAATATTTAAAAAATGGCCTGGAATAATTACGCCGCGCAAAATGACTGATTCCATAAATGTGTTCTTCGTTGCCCACAAATGTGCAACGTTAGCACCCGGATACTTTAATTAAAATTTCGCACGTTCCGATGCAATATGTCTAATTAATTAAATTAGCATGACAGTGCAGTAAATGAGACGTGAACCGACTGAATTCGATTTTTACCTCTACACGGAAATTTATATTTTTATTTATACTTTCATTTCAAGTAAAAAAAATTCTTGTCAGAGATACGCGTTTAACGTTCTCAGCAGGCACGTTCATCTTTCTAATTGGATTCAATCGACTGTACCTGCACAACTGTTTCGCATCTCTGTGCGAAGCATCGTGCACATAGTCTGTACGCGTCCCACTGTAAAGTGAGTGAAACGAGATCGATTTTTTGAAATCGCCGAACCGGGATTCTTCGTTTAAGAGGTCCCCGATTGCAGCAGCTCAAAGCAACCGCGTATTATTCCGATCGGCGAGGTTCGATCGGCCGGCGGACGAGTTTGCAATTTTCGTGCAACGCGGCTAAGAGGACCGAATCGTCGAACGTTGACCGCGATTTCGCGGTGCAGCTCCTCCGTCTGACAATTTGCATTGCCAGACCACGTCCCCACCAAGATTTCCTTCCCCGCGCTCAGCTCTAATTCTCGAGGACCAGCCGGACATCCGATTTCCGATTTCCTAGCTGCTTCCTACGGGACCCGGAAGTCGGTGTTCGGGTCGTCAAGTGCTCCATTCCTGATTCCATGGTACCACTCCATTCCCTGGATCTCCGTGGCTGATCTTTGAATCGAATTCTCTTGCTGATTCGATGGTTTTTAAGGGACTATTGCCACGGAACCCCTGTTTTTCGCACGACCCTGAAACACTTCTTCTATCCAACTGCGAACCGTAGAACCACCTTGAAATCCCTGCTCTTCGAACTGATCTGCCATCGCAAACCCTCATACTGTTCTACTGCATTTATTTTCCCAAGAAACATTCATTGCAATTCAATAAGAATACTGAATCCTCTCATCCGACTAGTCCTTTAGGTCAGCAAAGTTACTGTAAAAGAAGTAACAGGTAGTTTATTTAATTTAAGAGCTCTTCTAGGCTGATCTCTTCGTGATCAGAGCTCTCTTATCGAAGATCTCTAGGTTTGAGGCGAATCTAGATTGCTTTGAATAACGATTTCTCTGATGTGGGTTCGAAAGTCCACTGATTTCGTGTGTTCGTATCATGTAGACTCCTGGATCATTCATATCAAAGTCTACTTGAAGAGTCTTTGTTGCTGCGATATTAAAGCGCAACATTGCTTTGGAACGATGGGTCGCGACAACTGTCTATGCTCGCGCGACGAATTTCCATTTCCGTTGCGCGTCGGCATAAACACCGGGCCGTAAAACTTTATGCCGGCCAATTAAGAAACGTTGCATTCGTTGCGTCGCGGGCGATGGCCGTTACGGCGATGCACGCCGGTTAGGTGGATCATTTTGTCGCAGCAGGTGGTCGGCGGCGTTTGACCTCGGCATTGTATCGCAACGGGAGCCGCTCGGATACAAAGAGATTTATAAGGTCAAGCGTCGGGACGCGACGTTGTCAGCGACCTTTACGAGCGTCATTAATATTTCGTTTTCCTTTCTGTTACAGGTAAGCTTCCGGCGCGAAAGAGAACGAGAAACAGAGATAAAGATCGCCCGGAATTGGTGCAGCCGGCCGCCCCGCAGGTGCTGAATCCTGTGTCGCTTTGTTGCCGACCAGTTCTTTGTTTGCGTGTCTCTCCCCCTCGCCCCTTTCCGTAATCTCTTCTCTCCTGTTCGTTATGAGCCCTCTATGATGCGCTCGTTTTAACGAATTGGGCCATCCCCCCACCCCATCCTGCAAGTCGCCGGGAGATCGTTTGCTGTTCCATGCAAATTTTCGAACCTGGACGACTGAGACAATTTGCTCTTCGTTCCCGACTCTCGGCCATCGAAACTACGGAATTAATCCGTTGTTGGATTACGCGTCGGGAAATCGAGTACAACAGTTTATAATAAAACCGAGAAGAGTTTTGTTTAAGTGTATACACGGTGGCGAGTTAAGGTACAACGATGTAACCTTCTGCACTGAAATATGCAAGAAGCTCTGACTCTGTTTCGACGGGCTGCTATGTATATGTGGTTTTTGAGAGGAAAGTGTGGAAGGGAGTAGAAAAAGCTTGTTGTGGAAAGGATGACGTGGAGGAGACAAAGTCTAAGGGTCTATTTGGTCCTGATGATGAAGGGTTTTCGCTGACGTATCTATGGCATGATTATCATGATGCGTTGGTGTTTAACTAGGGCCTAGGGTTATCGGGTATACAACACCGTTACGCGAGGAATTATCGTGCATACATTTCGCCGGAACCTTTGCTCGAGTTTGCTTAATGCATTCGAATTCATAGTAATAATGCTTGATTCGGCTTCGTAGCTGAGACTTGGCTTGCATAACCCTATATTTATTCGCAATGTTATCTTATTCACATATACGATTCATTTATGCTCTCTATCTCTCCTTCTCCCATTCACACTCCATGCTAAGTATTTCCTCTCAGGTATCGAAGACAATTCATCAAGGTAGGTCAATATCGCTCTAAAAAGCAACTAGCTAAGCAGCTTGTCTGTTATGTCAAGCACCTCTTCTGGCAATTTTCCTGCTTGCGGCATTAAAAAATTGTTCCAACTCTTAAACGATCCGATTCAATGTAGTTAAATGAAGTGTACATACAATTTTTAGCTAGTTGATGAATTCAAGAACATGATTTTAGAAATCATAGGTCTGAAAGAAGCGTGTTGAAAGTTATGTTGAGCCATAATGAAAATCATACGTATGGTTAATCTGCCACAGCCTGGGACCATGAAAGGGGTCATTTTCTTCATCAAAGAAGTCCTGAAATTTCTACCACTTATTAGTAGACTGCGGATCTTCGTGCAAAATAAAAATGTTCTTTATCGATTACGAAGCACAGGAAATAGGTACATCTATAGAAGTCCCTTTCATTCGTTGATAATTCTAGTGAGCTGAAAATAACACGTGGAGTTTCTTAAATTTTTAAAATCTTTCCAATTTCATAGTAAAATCCATCCATTTTGGTCACAACTGCATCAAATCCTCAGTCTACCTATTAGATAGAATTCAACTGTAACGCTAATCACTGCGCCCTTCAAACAGCCATAATTTCGTTAATTTTCGGACTTCAGCCGTCGGGATTCGCGCGTAGATCCTCGAAAACATCCTCTTCAAGAAAACCCGGGGCAAAAATAGATTTTTCCGAAGGCTCGCACTGGAGCGGCGGTTTCACAAGTAGGTTTTCCGTAACGACATCCGCGAAGGAGACTCTTGGGAGGAATTGGAGCTTGCGGGGTTGGTCGAAGGAGATGAAAAGGAACACGTAGGGAAAACAGTGGTCAAGGAAACGACGGAAAATTTCCCGTCGACTGGAGCATAAACACGAATAAGAGAAACGGTGGGGACACGGCAAGGGGACAAAGGGTGACCCGAACGGCGACGGGTGTTGGAATGGGGGCTCGGAAGGGGTTGGAGGAAGAGAAATGGTCGGTGCGACGACAAAAACGGCGATTAGGGGAGGTGCTGACAGAGCTCGGGTGGGTAATGCTGACCGCACACCGCAGCGTACACCTGCATCCCCCTCGACCAACCCCCGTCGTCCTTCGCCCTGCTTTTCAGCCGTTGGAATCGGCTGGAGATATCTCGTAATTCCGATAAAATAATGACCAACGGCGTGGTCTGAAGGGGCGGGGTTAAATAAAACAATCGGCGGCCGGTTCTTCTGCGAGCCCTTAATTAAGCGGCGAATTCAAACGGGCCGGAAAAATCAAACGCGGCTGCTGTTCGATGATGTTTGGCGCACGGGATCATCGTCGGGCACGACACGTCGTTAACCGCGTCGCGCCGTGCCGGTATTACTTTGCACTTTGAATCCGTATCGCGCGGACGAATTTTTGAGAGTTTGCGCGACGATATCCGGGCCGAGCCGGCACAAAGGGAAGGCGTGCGAGTTCGTCGCGAAAAGGACCGTGCTTTGACCCGCCCTTTTCGAAACCGTTTGTGCCCCGGAACTTTTATTCATTCCGGATATTTCGCGGAAGAGAAAAAGGGGATTTTATTGGAAGGTTTTATTACGCGATTTCGCGCGAACGGTCTTTAATCCCGCGAATTTCTGCAGAGCTGCGAGCCCGTAACCGTTGATTTTTCAAAGCAAGTTCACCGAGTTTCGCGTGCGCCGCGCCCGATAGAAATTCGATTGTTCGAAGATCGTAGAAAAATTCCCTGGTTCGCGGCGCCAGCGTTTTTTTTCCGGACAATTCCGCAGGACGACGGGAGCCACGACGCGGCGGGATACGGATTCGAATTTCAAACTGATTTCGAACAGACCACGCGGCCCCCGGAATATTCGGCCAATGAAAAATGCTCGTCGGGAATACCCAGTGAAAATTGAATTCCTCGGTTGAGCACGCTTTTTACCGGGATAGGGAATTCACTTTTTACACGCTGCTCGTTGCGAACGGCGTGTACACATACGGTGTGCGTCACAAATTACACGGCTCCCAAGGCTGTTCCGCAGGGACAATGCGGGGATGAATTCCTCGCGACCGTTAGCTAGGCGCCACGGCGTATTTCGGCGCTTTTATTAGCAGGAACATCCGGCCGAGCCGCGCCGTTGTCACGGAGGCCCCCCTTTTATACACAGGATTTTCATATTGATTTTACTAATTAGCCGACGACCTGCACCGTGTACTCGCAAGTCCCCCCGTAAGAACCCGCACCAGCACACCAACCCTTTCGCGCTTCTACTACGCCTCTACAAGCTCTCCTTGCTTCGATGGTCCAAAAAGATGCGATTTTTCAGTCATCATTGAGCGACATCAAGTGTCACGGTTTTTAAACATATATCGTGGTCAGGATAGAACCAAGAAACAAATGATAAATTTAGAAAAAATTGTTCTGCATGACGAAAGATTAGCTAAATGAATTTCAATGTAAAATTGTAACGTAAGACGTACAATCATCTCGAAAAAAATTCGTGAACGTTATAAATTTCCTTTCTCCACTAGGAAACTGTCCGGCACGAAGTTCTAACCCTTAACGGCCCATTGCCATTAAATCATCTCGTTACCCTACTACTGCGAATATATATTAATAAATTTTCACTAAAATATAAATATTTTCCTTTCCATACTTGATATAAAAATGTTGAGTCCACAGTTTCTCTTCGTACGAAAAATAGGTTGGATCTGGTGGAAAACTTGAGACACTTCCGGACCGTTAAGGGCTAATAATTGTAGCTGCGAAGAAAACAATACCGCACGGGCTTAAATGTAGCTTCCGGAGGATCGTTTCCAATCGTTTTTTCTCGCCAGGCCGTCGGGAATCGTGTACGTTTCGCAATTTACATTGCGCGCGACGAGTTGCGGAATTTGTACGGCCTCCGGTTCGTCCGTCTTCTCCCCTTTCGCGGCGAGTGTTATACACACTGCAGGTTCAACAGGAAGGGTTTCCGCGGCACGTAGAGTTAAACTCCAAACACGGGGAACGTTAAGTCAACGTTCGAGGGCGCCGCGAGAGATACGCGGCCGGGGACCGACTTAATTGTACGTATAAATATCGCGAGCGAACCGTAGAACCGAGAATATCGGGTATTGTCTCAGGAAGCCCACTTATAACGGCAACACAGTCGAGTGTCTCCGCGGAGATCGTCCTTTCGAGCGGGCTTTCGAACCTGCGGAACAATCGAGCCTGGCGCGCCGCGGAAAATGACGCGGGACGTTTATTTTTCCGCACCGATTATTAATCTTTTGTTCGTTCGCACGGCCCCGAGACAACAGATTTCGACGCCGCCTCGTTCGAAGAATCTGCTTCGACTCCCACCAAAACACCTTTGGCCCTTTCTGAACCATAACGTCGTTTTCATAAAATAATAAGACACGAGTTTAATCTCGTGTTCAATTTATTTAACCTTGCTAGAAGGATTGACACGGAAAAGAGCATTTTTCTTGATTTGTTTTTTTTTTCAATGTATCTGTAGAAATCTGTAGAAAGTGTGAATTTGATATAATATTACTTTACACACTGCTGGCTAATAATAAGCTTAACCTACGTTATAAAGAGTCCGTAAAAGAGTTCCAAGTTGTTGGATAGCATTAGAAATTGTTCTTCGAATTGTTCGAGAAATTGTTTCAAAAACCGAATAAAATAGTGTCTGAATATTCAGATTGAATTTGACAAACACATTATATTGACGATAGTGTCATATTTAGTTACAGAATTTAAAACATTCGACGTTGCCACTTGTTCCCCGTCCAATCAAATTTGACGATGTATCCAATTTTTTTATGTTTCAATAGTTCCTTCATGGTTCTAGTCCATCTAATCTAATTTTCATTAAAACCTCTATAACTTTGACGTAAATGATTATTGCTGCTTGAAAAAATTCGAGTACATTCTTCGAACGTTAATTCATGAGCGTACAAAATTGTAGGTTTGAAATTCTCATTAGGTTTCTGTGAAAAAATTCGGAAAACAGTCTTAGAATCGCGGAACCAGAAAGACTCTGAGATTCCTCTCGCGATTGCGGGGGAGTATCGTCCCGGGACCGGAAGTGGGGCAATAAAAGAGTCCGTTTTTGTCGAACAATGCACTCGTCTGTTTTACAGACCATCAATTATTCGCGGGTAGCCTGGACTGCACGTGGACACACCGGGGCTCAGGCGGCCATTGTTCCGAAATAATTTCGCGGGCTCGCGCGTTTGTTTAAAAGAATAATATCTATGCAAATGGCCGCAAACGGCCTCTTGCCCACGGTCCGCGGCTACAACAACGCCATTAATTACATTTTCATTAGTTTACTCGGGGAGGGAGAGAAGAGTAACCAGGGCGCAGAAGTTACGCCGAAGTCTGCTACGCCGAGAGTGTTTGCGAAACACGCTCCCGCCGCGAGAAGAGATTCATTTTTCCGTTTGCGCGCCATCTGCTCGCAGAACCCGCCTCCACTCCGCGCCGCGTCGCGCCGTTGCCTCTTGCGAGTTTCGTAAGATTTTCATGTCTCGTTTGCGAATGTTGTAACCCGAGTTTAAATACTTCAGATCTTTCTGGATATTTCATTTTCTGCGTACTTTCAGCCGCTCTGGCTCCACTTATAGTGTTGCTCGATCTGCGAGCTCCCCAATATTAAAAGTTGCAATTTTTATCACGAACAGATCGGTACCTCCGTAATTTTTGTGTGATCTTATAAGGGAAGCGACGAGGATTCTCAGATTGTAATGGTAAATTTGTAAATTAGCAAGTTAATGAAAAAGCGTAAAAGATAAATCGAGAAGTCGAGAAATATTTGAGGGCGACATCTACTCTTTCTAAAATTATACACTTACATTATTACTACCTCCTATCAGAAGTAATTAGCAAAAGCTTAGGGTTCTAATTGTACAGTTCCGCCAGTATCAGTACCGTAGAAGAAGCGATCCAGAACAGTCTCACGATTCTCCAACGAGATCCGAAATTCCAGCGAGAAAGGAGAACGAATTGTAAAAAAAAAATGGCGGAAGAGGTTGATTAATTTGTGCTCCTTTTTTCGGGAACCGGTATTTTTGGTCCAATTCTCGCCGTCGAAAGAAACGCCCTCTGGAAGACGTGCGTGGGTTTTTGCGCCGTTGATTCCCAGTTCAATAAATTGCCCTCGTTATTGAGGGTATCGCTCAAAGGACCCCTCAGCCAGCAAGGAATCGTTGGTAGAGGGTTCGGGACGAAGGGAGGTGGTTGGGCGAGGGTGAAAAAGGAAAATCGGAAGTGAGACGCGAGTCAGCAGAAACACGGTGCATTTTGTAGCCTCGTGGCCGGGGAAGGGGGCAAAAAGTGAAGCTTACGAAACAAAGGGTTGAAGCGTCACATGTTTTTACTCGTTAAGCTGGCTCCACTTAGGCAGATTGCTTAATTAACTCATCTAATTATACGGGAGCCTCTGTCCTTAAGTCCCGAACGCATTTCCGAGGGACGCGAGCCTTCGCAGACCCGGGGACCCGTTGATTCTAATTTAGCCCTGTGATAAGTCGCCATTCGTTCGGCCGTTCCCCTTTCATTGCTCTAACCTGGCTTCTCTTTCTCCGGCAGCTCTCGCAAGGCTGCAATCTTCGTAACGATTTAGCGCCGCAAGATGCAATTAATCGCCGAGCTGCCCGCCTTGCTCCGTATTCGACGCGACCCTCGCGAATCACCGAAGCCCATTGTCGATTTAAGGGCCCGGGATAGTCACGTGACTTTTTAATTAATAATTTCCATTCACAGCCTTCAAACACTGACCTAAGATTTATCTTGGTATTGATCCGACGGGTCTTAAGTCTGTGACTAAACCTGTCACATTTTTTGCTCTGTATTATCGATATCGTGAATTCTGACGCCAGAAACGTGCTTCAAGTTTTTCTCTTTATTTCGCAGAGAATCAAGACAAAGTACAGCTCAATTTGTAGCTGGAAATATTTTCTAATGCGCGTTGCTCTCGATTTCATTCAGAAAACTCATCCAATGGCATAATTTTTGGCCTACTTCGAACGCTTATATTACCAAATATCTGCATAATGAGCCCTTTAACAGCGAAAAAATATTCTTATATAAGGACGAAAACTTGGGGCAGGTAAAACCATTTTTTGACGGTAATGTAGTCACTCTACCTTATCGCGAATCTACGAAAACCGGGCCCTTACAGGGAAATTCCTGAATTGCAAGACCAGAAAATCAATTTCTTATTGTATAAATTGGAACGTGTCTGTTTCAAAAGTATGTTTCAAAATGTTTGTAGACCAACTTGCAAAAGTAACGAAGTTACGGCTCATTTAGTGTAGCTGACTTGGTACACTGCGCCAGAGTTCGATTCGGTCGAACCAATACACCTCAGCCTTCTTTTAACTGGTGTACTGGGGTCTCTCATGACCCCAACAAAATTCCTTTACACTGACTTTCATCTAAATTATTTAGTCTTAACTAAAAGTGTTTCAGAAAATTTATAAAGAATTTTAGAAGACCGCTAGTGTGACACCTAGTTACCTAGTAATTAACCAAGATCTGTTAGAAAATAATGTACTAGGTAAATATTTACGTGGGTCGAGACAAAATTGTAACAAAAAGCTTAAAGATCTTGTTTGGAAGCTGATACAATCTCAGCGCGAATTATCTAACTGCCGCTTTGTGAATCAAATTGATGGTTATTAATTTTTTTTTAAACTGAATTGGAAGTTATTTATTTTTTCAATTGAATCGAAAGTTATTCATTTTTAGCATTCGCATGGCTATGCCAGGCCGAATTCCATTAACAATTCTATTTCATGTACAAATATTTGTTTTATGAAATCCAGAGAGAAATATATTTTACTTCGTCACGAGAATTTGATTTAATAAAACATTAAAATTGGTTCAAAAATATTTTTGTATTCTTTTCGAAGCACGCATACTTATCGAAGCAACAGAATCACACGAAAGCAGCATAAACAAGCACGGGACAGGCGAATAAGGGCGGAGAGGGCACTTGATTGAATCAAATTAAATCGCCACTGGACCGTTTGATGGTTTTACAGAGGGAAAATATTTTTTGTAAATTTCAACCCTCTACTTTGACAAGGTAGGTAGTTGCAGGGAAAATCCGGATTATCCGGTCTTCTTTCCTTTCCCTATTCAATCGCAAAAATTCCGGAGAAAATCCGGCACATTGTACACATTTGAACACGTATCAATGAATATTCTCTGATTTTTCATACGATTTTTCCCCAGTTACGAAAAACTGAAAACACTAAAATACCACAAAAATCTCAACCGTGCAGTTACAATTTAAAAGTAACCATTTCTAATTTTAACTATCAGAACGACAATTATCCCAAGATTAAAGAAATGGCTAAAACCGGCTAATCCTTTTTTCTTTGAATAGTCTCTCGGCGGAGCCGGACGGCTGGAACTGAGCGCGGGAATCTTTTTTCGCTATCAAACGGTCCATCATCGGATTAATTTGGTTCAAGGACATTCTCCTCTCTTATCCAGATAAACCTTATCAAATTTTAAATTCCAAAAGAGCCGGGACTCTCTAACGGCGAGCATACGGAGGCGGCGGTGTGGCTATAGTTGGTTGCAGAAGTACCGGGTCGATTCAAAGTCTAAGGTTCGGTAGGTGTCGAGGGCCTCGGAGGCTTTGCGAGGGTCCAGGAGCCTGCAGGAGCATTTCTGCCGTTCCTGGGATCTTGGAAGGACCATGGAGTCCCGGCGATTTCAAACGTTCGAGTAAATCTCAAAGGAGCAATTTCCTCTAGACTCCGCAGGGCCGTGCGACGTTCCCAGCGGCTCCCCGGTCGAGTCGTGCAACATTTCTCTTCCCCGATCTCCACGTGGCTTGTGCAACCTAGCCGGAGGAGCCGAGCTTAACGATTTCCGCGAGCCCCGTGCAACAATTACCGCCGCGGTTCGAAATTCTCGGCGAATTATTCTTCGAGGCCCGGCCGGAAGATTTTTGCCACGGAATAATTATAAAGACTCCCGCCTCGGTGTTGCCTTCTGAAATTCTGGACAGTCGGAACGATCCCTATCCGGGCTGGATAGACAGACGCAATTAAAACCGAGGGCGGTAATTGAATCGTAGAACCGAAACTTCCGTTAATGAGCCGCTATGAGTACGTAACGGCTGTTTTAACGAGTATTGCACGCGAATATAAGGCTTCCGGCGCACGCGGCTTCGCCGAAGCCACTCTAATTATCTTTACATCCCCTTCGACCAGCTTTTTGCTGTTACCTCTCATTTAAAAGCCCTCTGTTTTCCCTCCCTCTCCCCCTCCACGCGCTTTTTCGTTTTCGTCGTTTACGTCTTCCTTTCGCCCCGACCATCTCCGTCTAACCCGTTTCGTTCTCATTTTCGAACCATTGCGTAATTGCCCGCGCGGATATAGTGATCGATGAGCCTCTCCCTGACGAGGAATATGAGGGATTGTTCTTACCTTCCTCGAGATCCGCGGATCTCGCCGTGGGAATTGTCCGCGGTAATGAACAGCCGGATAGATATCGGTGACGGGCGAAGATTTAGGAGGCTTGATTAATTTTTCGCCTTTTTGCCACGTCTAACTCAGTTTCAGAAGCACTGCTGGCGCACAGAGTCACTTCGAAATATCGTAATCTCTTCAAAGAGAACCGCACAAACAGGTACACGCTCGTTCAAAATGCTTTATCATTAATTACATCGATTTCGAATATCGAGAAGAGCTGACTCGGAAACGTCTTTTCAACAGGATTCAATTTATAACCTTCGTCATTTCTAATTTGTAACCATATTATTTTATTCTATCACTATTCGGCACTTCGTTAAAATCCTTTGATGAAATGAAGCGAAATATTGGTGCTCATTTCTCGGTCCGCGTAATATGACTTTATTTCCCTTAAATAACCTCCTCTTTAACCATCCAAAAATTCACGAAGAAAGTCAGTGTGCCCCCACACTGTCCCGCGCAACCTAGAACAAGTCAAGCATTGCTGCTCGAGTTCCACAAGATTCCGCAAGTATCCACTTGCAAAGACCTCAAGTGTTGTACAAATGTTCCGCAAGGGTCCTATGAGTTTTCTCCCTGTTCTTTAACATGCCTGTCCCTGTCTGCGGCGAAGTCCTCCCTTACACAGTGGAGCAACAAGTATTAGTTAAGCAACGTTATGAGTCCATTGTGTTGGGAATGTATTGCATTTCTGTACACTTGTTCCCTGAATATTCATCATTCTCATACGTGGGTACTAACTAGATACGTTTTGAAATATTGTAAGCTTAAAGACTAAAGGGCTGTATACGTTATATTTATTTATATCTTTATTTTGTACTCACTTCGTTTCTACATTTCTTCATTATTTTGTGGATCTATTTTACTTGCATCGTCTCCCTTTATCACCAATTAAACAGTTATTCATACTCTTTGTAACTGTTCACACTTTAGTGTCTCGTTTCTTCATGTTTATTGCCTACGCTTAATTCGTACTTACTCCATACCAGCGCTTGTACTACTGATTTGATTTATACCATAATTTATCCCCAGGCCGAATTTTCATTACTTTCACGTTCCTCTGATAAAACATCGGGTGTGGAACATTTTTTATTCCCGTCGACGGACTCGCGTATCGCAAAAATCCAGCAGTACGTGTTGCAATTTTGTTTTTGATCTCCGCTTTACGTATTCGTTCATTTGGTTCGCCGACGTTTAAAAAGCATGCCTGCAAATAACCCAGCTGCCAAAGACCGCCCGGCCATCGGTAATTCTACTTAAATTAATTCTAACGAGCAACAGCCGATCTAATTGCATCGCGACGCCGCTCGCAACCGATCGATTCGCTTTCTTCTTTTTTTTTTCAATAACTTACGTTTACGGGGTCGCTCCATTACCGCAGTCCTCTAAATGTTCACCGCTGGTTATGCCGCAATTAATTACTTCATAGACTCCGGCTAGATTGAACATGTTTAGGATATTGAGCAGGCGATGTTTCAGGCAAATTAGACGATCGCAAGTTTCCCTTGAACTTCTCTGATGCACCTGCTCGAGCTGCCTATTCGCCGAAATTGTTTCGTACCTTATCAGAGGCGGCCGAGACAGGCTGTTCCCAATAGACTGTTAGGCCACTGACAATTATACGCGATTACAATGAGACATTAACAATGCAATGCGTTCGTACATTCGAAGCGTCACGTAATGATAACGAAGGTGTTACGTAAATCTTTCTTCTCGCCCCATTATACTCTCCCTAAGAAGATTCAAATTATTGTACATTTCGTTACGTCATCTTTATTACACAATCTATATTTTCTGCTTTGTTCCCTTCGTGCGCAGTATCTTTATAGTAATACGTAAGAACGATATAAAAATTGAAACACTATAAGAAATAGGAGAAAGATATCCGGTGAATATTCGGTTTGTAATATTTAATTATAAAATTTCAGTGCTCAAATTATTCAAGCCAGCGTGTGAAAATACATATTGTTTATCTGTGACTCTGAGTACCGAACGTTTATCGATTTTTGACGGTTGTTTCGAAATTATGGCTCCCCGTGGAAAGCGGAAGTAGATCAGGAACGCTCAGTATCGGTGAAAGTCTCTTTGTCAGTGTATGAGCTTGGACAGCCGAAGAAACAGTATGTCAACTGATTTTTAATTGGGATAGTTTTTCGGGCGTCATTTCACCGGACGCAGACGACGTGATTCCGTCGGGCTGGACGCCGAGAGGTTCCGAATTCGATCCGCACAGGCGTTCGCTGCAATCACTCGGCCTCCCGGTGACGTTCTTTATTTTCCATTTTCCGTTCCATCTGTCCAAAGCTGGCCGACGTCGGTCGCCGGCCGATTTAAATCCGTCGGAACGTTTGCACGCGGCAGCTTGGCACGAAGCTAACGTATTTACCGTGCGTCGCGAATTCGTCGGGAACGAATTCCCCGTTCGTGTTTAACCTCGATATATTTCAGCCCTCCCTACTCCCGGAAACGCACTTCTTTAGTTTCCACCGGACCGCCTAATTTCCCAAGTTTCCCACCGAGAAACTGTTTCGGCCACTCGTGCGTGCACGGACGGAATTATTCGCTCAGCAACATTTTTCCCGAAGGCTTCTCCGAAATTAGGGACGAAAGTTAGGGTTCTGCTGCTAGTCAAAACGTTTCGGAACGTCAGGGAAAATTGGTATGTTTTTTCAACCCGCCTTATATCGACGCTCGGAATATTTTATGACGCTTAATAACGTTTAATAACTCCGAAATAAATAGAGGAAGATCGAAAAATTATTTAGTTATTTACAGTGCTAGATTCAATCTTTATTAATTCGCACAATATTACGTACGGAACTCCTTTACTTTTTATTTTTGAGGATTTTTAAGTAAATAAGGACTTAAGATTACAGAAGGTTCGGATAGTCGAGGTGCTACTGTAATTTTTACTGTAACACCGCCTGTTTTCACACACTTTGAAATTTTGCGAAGCACTATACTCGTCCATAATAAATTATTTTCAACGCATTTTTGTAAAGAGTTTCACTTCCTAAAATTTTGACAAATTTTGACAGGACACGTTCAGTGCTTTGTTCGTGAAATTTCTCCGGTTTGTAATCAGGGAAAGAAATTTTTTGGGGACCGCATTTTTCAAGTGCCACATTTTATGAACCTTGTATTGCGAATGACAGTAGGTGAACAATGCGAACACGTTTATTTGGTATAACAAAGCTTTTCGTGCGCAGCTTTTCGTGCGGCCCATAGAGAAGTTAATGAGCGTGGACCCGCGTATACGTCAGAAATGACATGTTTCTGTCAACCTGAAAATAGTTGGCAGTAACGAGATATTTCGGAAAAACGCATCTCGGACAATGTTTGTGCTTTAATGAGATATTTTTCACTGTATTCCGTGGATATTATTCTGCCGATTAGATACGAAAATAGTCGCGCGTTGACGATTCTTTCATGAAAATCACACATCTAATATTTAATAATCTTAAAACTAATTAACACTTGTACCAATTAAATTAATGAATTACCCACAACACATTTTTATCTTTGATTAGTCTATTGTTATCGGCCACAGAATGGAACTTGGTTTACATCAATGAATTCGTTATACACTCATTCGCCCTCATTATCATACCCGTAACTAATTATAATTCCCTTAGCCTACTTGTTTGAGTCACTAAAAATCCGAATAAACACGTGAATATTTTTACGAAACAATGTGAAATAATCTTTAACGAACAATCGTGTTGGCCGAATCGAGTTTGTTATAAATGCATGAAATAGCACGCCGCTTGTTTGCGCTTAACAATAATTTTACACGAGATGGTACGCGTCTCGTCACAAGGGGCCATCGTAATGTTAATTGCATTGATTTTTGTCTGGATTCGCGACACACGCGGACGCAGCGCTGATTGCGTGAATTTACTGCAACAGGCATTTATAATTAATTAATTGTCAGGGAGACGGCGGCTCGCTAAACAGGGGATCAGCTCCGCGGGTCCATTATCAGTGTTTTATTCGGGACCGTGCGACGCGTTCACGATTATTTCAAAATATTTCCGACACGTGTACATCATCGACGCCCGGTTGTGTAACGAAACGAATAATTCCACCTGCCAGGACAATTAATTTCCCCCGTTAAAACGAGAACGAGCCGCGTCTTCCGAATTACAATAACGCTCGCCACGTTCGAATCTGTTAATACGTTCGCCTCTTCTCCCCTATTCGCTCCTCTCTCCTCTCGAACGTTCTCAAAATTCGTTGGAAATGACGGTTACAACCGTTTTATTTTTGCGTGGAGTCCGTGTTCGCAAATATTTCGTTTTTGTTATCGTTTGATTTTCTATATTTGCTCTGCGGATTAAACTACGCCAGGTGTTGATTGATCGAACGAGATAGTCCGACCCGATGCGTATCATCCCGGTACGCAAACATGACATTTGTAAAAAGCTAGGAAAGTGCGCCTTGTTTGCCGGTCGGCAAAATGCTGCAGTCGATGAATTCAGCAATTTAATTTTCCGCAAACATTCACTACGCTTTTTGTATCTATTAAAAACAGGATGAACCGAACTGAAAAGGAAGCCGCAGATTATTCGAAATTATTAAACGCGGAAAAAATCTCACCTATTCCCGGCTCGCCGGATTTTCGTTCGACTTTTTCCAGCTACGCTATCGCTGATTAGCAGTTTCCATATTATTCCCGACAATATTTGCATTCGCGCTCTGACGTATCGCGGTACAGCATAAAATCGCGTGAATACACGATTATAATTCTGCCAAATTTTATCAATGTAATTTATGCAACCGGAGATAGAGTTAACGCGTTTCATGCTCCTTGAAATTCTATCAAAATACGGGGAATTGAATGCACCGGTGAAGTTTTCGTACCGCTTTGTGAATTTTACATTATGATAAATGCAGTGCGGTGAAATTACTGCAGTGCTTACTGTACCGTGCTTATTAGAGCATTGCTAATATTCGGTTAGCACTGCTCGTATTCAATTATCTTAATTGTATAAAAATTGAAGCGTTTAAACAGACATCTTTGTTCCAGGAAACGCAAACATTCAGAGTATTCTATATTTATGAACACATATCAACCAGCAATTATTTCGTAATTTATAATTGTTAATGTTCCACAGCTAAGAGCAATAGCAATTTGTGTCGTGAATTAACTTTCAGATTATTACATAAATTGTATTTTGGTACAGCATCATCGTTAAAAATTCTATTAACCGCTTGTCCTAAAATGACATTTTGAAAATGTAATTGGATTTCGGTCGCTAAATCTTATTTTTAACGTAACCATTTTACATTTATTTTCCATTAGATAGCTCGGCAGACGAACGGAAATACCAATATTTTAACCTAAGTCCCTGGAACTGAATTGTAAGGTTAATAAGCTTCAGGTGGATGAAGCATTAATACTAAGTAGAACTCCATTTATAGTAATCTGTCAGGAGACAAGTCGCTTCGCATAATCAGGTGGTTCATATGTATACCTGTCTCCTATCCAGGCAGATCTAGACTTGTCCCTGCACTATAATTTCTGCCTTTCTTTCGTGCTATTCGGGTCACGTGACGCGTACCGTCTCTGTCGCGCATACTCCGGTACCTGCAGAGAGGGGGTAACATTTTCCCCTCGATTCGTGCTCCCTCCCCTCAGCTGGCGACTCTGCTCCCACCAGTATGGTTTTCCATTTATTTAATAGTTATCCGTTCATTAAGAAAATTTCGGTGAGCTAAACTTCACTGACCTAGGAACCGACCAAATTTAATTCACATAAACGTAATTCCGTTGTGCTCAAATAATTGGTGAATGACCCGGTACCGTATGATTTTGATAACAATCCACCTCGTTGCCAGTCCGGGTCTGAATCTGATGGCACCGACCGGCGTCATAGTTCTTCGACCAATAATACGTGATATTATTAAACTGCTCGTCGACAAACCGCAAAATTGTCCTAAAACGCAAGTTCCGACACAGAAATCCCTCTCTGGCGATTCAGCTTGCACGATGCATTCGCAACCGAGAAACTTTTAGCCGCGACATCCGGGGTGGCACGGTTCGGCAAGTTTGAACGTCTGATCGACGTCGAATTCCTCGGGCGTGTCGCGGCCAGGAAAGTCGTTGACGTTCCGGTGATCCTGTCGAGACGTCCGACGGTCGGATAACGAGAATTCCGTAAGCTGCCACGGTAAGATCGTTCACAAAAGCGGCCATTCTCGATACGGCGCTGTTAAGCTCGGCTCAGACATTGCCGACAAGTAACGACGCGACGTCCACATGCACATTTCTGCTGCTGATGTCACGTTCTTATACCTCCTGATAAACTCGAAACCAGCAATTTCAAACTTTCAGCTATACTAAACGCTCTTCAATGTCACGTGTTCACTTTAATCCTTTAATTCCTGATTACCGTTTTAAAAATCATTAGGTGAAATTTGAAAACTCGCGTACATTGGTAGGACCTGTCTTCACCTACTGATGAGGACAACGAACATGATTTCGTTGCAGAACCGCGATAGCAATCCAGTTCGCGTTTGGGTACCGTCCGAGATCATCGGGCAAACGTTCCGCGCGATTTTACATCTGAAAGATTATCGTCGTCAACGGGGATGGTACTCGGAGTGACGTCATCCGTACCCGAGAAATACCGCAACGTCATTGTCTAAGTCTGTGGTTGCCTAATCGGAGCTTTATGACCGGGCCAGCTACGTGGCTGGTAATAATAGACGTCGGCTATTACCCAGAACAATCTGTGGCTCGCTTAACGGTCAACTAACGATCCCGGCACGATCGTAGAAATAATTAATATTGGCGTGCGACGGAATTTACGCCGGTATACACAGATGCGAATTTAATATCTGCTCTCCGAGCGTGCGTCTTGACAGTTTATCAGCGTACGTCCGAAGAGCCGCCGACAAACTATAGTAGCGGGGCGATGCGAAGTTAGCGAGGAGCCGTCGTCTTTTGCGTCGTCGGAGTTAGGCGGACAAATACGATAGAGGAACTTTCGAGCAACAAAATAGCCCCCGTTTTTTAGCACTGGTCTACTCTGGACGGAAACTTGTTTCCTTCTTCTTTCCTTGGACCATGAAATGGTCACTTTTCTTTTTTAAATAGTGTTCCATTTTACAACAACACTTGTTCCCCTTTTCTTTCCTCGAACACCTGCAGATTTTTTGGACCTTTCCGGGATTATTAAAATTGGAGATTATACGAAGCTAACGTTAAAGAATTAATTTAATACAAATATAAACATCATGTGTTGGTTTCAAGCAAACTGGCCGCTTGTTTGACTTTATTTTAGTGTTTATAGTGATTGTTTGCTGTTCTGTTGGAAATTATAGCTATATGAACTAGTTAAATACAAAAATTCGCTGAACTTTACTTCAGAAAACCAAACAATTTTAACTTTCTTTTTATGTAATCCTGTAGATTTTAGCGAGAAAATACCGAAAATCCAAGTTTTAATCCTAGGAGATCGGTAGCTCAAAAGTTAGGCGAGTGTAAAGATGTGCGATTTTTAGCGTTTTTGACAGGTAAGGCCGTCGCCATGTTGGTATGTACTCAGCGTCGCGCGTCGTCTCACGAGAGGTGCTGCTAGATGGCAGCACAAGCAAACTTAGTTTAGTTTAACCCTAAAATCTTGTACACACAGTATACGATTGTTTTCAACCACCTTAAATATTTTTGTCATTTTTTACAACTGAAAAAGTCATTTTTTTATATAAATTTGTTGTATTACCTGCAGGAGAAAATACAAAATATTACAACATAGTATTTTCAATGCTGTCAAAATTATTGTCGTGTTTTAATATTACAGCTGGATGTGGGCACAAACTTGACAATATCGTACTGGAACATACATTCAAATTGCATGAGTTTTATTGGATACCACTTCCAGAGCCATCGAAAATAGGAAACCTGTTTAACGGGACGGTTAAACGGGACATCCTGTCAAGCTAAATGACACGTTCTGCAAATAAATTCTTTCCTTTAGTTGACTGTCACCTATCGACCGACCCAGTTCAATTAATACTACTGTGCTACCGGTCTTCATACAGCGCATTTCGCACATTCGAAAAAGTCAATCGAAAAAATCGCAGGCAACAGCACAACGAGTGCAGTATGTTCTAAAATTTATCAGCCTTTATGTTAGAATTCTGCCAACTGTTGACAAAAATCAGGTCTGAGGATCTCTTCCGACAGAATCCCTAACGAAATCGCCGCTTTAATGAAATTCCCGCGAGCACTTAACGTTAAAACACGGTCGCGACAGGAGCCCGATTTTCCAGAATCGATAGGCCGGTCCCGATCGTCGCCAGGAAATCAGGAATCGAGCTCGGAAGTGATTGTGAATTCGGACGATCTCGTTAGTGGATCGGCAAGTTTCGATTGGCCATTAGATACTCTATTGTTGTGCTTTCGGGGGCTGCGCGGTCGGCCGGTATGGAAGTGCAGCGAAATGTTCTCCTGTTGATTCGTGCACCGTGGCCAATGATTTCCACGCCGTCGGCCTCGGCGACGATCTGCTCGACCGAAACACCGACTACTCGTTCCTCCCTTATTCCGATCTAATTGACCATGGACGATACACGAAATTGCCGTGTGCCGCGCCCCGTTCCGTCGGCTCTCCGCCGTTCGAGCCAGGAATTTGCTTCCCAGGACGACCACGGTTCCTTCGTTCCTTCGGCCTCGCCCTGTGCCCCGCACCGTCGCAGCAGGAAACGATCGGAAAACGGGCGACCTTTTTTGAACCCGCGGTAATTCCTTCGTTACCGATTCCCTTTCGGCTCGCCCTTTTATTCGATCGCCGACGGAATCGCGCAATTGAATGGAATATCTGCAGATTGTATGAATAGCTCGAGTTACGATCGTGATTGGAATCCCCATATAAGCGCCACCAGCACCGTCGAATTCGTATCACATTCTTCTCGAAATCGTATTGTATTCTACCTTTGTCATATTGCGTTTTATCGCCGTCGAGTCCGATTTTATTGTCGCGATTCCAAGGCACAGCGATCTCTCACGACCTCTGGTCGATATCGGATTCTTAGTTCATATTCTTCAAAATTTATGCGAAACACATGCTCCTTTTGTCTGTGGGAATTTTATCGTGATCTATCGGAAGCTGAGGTGCCACCGTAATGATTAATAGACTGCCGATTTTTATGCAACGTAAGAACTTTGTGCGAAGATTACCTATAAGGGACAGATGCTGCACAAACAACAATTATACTGCAGAGTATTATGCTCTTTCTTGAAACAATACTGTGAAACGATTGAGTTTAGCAAAATGTCATATTTCAGCTGGTTTTCGAGCATCTTTATATTCCTTTGTGAAAGTCGCGCGAGGATCCGCGCGGACTTTTTCTGCTGACTGTATCAGCTCTTGGAAATTCCGAAATTTCGAGCAAAAAATTTGGTGGAGTCGCGGCGAGATTAATAACCGTGAAAGCCGTGTTTTTCACAAAGTGTCAGGTGATGGCCACTTATATTACCCGACAAAATTTTTCAATATCGAGGTATTATACAGCGAACTTTCTGCGGTGCGAACTATTCCGGGAGTTCAGAACTATAATGAACAAAGTTAACTTAATTTTACCGGAATTATTATCGGTCTCGGATCGGAGTCACTAAATTACGGTCCGGTTATTATCGGTTCGGTGATGCCGTTGAAATTTGCCCATCGGGGACACGACGGTGACTTCTTCGGCGATAATTCCATCGGGACCGATTTCCTGGATTCGCCTCATCTGAGTTGGATCTATCGACCCAAAGATGGCCGTCCTAACGTACACTAACTCTCAGAGACGCCGCCGGCAATCCCAACAAAGAACGGAATACGAGAAACACTCCTGTATATTATTCTTCAATTGCCAATTTACACCTGATTTCTGTCTAACGAGTGTACACTTGCAATCACGGAGTTAAGAAAGATCGTTCTTTCCCCCAAATTTCGCCAGAAGTGTGGGCGATAAGATTGTTTAGTTTTCGAGATCGCAAAATGGCCAATCAAGCGTCGGTGCAGGACGGAACGCAAACATTAGCACGCCGAATCGCCGTATCTGCTCGAAGAGACAAGAAGTGGCGAGGAAGACAGAAGTTCACCCGTTCAGTCATTAATCGCGAAGATAGGGGGATTGACGGTGGTTCATTGTACGCGGCGGAACAGAAACGGAGCGGAGAAGACGCTGAGAGACGTCGAGACACACGGTAGCCAGGAATTAAAGGACCTCGTTGTACGTGTGGCGCTGTCATTGATAGTTGTGATTAATGTGCGATACCTTTCCGTGATAACTTGATTATGCGGGTGGCTGGATTTACCTTGCCTCCGTCTACTCTCTCCTTCTCCTTCTCCCTTTGCTTATCCATCATTCGCCTCGAATCTGTGCTATTTTCGCCATTCTTCGGCGTTGTTTCGTCGAAACAGAGAATCATGCCAACCTCAGTTGACAGACCGCCTCGACGCTTCGCGTGTGCAGGCAATGATTAAATGCGGGACTGATCAATAATTTGATTCCTCATACTTCTTTATTAATCCAAGTATCCTGTTCTAATATTCGAACAGTCGTGTTTCCCTGTTTAATTCGGATAATCGAGTCTGCTGTAAGTTCGTCTAAAAATAATCGCTTTTAATTGTGATTTTCCTTGCTGGAATGTATCGATCGGTTTTGCATTCACTGAGTACATTATACGCGAAATAAAATTTCGATTTCTTCCAGAATCGGATCCAGTTTAATTCGTAAAATATAAACGTGCCGATTTTCTGCATAGCGTGCGAGGATTGCAAAAATGGGTTGCTTTTTACAGGAGAAAAAGGAACGTCGACGCTATCGATACACAGCTTTTTGAAGAATGTTTCGAAGAACTTTCTTTTGTCCCCCCCGTTCCAGGTAGCAACGCTCTAACAGCAACGTTTCAACACTGTCTATGGAGAGACCGTCCGAGGGAAAAAGGAGATCGATCCTCGGGGCAATTAATTATTGCCATCTTTGTCCTGTTCTCGAAAGCACAGCCTGCTGCCGTAGGTAAAAGTACACGCGATGAATTACTCAGCAAGCTCTCACGCGGGGCACCTGCTGATTCCCGGACGAAATCCGTCATCAATCATATCAGAACGCCTCGTACGGCTTCCCATCGTTGCCTGTGTTGCCCTTTATTATCCCGTGTTTTGAGTGTTCATGAGATACGGTAATGAATCAATTTATAAACGGAATGGTCTCGCGGAGAACGCGGTGTTCGGTTACGCTAACTTTTACCCATACTATTCGATCTCTCATTCGACGTGTCTGTCTGGCACGCACGGTGTCAGAGTGTTAAATGATCGGTAGATTTTTAATTCGTTGCTGCAAGATACGCGTTACCACCACGGCTTGTCGCGTTCAGCTGATAAACTCTCACAGCTTTCCGCGAAATCTCTTCTTAAGCGAATTTTTGAAAATTTTAGAACGACAAGTTTTCTCGCAATTTGTTGCATTTTAATTCGTACAGTGTCCATTTTGAATCGCTTCGAGTTTTGTCGGAGATTTGCGGATTAATTAACGTGAAACCAGCAAATGCGATTAAAGTTAAATTTAGTGGAAGTCGACACTGACACTGAAATAAAGCGAAGTATTATGCAAAGTATGTAATAAATTTATAGTTGGCTCACAAGGTTTTTTATTTTCGAGAAAAGGAATACACGCGGAAGATGAATGAACCAGAATAAAACCAGTTAAAGAAATTTTTTAAATAAATTCCGAGTATCAGAAAATGAACCTGCAGTTCTCTTTATTCTACATACATGATATAATACATAAAAAAATTTGTAAGTACCTTGACTGGATATAAAAATTTAAGGAATGCATGTCTGACCATTGCTCGCCGTTTCTACTTGCTGCAAATACGGTATGACAATATCATTTATTTCTCATTGTCTGTCAAATAAAGTTGAATTATTGACTGTAGATTTAGCACGCACGAAGTTTATGAATAATCATAATTTATAAATGTTAAACATGAATCGTACCCAGGTACAGGAGTTTCTAACCCCGAAACGGGGAAACAATGGAATGGCCGAAAGTTCATACGTCGCCGTTAATCATCGGGATCGTGACAATCCCTGGCCAAATATGAGAAGCTTAACATCAAACTAGGAAAATCGAAAGAGTCGAGAGAGATTTCATGCCGAAAGAGCGGCGTGCGGACAATTCGGATATCCGAAGTGAAAATATCGAAACCCGAACGGGTCAACGGCAGATATCTCGAAAACGCGAGGGTTGTTCGTCAGTAGGTACCAGTCGAATATTGAATGCTCAGCGAACGAGATCGAATATCTGTGATTTGAATCCCGCCTCCAATCAAATTCAAATTTGTGCGTGACAGAATGCGAAAGTGACACATCTAAAATTTCAAATTAAATAGAACCTGGTATACGTCGACTTCTCCCAGCGACTTCTGTGTCGACCCGAGTTTCACTCGAATCTTTTTCAACCGAGCATATCCTGATTTTATTTCTTCTCTTAGTATATATATTTCATTCTATCTAACGCCAGATAATCAATACTAGACAGCAGCGTTATATTAAATAACGAGAACATTTGACCAGTGAAAAACGTGAGCGTACTCATTAAAACTGAGGAGTGTTACAAAACGAAGGAAATGAAATCAATAAAACGGTGTCTCGCAGAATAAAGAAAATGAAATGAAACTGCGTCAGATGAAAATGTATTTCTTCTTTTACCATTTTTAGTAAGTCGAAAAAAATTCAAAATTCACGCCAATCTTCGAGTTGCCAAAAATGAGATTATGAGTTTGCGCGCGTTAATTTCATAATGTTTGAATAATTCATGAAAAATTTCATTTCATATGTTTTACAAAAAGCTTAAGAGTTCGATACCCGTAGAACTTCCTCCGGGTATTTCTAGGTTTTCTTCTTTCGCGGTAGGGTAGAGTGCTTTTTTATTGTTATTGTTGTCAAGAGGACCGTTAGATATTCCGGAAATGATGGTGGCACGTTTACCCCATCGATGAACCGATCCAGCCAGGTTCCGGGGGTGAATTCGTTAAGTCTCCGGAGAATATCCTGGAGCTTCTTCAGGAGGATCCCCGCGATCCTGTTTCAATAATCCGGTCACGACTCATCGCTCGCAGCCACAGGCGCCATTTAATTCTATTTCGCGGCGGATCCATCCCTGTGCCGAGGAGTTATCGAGCGATTTCTTTTTTTTTTCTCTTCACCTGGAGTAACTAGAGCGGACCGAGCTGCGTTTCTTTATCGTAGCGAGGAGTCCATTACACCTGAGGTCCTTCGACAAAGATTGCCGTTCCATTATCGATCCTCAGTGTCAACGAAATTAATCATCCCCCTCGAAGCCAGCCAGACCCGCCCCCAAGCTACAATATTTTCACAGTCGCGAGATTATTAGCAGAGGGTGAAAATGATTCTTGCCACTCACTGTCTCGAGGTAATCATTTTGATAAAGCAGTTCTTCTTAGCACCTGTCACGACGTTACACGGTTCCCTAAAAGGAACTCCTCGTGGCGGCCATTTTCCGATTTTTTTACTAATTTCTTCTCGAAACGAGTGCTTCAAGTTTTACATGCTTGTATACTAGGATATTTCAGATACAACACACCCGTTTCTTCTTTTTTCTTTTCTATATGGTAAGACACCTTTAATTTCTGCTTTTCCACTTATTCTTATCTGCTGAGGCTCCTTTAATTTTATCCCTTACTTTTATTATTATTGTTTGCTAGAGTACCTACAGTTTTATTCTTTCCTCCATTGCATGACAGAGTATTCTCCATTTTTGTCTTTCTTTTCTATGCCACCGAATCTTTCTATACAAAAGTATCTTTTTTTCATGCATTTTACATGTGTCTATATAAATCTAACTTCGTCTTCGAGGTTTCAGAATAATACTTCAAATTGAGTTTCCTTCCAGCACACGGCCAGTTTCCAATCGTTTTCTTCCTCGTGTATTTATCATTTCCGTGCAGCATAAATATTATTTATATGGATAAGTAGCTTTTCTTGAGCTGTGTACTACAACCGGGGGAAGATATTGTCCGACAGAGTCTTAGGTTAAATAAGAAACGAGCGTGTTCCGTCGAACGAGGAAAAGACTGTCCCGGACGTATATCCCGCGGCGAAGTTTGATAAACTAGCAAACATCCGGACGCTCTTCCTATCCGGTCGAAAGTTTACATCCATCCTGATGAAATCTAGCGGCGGTTCAGCGACATCGAAGTCGATTCGCCGGATAATCCCCTAAAATACTGCAAGACATTTCCAGTTACGCGAGCCCCGTGGATTTCGATATTGCAACTTTCGGCTACACCTCGGGAACTGTCTGCTGGATATCGATATGACAGCTTTCGAGCGATTAGTGGATTTCCGGTAGCCTCGGTGGAACATATATTTTTAGCTGTGAAATTATTTTGCGGATCGTGGAAACGAGAAAGACCGGGGGAACGTCGAAGTGTCCTCGATCCGTCGTATACTGCCGCTCGATGGCTTAGCTACGCGACCTATATATTTATTCCCTTGCAAATCCCTTTAACTTTTTATAAATTAACAAGAGCTCAAAGATGGCGTCGCGCTTAATGCATTCGCTGCATCAGCGACAGAGAGCTGTAAGAATAATCGAAAATAATAAGGAAAGTGATAACAGACTCTGTTGGATGCTGAGGCCTACAGCAAAACGTAGAATTTAAGTTTTGCAGCTAGAATTAATTGGAACACACTGACGTAATTTGTGAAAATTATTCCTGCGAGGATAGGTAGTCTAATGCAATTAGAATTCCTCTGCGAGTTTTATTAAACATTGGGAAAACGGTAAATTCATTCTGAAATCACAGCATCATTAAACTGGTCTCTACGTAGAGAATCAATCAGTATTATTCGCCCCCGCGTTTGTTTCTCTTTTGCAACAACCAATTTGAGCTCGCATAATTACGAAACGCAGTTGTAGTCATCTGTAATTGGATTAAAATGGAAGTTAACGAGATGTCCGCTTAATTCTAGCAATTTATTCCGCTATTGTAGCATAAGCGATCGCGTGTGTGGGAGCCTCTGTTGCGCCATTTTTCATCAAACAAAAGCTAGAGAACTGGCGCGTGCGTTCTCTTTGCCTCGTTTAATTTCATTACCGGGGTCCACGAGTATTTGGACACCTGTTGTGACTGAAGAAAATGCGATCCTACGAGATCGCATAATTCGCACTGTTTTCTCCTGTTGTTGCATTCGAAACGATCGATTAACGCTTTCTATGCTAATTTTCGCTCTAGATGCGCCTGACGTTAGACGTTCCCCGAATGACACAGAGTCATCAACGATCACCGAATTTTTGGTAATCTATCTCGCGTTCGATAACTGTCCTGCTTACCAGCGGCGGTTGAACGCGCGATAATACTCGCGGAAGAGACGTCGCGTAATCGTGTAACGATCGCAGCAAAATTTTTCATAGGGCGAACTTTAGTACGCGTCCCGTCAATAACGCTTTTACGGCCCAAAGTCCTGGGAATTTGCGGCCGACTTTTACGCCGCGCCGTCGCGATGAAGAAAGTGTCCATGAACATTTTCGTACGGGACGAGCAATTTTCCTCGGGAAGAATTCATTGGCCGTTCCTACGGGAGTCCACCTGCGGCCGCGGCTCGTTTATGCAGCCTCGCCTCTTAAATGCCTCCATAAACTATACATGGTTACTGCAATAAACTGAAAGAATCTGTCTGTACGCGGGCTCGCCCCACGGGGAAGCCAAAGAAAAGAATGTCAATTAAGCCCGGGACTCTTAGGAGGAAGCCTTATTCAACGCGCCAGCAACAAGCTTCCGCTTAACGAAGTGCGAGCGCGAACTAACTTTACACTTTGCATCTCTATGCTTACGCGTTTCACATTGCGCATTTATTTATAATCTATTGAACATTCCGACGAATCCTCTGATTAAGGAGGTTCTGATAAATTTTCATCGGCACTCGAATACTCAGAACTTTGTCGCGTCTCTGATACAGATAATATTTTTACAGGACTGATTTAAAAATTAGGGAACAAATGTATCAGCTGATATTACACTGAAGTTATGCCCACAAGTTACGAACCACTTTGCGCCACGAAAGGCTAATAAGGAAACTATGACAAATCAATTTCACGGGGATTCATCACCCGTTGCGGAACTTTGAATGAAAATAAAAATAAATAGCTGTAACGTGAAACAGTAGAGAGATTATGGAACAGTATCGATACACGTCAGCCTATTGAATTTTTCGAAGCGAGAAAAACTTTGGTGGGGACTCTGTTTGCCCAAACGGACGCAGAACATTTTTAGTAATAATTGTTAACGTGTAGTGTGACCCGTCAGTTGGAAGCGTTTTGACAACACAGTCTGTCATGCCCGTTTCCGTTTTAACGGTTATTGGGCGATGAACATTGTGCGGTCGCACGCGCCGCGTACACGCGTGTCGCACATTTTTCACTCGGTTATATCCGCAATGGGGGATATTCGGATAATCCGGAACACTTTCGGGAACAAAGCCTCTTTGGGGAGGAATAGCCGACCCGTACAACTAAACGTCGCGGCCGCGCTTGTTCATCGATGAAATAGTCCGTGGTTTATTCATATAATTGTCCTTTAGAAATCCGCATTTCAAACGCGCACTCCAGATGGAAATGTTCTCCTCAATGAAAATTCATATATTCGATTTTACAGGGGTTGAGACCACTGAATGGCGTGCCTATCAATCGATTAACAATTACCGAAAATCGTTCGCTTCGCCAATCATCAATAACATATAATTTTTAATAATAAATCGAAAGTGAAAAACGAATCGTATCGAACATAACGCATTCGAGGCGATACGAGGCAGGTGAAATTCGTTTCAGATTAAATGTTTAAGCAGCAGTTTGATGGAAACATTTAATATTGTATTCAATTAATATTGTATTCTCATTCTGTTCAAATGAGAGATTCATTTCGACTGTTTAGTCTCAAATTAGATATACAAAGGTACGTCAGAAAATTTGTACAGAATTTTAAATACGTCCCCTGTGATGCTTCATGATCTGAAGAAACATTGTACTCACTTCAGGGTTAAACGTCTAAGCTCGTTTGATTTGTAGCAGCATTTCAATGAACATGGTGCTGGCAATTAATCAGGCGTGCCATCTCATTGAATGTACATAGTCTGCAGCTTTGGCATACGTTCTGAACACCTATAAAATCTCTTTTGTGTCTACGAAATCGAAAACTTGCATAGAGATCCACGGCGATTTATGTTTGCGCAGTGTCGCGTTGCATTTGACGGCGGCGGGCGTACAAGGGCGTGGGAGGTGTTTAAACAAAATGAGCATAATGCGGACAAACAGGGTGCAGAGGGGCAGTTCATAAAAGTGAATTCCTCGCGTCCCGTGTCCCGTAGCACTCGATCCACAAAGAGCGAACGAGAGGGTTCGGCGTTCGAAATCGAGCCGGACGAACGCGACTGGAAAACATTGTGTCGCCCGGTGACAGAAAAAACAAACAACGCCGCCGCGCCGGAAAGGAAAACAGGGATACCGTCGCGTCGGGGGCCGCTCTGTGTGTCGGTAGTTGAAATTTCAGAATAAATTGTCACGCGACAGCCGAGGCAGATTGAAAGCTTTTCATCGGCCTCTCTTTCCGGAGCGCGGAACGCTGCTAAATAACGAGGTTGCTCCTATGCACAACAGATTCCCTTACACGTCCGTTCTCCAGCGATTCCGAGGACAGGCAATCCCTTTCGTTCCCCGATAATGAAATTGAAACTCGACGGGAGGTTTCTTCGACGAAATGAAACTGGGTGACGCGCTGCAGACGTCTGGGCGCACGGGGTGAGACAGTTAGGGCGGGGGAGGGGGAGGGGCGGCGACGATTGAATTATTCAAACTTTCGCCGCAACCGAAGACGAACCCGCAAAACTTGTTTCTCGATTCGATTGGCCCGCCCTGAACGCCCGGAAAGAAAGGTCAATGATACCGAAGGACGTTCAGAGGAGCTTCCGGTGTCGCTGCGAACATCCTATCGGTTGCTGTTAGACCGACGATTTTTGGCAGCGCACCGGAGGTCCCACAATGGATCCATTACACTTTTTTACCTTGCTCGAGGATACTCGATTTCCAATGTGTAAGTAATAAAATCAGTACCATTTTTATCTAGTCGATAAGTTTATAAACTCCTTGAACACGCGTAAAGATTCGGTCGAAATGAAAGAGGTACCCGGAAAATCGGGAGAAATATTTCTGTTAGTATTTTCTGTAAACTAATGAACAGGAAGGGAGAAAGATTAAATTTAAGATACCAATGTTCAGAAGACACGTGGATATGGGACGGGGTAGTGACGAGAAGATGATAAACAGTATTTGCAAACTGTACTCAAACATGCCCGTTTGGTAAATAGTACGGAGAGGGATGGTAAATAATGTTGAAAGTCTCTGGCTTGGAACTTGGTCGGAGCGTCTGGGTGGAAAAAGCGTTAGGAAATAATGGAGGAAAGTGATTTCCGGAAAGTTAAAAGCCGCAGATCAAGGATACCCTTCTCCGGCGGCCACTCATTCCTCCCGGCTCCTTCGTTGCGCGATGTTTTTCGTTCGCCTGAAAAAGAAGATCGCGAAAAGTAACGCGCGGTAGTCGCAGTCCGTGTTTCACTCTCGTGGAATCGCTATTTCGGCTCCGCGAAATTACAGATCGCCGGTATTCCCATTAACGGGACAGTTCCTCCGAATAATCGCCCTAAGTACCTCTCGTGGCGCTTGATTCTTTAATAGGGACTCGCCTAAATACCCGTAGAATCTTTCCGTCGCCGTTTAATTATTTACAAACGCTCCCCTGATATTTCCGGGTCCATCGAAGCTACCACTTTCCTCATCAGCGTTTCCTTTCATGGACGTTCTTATCTTTTACTTCCAGTTCGAAAGTTCCTTGATAAATTCTACTTGAAAATATCACTCGCCATGGGACGACAGTGGTTCAAATCATACTACGTAGAACGTCGCATATAAAAATATGCACTAAAATCTCCATCACTGAAGCTATAAAACTATCAACGTTACAAGTCTGTTCAGGGGACATAACAATCAGCGGTATTGTTACAGCAAACAATACATACATTCTCATTTGATCCGAATAAATTATACGTAATAAATTTTATTTGTAAATAAATTGTCTTCCAGAAGACGAAAAATCGCCGTCTTCGAGAGGCCTGAGAATAGAATTTTCATCGACGTCGCCTAAACTAAATTATTTGGCGCGAAAGTGTCGAAAATCGTCGGCAACGATGGACGATCCAATTGTATCATAATTTCGCAGCTGGTGCTTTTCGCTTGGCAGGGGTGTGACGCTCGAAAATCAGTTGCCATTCGCTGCCGCCTGTTAGCCCGGTCGAGAATAGCGTCGCCGGTTGTTTTCGATCAGCAATCGAATCGTCATTGTCGCCGAAATCGTTTTTAACTGGCCCCATCGACGAAATAATATTATCCGTGTCGGTTGCGCGCGATCCGATTGGCCGCGAGATTTCACCGAAAAAATAAACTCCACCCGGAACAAAAAAAAAAGCCTCGTCCGACGGTTACACGGCTAAACGGCGGGAAAACGCGGGTCCGGTTCTCTGCTGTTATGTCATTACGCTCGCTATAAAGTCGGTCGCGATCGCAAATCCGCGCTTTATCGGCCGACACGATTTTTCTATCGACACGGCAGAGTAAATAATCCGCGCGGCAGTCACATAATCGCTCGACGCATATCGCGCGGACGCATTAAACGATGTTTACCTTGCTTTATAGCTGGAAACCAGTCCCGGACACGATCGAAACCTTCCGATTGATTTAAATGCTCCGGGATACGGTCGTACAGCCGTGTTATTCGAGCACATTGTGTGCCTTTTTTCTCATCCCCCACGCTGCAGTGGCCACTCCGTGTTACCATAGTTACCGATTTATACGTATTTAGCTAACTACCGGCGGTTTGCACTGACACCGAAATGTCCGCAATCGATTTTTAGCGAATTTCTATCTCGCGCAACAAATTTTTCCCACATTTTTCCCGGCGATCGCTCGGGACCGGTTTTGGTCTTATTTCGGATGAAAAAAAAAGGAGAAGAGGGGATAACGATTTTCTTATTACGAGATAAAAAGCGTCGTCTTATATCGGAAAATAAAATCGCACCTAAGGTCACTAATGACTCCGGCATAGCCTACGGAGGGTTAATGCAAGTCTTCTTTTGCACGGTCTAATGACGGACGCGTGTTATTAGTTTTACGATGGAACAGCGATTCGCGAGTTACGTAATCATCCTATATTTTTTTGCTCGGACGAAACGCATTTGCTTGAACTTTTCTCGTTTTTGATCTATCTCTCGTTTGCGACCGTAGCGAGTCACGCGTGACGGAATTGCGCCGGTACACTAATTGCAAATGTCATTTGCAATCGCTGGCATTTCAACGACAGACGAGCACGAAGAACCGTCTGTTTCTTTCTAGTTTCTGTCTCGACACGATCCTGTCGGCCGTTTTCCGGCATTAGACCGTTATTAGAGGCTCATGAAATTTTAATACACCGTTGGATACGATCTCGGCTATGTCGATTCCGAGACGGATAGTGAATTTTCAAATTGAACCGTGTCTGCGATATCGTCGCACGGTGTAGGCCGGGCAGCCTCTGCACGCTCATTAATATTCCTTATTGCGATTTTATGCGGCGAATACTCCATGTCCCTTTCGTTGCTCACTGATTAAAGACACGACGGCGTGTAATTGTTTTTGATCGGTGCATATTGAATTTGAAACGACACCGTTCGATGTCCTTCCGCTTAGCATAAGTATACATGCATCCACTATCGATTAGCAATCGAATTTTCTAAATTATATGTCTGAAGGAAAGAGTACAGACGAGAGAAGCGGCTTGTTGAAAAAAAGCTTAAAAAAGAAAATTTTAAAGTGTTCTTTGAAGGCACAATACGATCTTTAATAAACACAATATTTTGCTATCAGTCCACAAAAATCTATATTTGCTCAAATCGTTTACCAGTCGAGAAACGGGTTATTTAGGGTAGAACAGTGATTTCTCTATATATGTCGCCAAAGCCTGGATGATAAATGTCGCGGGATTGTTCCCACTACCGCGGTGTATACCCCGTGAGGGGCCACGAAGCTTAAGAGCCCTCGGACGCCGAGTAAACATAACACGGCTCTTGTGCGTCTCCTGCACGATACACGACGCTGACAAGACCCGTGTTGTTGACATATATCGAAAATTCACGGTATTCATTTCGGCACACTGGTCGAGGTAGTAAAACAAAATACACGCTCGTGTTTTTGGGAAGAAGCAGCTGGAATTGTGAAAAACAGAAAACCGGTTCTCAGAACAGTGGACGAATCGGCGTGAGAATCGCCGAGGGCGAAGTTCGCGGCGGGATGCACCCCGTTCGAAATCTGGTTCTCGTCGATGGGGAAGCAGGTTACACCTGTTGGTATCGATCGTGGTTATCGGGAGTTCGGAGTTTAAAGCTCGGTGGAAATAATCGGGCATTATTCGCCGTTCAGAGCAACCCTTTCCACCATCGCCGCGAGGGTGCAGTCGTCTAACCGGGGGAAAACATTCGAAGCGCACTGGACACAGAGCTTCAAATTAATACGTACTCGGGGGGAGGGCGTGTGTTTTTTGCTGGAAACCGCTTTAACTTTAAAAGCTGCGGGGGGAGGGGGCGCAACTAACGTTCGATGCACTCCGACGTGCTTTTACCGCGCGAAATGCACCGGCAACGAGTCGATACAGGCAGCTTTCTCCCCCATTCACAAATGACTGCACACGGACTAAGTACCAACGAAAACGGCCGTGGAGGGAAAGGGGGATGGCGTTCATCGCGATCCAACGCAACTTCCACATGCGCGCCGCTCTTAAAAACCGTTCCTTCGATTTTTCGGTTCCCGCACCGCCTTCGAGGTGGTGCACCCCCGATGGGAATATGCACCTCTTGGCAAACTTTGTATGGCCAGCCACCCCCGCAACCAACCCGCCGGGACCGATGTCTCACGATGATTCCCAAAGAAATCGACTATTCGTGCGCTGCAATGCTTGCGGGATTCCGAGCCGTGCCAGAACGATCCCGCCGGTCGATCTCGTCTTAAACTTGCTTTTGCTCGCGGTAATGCCGATTTATACCATACGGGGCTTGGAACTGGTATACACAGACTGATATAAGCATTGCCTTATTTATTCGTCGATGCGTGCTAAAGTTAAACCGTTTCGATCGAGTCATTAACTGACACTGTTCCATATGGAACAACAAACTCTTCGGAGCGCTAAATTTTTTCAAATATTTTTCTCCACCGAAACGGAGATTGAGGAACACTTCTATATTCTAGAAGAAATAATCGTTCCACTTTTTACGTTCACGAAAATACTTAACGTATGCAGGAAGTAGAATTGGTTGACCATGGTCAGACGCACTAGCCGAGATTCCCACTTAACGGGGTTTACGGGGCACTAAAAGTCACTATTTTACATTACTTTATAAAAATAACAAGAATCTGCTGCCCTTTGGATTTTCAGCCATTTGTTTTAATAATATATACCCAAAGAAAACTTAAATAATTTTTCATGTATGCATCTTTATAATCTCAATATTCGTTTTAAAAATATTAGAATCCGTCATTTTGACTGGTCCCGTGAATCTAGCAATTAAATATTTCAACCTACCGGAGGAACAAATTTAAGTAAATTTGATCGACAACAGACAGGAAAGCAGGAAACTTCCCTTCCAAGGTATACGATAACACACTGCAAACGTTCGCAGAAATTATCAGTGTTCTGGTGGAATTGTGCAGTTTCCTGCACGGAAGCAAATGTACAAATATAAATTTTTTCGCGGAAACGCTCGTCCCGGGCGCATGTTTGACGACCAATCGAGACTCGTCCGCGGGTTTCATTCGTTTTCCAGCCAGTCTGTTTTTCCGTCGGCTATTACAGTTCTATTTTATGGCATATTGCCGGCTGCCGATGGAATTGTCGTCGCGACGTCGAATCGGGAGTATTCTTCGTCGGAAGGCGGCGTTAAACGATCGACGCCCGCGTCGACATGGAAAAATGACGAACGCGCATTTCCGGGCCACTTGCACGCGGAAATGCGATGAAGAGTCTAGCTCCGCGAAACGAGAGCTTCGATTTCCGCGACTGGAAGTTTCAAGAACTGCGGAAATGGTATTTCTATTGACTTCGGGGCATTCTCCAATCGGTAGGCTACCGATCGCGAAACGTAATTACACGTAATCTGACTTTTATTGCGACTACCGCGACCATCCGGCTATCCCCTTTATTTGCTTAAAGTCTCCTTTCGGAGCTGCGTTATTCCTTTAAAATAAATTTTAGATAATACACCTGCAAAAATAAATTCTCTACTTCATGTTATAAATGAATTCTATTGAAATGAATTTATATAGTTTATTTTTCATATTATTAATGAATTTTAATAAAATAAATTTTAAATTAATTTCTGTAATTTGAATACCTCGCAGGTCTGCTCCTTTATTACGTTATTTGAACGAATTATTTAGTATTTTAAAATGTTTTATTTCTTCAGTGAACTATCAGAGCCGATTGGAGCTCCTCTCAAATTTATGCTAATAATTATTCAACATGTAACTATTAATACTACAACTAATTATGGATTTCTACTTGCCATTAAATATAAATATACTCTTAAATGTAGTTTAACTCTTTGCGGCACAGGATTTCGGATGAAAAATAGACCCATGTTGCACAGGATTTTTATCGGGTTTTAAATGAAACAAAATTGGTATATTTTTATTAAGGTATAACATCATGTGAAAGCATAACAAAATAGTAATAGTCAATTAAATTTGTTAGTCTCACCGTGCCACATAGAAAAGACGAAATATAAACCTATGCACATGCAGCTATTGCATGATTTCGAGGTGGGACTAGAAATGTCCCACCATGCGGTAAAATACATTAAAAAGATGAGACACTTTTAATCCCACCGTGCCCCAAAAAGTTAATTGAATCATTGCACTTTTAAAGTACAGCTTGACGGCCAACTTAAAGATTAAAAGGTGAACTTTTCAATTAATGATTTTGTGGTATGTTTTGTTAACAACATTGAATTTACGTGTCGAACAGTTCCGTTCCATTCGTCTTTCCAGGCTGCCCGGTAAAACATTTACCATTTATTTCGACGTTCACGGTAACAACTTTGAATTTTTAAGGGGCTCCCCAGCGATCCTTGCCGGCGCAGATATACGTTTTTTAGTAGTCGTAATCCGGCGAATTCAACGAAATTCATTTCATAGCCGTGAATTTACGTGTTCTTGATCAAGACGAGCGCGACCACAATTTTATGGAAATTCGTGTCGGAAATGACGTCCTGCGGTGTCATACTCTCTCCGAAATTACACACTCGTGTGTGCATTATGTTCCCGACATGGAATATTTAAAAAATGTGAGATCTACTAGACACGTGTAATTTCGAGTCGAAAAATTCACCCTACATTTTTCAGTACGTCACATTTTCGTCCTCGGTTTCCCTTTAAGATTTCAAAGAAACCCAACGGTAATTGAAGCTGCTTAATATTTCCTGGGAGACCTTAATACCGTGTCTGACAACATCGTACATTCACAGTTTTTCACGTTTCTACATTAAAATTTCTTTCTAATCTTTTATTCGTTTAACTTCATTCCAGTTTGATCTCAGTTTCAAAGAATACAATTTTTATACCTCTTTCGAATAAATGAATTTCCTTTAATATTTTCATTTTTGCAGCATGCTAAACATAATTAACGATATTACAAGCATATTTCACGGCGTTCATTGCCGTTGTTCCGCGACTTTAATATTCAAACACCGCGATCTTTAAACACCTTTGAAACATCCTTTCCTTTCGATTAGTTTAAGGTCGGATTAAGGCGATAGGTCGTTTTGCTTCTCGGGGCTGGCGCTTTGCGTAAACATAGCTTTTCGTTTTTACAACGCCAGTTAAACGGCGAATAAATTGCGAGTTCGCTCACGTGTCGTCTCGGCGTAAAAGCACGATGAGTCGACATCCGCGAAACCAGGCCAACGGGCTGCAATTAATTATTCGCATAGTGTTTAAATGGCAGACAGTTGCCGGTACCTACGATTTTATAACGTCGCGTCCGTCCCCGCGAACGGGTGACGAGATTTTATGTTCGCCCCGCCCTGTACCATACGTAACGGCTCCGAAAAATAAAAGATTTCTGTATTTTTACAGGTATGCATAATGGAGTAAGTGTGGCGGCGCTCGAAATGGCCGACGAGGCCCTCGACCACCAACGAATTACATTTTCGGGGCTTTTACCATAAGTATACTTCCAAAATAATTTACGTTTTATCTTCACGCTTTAATATTCAATGTATTCATACAGTAGCACAGACATTAATGTCTTAACCTTGTAGAGACATGTTTATAACAATGCTCGTTTCCGTATTCTTAATCATGCTTCAGCCATGCTGTGGTTTCAAGAATACTCGATTGCAAGAAACGAGGGGATTAAATAAAAATGTATTTCTTCTTTGAATAGTTTCAATAAATTGCAAATGATATTATTATTCCTAAATTATTCTGCTGTTTTTAATATTCCATGTTTTATCAATTCGTCGTTACAATATTTGCACAAAATCCACAGCCTGGTAATAAATCTGCCTTTTTACATTGATCCGGCTGATCGTGGCAGATCAAATATTTTCACTCGACGGTGTATCGAATTCAACGAAAAATTCGTCGTGTTAAAATTTAAACATTTCAACGTACCTTGCTCGATTTATTTCGTGTCCGCTGCCGATTCTACCGGGTTGGCTTATATTGTCCAAGATGCAAGTTTGCGGAGAGTATCGATCGGTCCGGCGCGAAGTTAAATGTACCATCCTACTTTCGGAGGATCCCATCTATTGCGGGGGGTCTGGTCAGCGAAGGAAAAAAAAATAGAGGAATATCGCTTCTGAAAGGAGGCATCGATTTCTCTCGGATGCGATACGAGGTCACTTGACTCCGGCAAAGGCTGCCATCCAAAATCCATAACGTTCGCCTTTGTGTGTTAAACCAATATCTCGGGATCCAATAGCTGGTCGCCTGCGCCACCGAATAATATCCTCCGCGGTATCAGCTTTGGGTCAGTGACCTGTTTCAGTTGTCTAATATTTGCTTAACGCCCTCCTGATAGAAGAGTTACTCCTCCCCGGTGTCAAGCATTGAACGCGGTACGCGATTTACCCTTGCGATCACTGCAATGTTATACACTTTTCGTCTGAATTTCCGTATTCATTATTTTCTACAGATCATTTACTAGTCTAAGCGAATTTGCTGAAACTCGGTTCATTATTTTATTCACCTCTTCGAATACCTTTTTCCTTTTTGTCATTTTGTATAATTCAATTCAGGATAAATTTCACAGCCGACGTCAGAATTTATAGAAAATCCTTCATATTTCTTAGAAAATTCGTACAAGAAGTTTGAACCTGTTTCAATTATACTTAAAGTTGTTTAACACGTGCCAAATATCATTCCCAGAGATTCTTACAAAATCGGATTAATTTAATTACTGAAAGCGAAACTAGACATTTTAAATGTACTATAGAGGATGCTGTTTTAACCCTTTTGAGTTGTCAAGATCTTAATCAAATTCGGTTTGTCTGGATACGTCACGATAAAAATGAATGTCCAAACCTGAGGAGATGAGTCTTTCATTTCTCAGCCGGATTTTCTATTGTTCTAGGCTTCGAAAAAAATCTAAAAAATTCTGTGGTGTTTATTGCAGACTCTAGTTAAATATACAAGTGATGCTTAATGAAATGTTTAAAGCTTTGCCGGTGAATTGGGTGTTTGTGGAAATAGTTTCACTTATCACAGACTTTTTTCGTGCAGAGTAACGTCGGCGATTGTAACTTTCCGTAAAAAAAAAATAAATCAACGAATTTCGCCGTGCGCTTTCAGTAAACGGTCAGGTCAAAGAAAACGAGAACCGGAAGGTACTGTCGTAACGTTTGAACAGCTCTCGAAGGAGAAGTCTAACGTTTCCTCTGACTATGAAATCGATGAGTGCTGGAATTACGCCGTGCCGGCGGCGGCGGCGGCTGAAGTTTGCTTTGCTTTACGCTTCGGCACCAGTATTAAAAGTTTCGGGTCACGCGAACACGTTGTTGGATTATGATCCGTGATTTCTTGACGCTTTCACGGCTATTATAATACCCTAGTAGCCGGTTCCCCGGGTAAATTGATTGAATCCACTGTGGCTCCTCGAACCGATCGAATTGCCTCCCTCGCGCACCCTTTCAATCACTCTTTTTCAGCAAAATCTGCTCCCGGCAACCATTTACTTTCATTATCAACTTCCTCCCTTCCGTCGGACCCATTCACGAGCCATATAATCAAACAGGCTCGATGGTTTACGCGGAAACTTCTCGAAAACAATAGGTGGCACATTCGAAACGAAATTTCCTTCGAATGTACCCGGGGTTCGTACAATTTTTCGTTACCTAAATTTATACGTCTAGACTACAGTGTTTTGAATTACTTTAAATTTTATTTTAGTGGAATTTTCCATCTCATTTACTACAATGCACTGTATAATATTTGTTTGAGGTACTGTCTTCAAAGACAAGAAAGCAAATCCGTTTTATATGACAAGCTTATAGTCCACAGCACAATATAAGAATATTGCATACAAATATTCTAAACAAATACTACAAAATCCAATTTAACAGATTGAAACATGGGTTTTAGAAAAGAGTTTCTGAATCACTTGTGAGCTTATGACGGCAATAAGGTGACATTTGTACGAACCTCTCAAGAGCAGTGTGAAGTGTAAAATTCCACGTAATCGCGAGCAGCGCGACAAATCTCCGAGATGTCGATGGTGGGAAAATTGAAAAAGTATGGCGGTGCCAGATGAAAATACGGTTTGATTCAGCCCAAAAGAGATATTATTTGCCGACAGAGGAGACGCCTCGTGGCTCGATCGGTCTTGGCCTGATTGGAGGCAGCCGCTCAATGGAACACGAATAACGAGTATCGACCCCGGAGAATGGGTAGTTCGAAGGTATAACCGTCGTGTTAGCCAATAACGCGTCATCCTATTTAACATTTAACAAAGCTCATTGCGAAAGCAATCAAAACTTGCGGGGAAGTTCGGCGTCTGTCGAAGTCTCGGATTACGCTCGGAATAGTAAAGACATCCTCGCATTTCCTCTTCGTCTCGTTTCTACCCCCTTTCAGCTTCGCTTTGCTTTGCTTATCATCGCGTCCGGCATCGCCCCGAACGCCCGGCGATTCTTCGAGTTTCTTCTTCGCAAGTTCATTCCCCCTCTCGCCCCTCGGCGCCAGGCAACGGAAATGAATCGGACTTTTACGTCGAATAATCAAGAGGCTCCCTCGAGACCCTTTGACGGGCTGAAACAATCCTTTTTCTGATAAGATCAACGGCGCGGCTCGCTGCGAGACAAAGTAACAATCGTCTATTGATCTTCCCATTCGACTGCGCTCCCTTAATAATTGAAAAACACGAAAACCGTTTTATTCAACTGCGTCTCGATTCCAGTCTGTTTTCAAGTACTTTGTACCGGCCCGGTTGCTATGTTCGAATATATTTTTCATTTTCTATTGAGATTCATTTATTAACCTGCTAGCTCTCTGACAATCGATAATCCACTACGAGCGTCGTTTCAATTTTATTCGAATAAATTGTCGACCAGGGATTTAATTCTGCTGAATTTTATTATACATTCTTCTATGGATTTTCTTCGACTATCAATGTATAAAGTAATTTCCCATTGCCTTTGAAATATTTTTAACCGATTGTAAATTATTTGATTGTTCCAAAAGTCCCAGGATATGAATTTGTCTATGAAGATAACGTTTCGGACTGCGAACGCCAAGTACTTGCACGATGGCAAAAATATTAATTGAAACGTGTCACTAACTGCTTTATTCGACTGAATAGAGTTTATCTAGAGCCAAACATGGATTCGACTATCCCCGTGAAAAAGTGCGCACGCGACAGCAATCGCATTTTCGTTGTCAACCTGTAAACAAAATATCGCGCAAACGAAACCAGCCCACCACCCTATCTCGTTCGAAAAGCTTCGTACACGCGTATGCATTCTGTAAACATGTGAATAACGTGAAGCATTTGTAGACCGGCATCCATCTGATTCCGATTCCTATTACGCAGAACAAAAGTCAGCTGATTTGTAGGAGACAAAGCTCTCGGATCCGCGAGATATTTACGGAAAAGATACTCGACTGTTTGGGGACAAATATTTGCCGCGTTTTGTGCACCGGGAAAAGACAAACTCTGTTTGTCCCGACTGGAAATTGTCGGTCAAATGTTGTCTGTATCGCCAGGAGGACGATGAAACTTCTGAAATGGTGGCTAGACTGTAAATCTTTGCTGATCTACATGGCTCATGGAAAACTGTAAAAACCATGAAGAAGTACAAATATCAGTTTAAAATAGTTACGACCAGACCAAAACAAGTGATTTTTCACGAAGACAATTATATTATTCGCGACTTATTGAAATTGTTTTAGAATATCTTTATTTTCATTGAATTTATACGAAGGACAGTTCCATCTTTGTCAAGCCTAAAACACAATTTCAGCTGATTAGTTCTTCCAAACGGATTTTACAACAGAAATAAGTGAAACAGAAAACAGGTGATTTTTCACGAAGACGATTATATTATTCGCGACTTATTGAAATTGTTATAGAATTTCTTTATTTTCATTGAATTTATAGACGAAAGAAGGTTCCATCTTTGCCCAGCCTAAAACCCAATTTCAGACGATTAGTTCTTCCAAACGTCTGCTGGATTAACCGCGTTTTATGCGAGCCCATCAGCTGATAGCGAAATCGCGAAGCATTGTGGGTCCTTAGGAAACTCGAATCGCCTGATTCGAGGAACACAAGACTGTCGGAGGCAACAGAAGCCGCACAATTTCGGTCCAATCAGGTGGCATTGTATCAAATTTCAAAAGAGCTTGCATAAAGTATTTCTTGTGTCTGAACCAGACACTACTCGTCCCGGGGGTTGAAAACAGAGGCGTAGGAGCGTGACAGAGAGGAGAGAGAGAGATGGAGAAAGGTTATAGAAAAGAGAAGAGAGAAGAGGAGGAGAGGTCGGAGGGAGGAAAAGCTCGCGCTGTTATATGGAAAATTGAAACGCGGCGCGGCGGGGTGCGAGCGACGTCGCTTTAAATCGGTTTTCACGCGTCCAAAGAGTGCGATAATCGCGTCGGAAGGAAGATTTATAATCGATGTACCGCCGGACAGGAGGAACGATAACGCGCGAGAGCTGTCCGTGCTTTCACAATTAAAAGCCGGCCCGTGTCGCGAACAGGAGCCGCGCACCGCGCTCGGCTTTTAAAATGCAGATGGAGATATAAATATTTTATTGCGATCCTCCGCGTGTCCTTCTATCCGCCCTGTCCACCGTTTTTACCGTTTCCGGTGCGCGCAGGTTCTCGGCCTCTGTTGGTCCTCGTCGAAATACGAATTGAATTTTTATCCCCCCATTCATCGGCGTCCTCGGTGAAAATCTAGCCGTCGCGTCGCGTCGCGTCGTCGAACGCCGTTCCCCGCGGACAGGACTCCGGTTTGTTCGGCCAGCCTCCTCCCGTCTTTGTCAATCATCAACGCTTCCCGCATGTCCAGAACTAAGTGGATTGTTTCGCGCTTTTGCCCGGCCGATCTAATAACGGGGCCAGCGGCTGCTCGACCGGTCAAATTGGATGAAACGTCGAATAAAATTTTACCCGCGTACCCTTTGATCTCGATTATCGTCCGCTTATAAGGTTTCGATTAAACGGGGGCCCCGATTTAGACCCTGATCGTTCCATTTGCTAATGCCCGGACCTGCGTCAGACAATCCTGTCGTCTCCGAGATAATTCGATCGGCGCAGCGTGACACGAAATAAATTGAATCGATCACCGGTGCCCCTGGCCGAGCTGACCCCTGGCCAGGCTTCCTTTTAATTAATCGCGAATTTGTTCCCCGATCGAGGCCTGCCAGAGAAAAAGAGTTACCTCATTCTCCACGTGGCCGAACAGGTCCAAAATCTCTCATTGGTCAAAACAGCTTAGAAAGGATGATTTGACTTAGAAAGTCAGAGTTTGAGATCCGGATTTCTTAGAATAAATATGTTCGCGAGGCAAGTGGTTAACCATTTGCAAACAAGAATTGTTTTACTGCCTTCCCGAAACGTCGAGTATACGATCCATTTTCCCTACGAACTTTCTCCACTCGAGACACTGTGAAGCATAAAGCAAAACATAGTTTCGCGAAAAATTTATGTCAGGATGGATGTCATAAGTAGCTTCAAAAACCGAGGGACGAACCTGACACGTCGTAATCCAATTTGGCATTTAAACGCGAAGACAGGGATTAAAATTCACGTAGGAAAACCGCAATCATTTATGCGCGAACCTAATAAAAGCATACTCGAGCGACGGGCACGCAGACAGCTGCTCGATCCCCTTCCGTGTGCCGCTTCGCAAAGCAAAACCGGGAAACACGGAGCGCCTCGGAAGCGTCGGTTTCGAGGCGGGGTCGAACAAGACACGTCGGCGACACGCACGCTGAATCAATTCCAGGCATATAAGTCGAGGGGGGGGGGGGGGGCAGCGTCGAATTAAACGCCGGTTCGGTAGCAATCTGGATTCCTGTGCTGACGCTTATCCGATTCTCCATCGACGGGGATTCGATAAACTGCCGGTGAAAGGCAGAGCGCGGCGCGGCGGTGGTTGCGGCGTCAACCGAAATCGCTTTAATCGTCGCGGCGCGGCGCGGCGCCGGCGGATCGGCAAGTGGAACCGCGAGCCGGTTGGAAACGTACTCCGGGTACAATTAACAAAACACAATGAGGAGCTCATAAAATATCTGGGGAAGTAGGCTGGCAGCTATTGGGTACGCAGCTTTGACGAGTTCCTCGACGAACAGCCAGCCACGTTTCCTCTCCTCGTTATCGAGCCCGCGTGGCTCCGTTTCGTCTCTGCCTCGCTGTTTCGCGCTTACGCCTCGCGTGCCTTGTCATCGACGCTCGTCCCCGGTCGAGCTCGACAAAAGGACCCAATTAAATTATCGATAGGCGGCGGCGGCGAGTACAGCTGCGACGCGCCGATACGATCCGATCCGACGTGCGCGACGATCCGCTTACTCTCATCCAACCCCCCGCCCCGACGTCGGCGTCGTCTTCACCGATCATCGAACCGACAAGGATCCGCGTAATTACCGGGGAAATACAAATATGTTGCGCAGAGACGATACGCTAATGCGAGTTACCCGGATCGCGTCGGCCTTGATGAGACGCGTTCCACGGATGCAGCTGCGGCAGCGATCATCTTTCGGTTAGGGGATGAAAATAGACTTTTTGCCGCCGCTGAGAAACCTGTCGGCAGCGATCGTTCGGACGATCTCCGTTCGCACGCTGTGTCCCCAAGCGGCATCAAAGATGAATTTTTTTCAATAATACAGTGTGTCCCACGAGCTTTGCCCACTTGAATATCTTCTATCTCATCTATCTTGAAACTTACAGAATGTTGTAGGATGACGTAGGTTGTAGTTACAGAAGTTGTAGGATTTAAGAAACTGTATAATACAGTATAAATGATATTCTTGCAAGTAGAGGCGTAGAGAAGATATAGAGGTCATCTTTGATTTCGATATATTGGCGTATTCTGAGTATAAAAATGCTAAAGTGTATTTGTCCTAAAACTTACCGTTGCTGAGATATTTCACTGTTTTTATTCTATTACTTTCATTATGGAACGTATTCAAGGACATGCTCGTCAAATGTAAACATTGCTAGGCTTCCGACGTCTCCCAGTGTCAGTCAGTTTCTCGGTTAGTGAACATAAGATAGTCAATGTGAAATTTTATTCGAAGAACAATTAGAGATGCATCTAATTTATGGAGAAAGTAAGAGTAAAACGCAACTGTGGCTTCGAAATTTGTTCAGTGAAAGATATCCAAACCTCATACGCCCTTTACACAAGACTTTTAAAAGAAATTGGAAGTCTCGTTGTTGGTAAGATGAATCGTGAAAAGCCTGTACATAGTGATGAAGACAATGAAATGAATATTGTTGCAATGGTACATCAGAATCCTCGTATCAGTGTACGTCAGATTCAGCGCGAATTTGAAGTCAGCAAAAATAGTGCATCACGAATTCTCACTCGCCACAGATATCAGCCGTACCGCATTAGCCTTCATCAGAAATTATATGACATGGATTATGTAAATCGTGTTGGATTTTGTGGATGGGCTCAAGAGCAGCTACAAATCAATCCACTGTTTTTCTCTTTAATACTATTTACCGACGAGGCTACTTCTACCAGCACGGGGCGTGCTAATTTACATAACACGCATTAACGGTCAGTACAAATAATTGGGTCTTAATTCATTGACGGCACTTTTTCTGGTCGGAAATATGATACGTTCTTAAGAAACATATTGCCAAATTGATTAGAAAACGCGCCATTAAGCGTACGTCAGACAACGTGGTGTCAGCACGATAGATTGTTTGGTTTCATGGAGTAGCGAAGGCACGTGATCCAGCACCGAGAGTATAAAAGTGCGCAGCAAAAACGGGAGATATCAGTGTTACCGTTCGCGCAAGTATTTCCGCGCAGGGTACGCGAGAGCCGGACAACGTTTCTTCAGGAACGAGTCGTTCGGAATTTGTCCAGGGTAAAGCACGGTGAACGAGCGTCAATTAAGGTATCAGCGTGCGGGGCGACACGTGTTTGCCAACAAGGGATTTCGAACGCGGCGATTCCTCGGTCCTCGGCGCGGTTCGGATCATCGTTTATCCGGTTATCCGGCGGCCTTGAAAAAGAAACAGCGCGCCGGTAGGGGAAAAAGGTCGGAAAAAGAAGGCGACGTCGTTTCTTGCCCATCGAACCGAGTCCGTCGAGTGGAATCCACGGAAAAAGGTGGTCCCCGGTCGGGTCGGATTTATATCCAACGTCTGCCGGAGTTCACCGGGCACCGGCGTCTCGGAATTCGCTCGTAATTCGAGCGAGGTCTGTACAACCCCCTGTCCGCGAACGGGGTGCGCCGGAAATCGTGAATTACGAGCGCGACTTAATTGTGACCGCGGGGACCACGGCATAGAATGCCGCGAAACGAAACCGGGAAACCGCGAGCCGTCTGCTCGGCGTTTTTGCATTTTTGATTTCATTAGGCGGACAATAATTACCGGTGCTGCGTTAATTCGGCTCATTAGAATTGTAGAATCCCGGCCACCGAGCCCACCCCCCTCTCGATTTTTCGTAATTACCCTGGAATCGAATGTGGCGCGCGAGCTTCGAACCTCGTTCCGACGAATTATGCAAACGCACGACACATCGTAGAATTCAACGGATGGAACGACCGATCGGCTGATTAGTATTCCCTAAAAATCAAGGGGAACCGTTTATCCTGGTTCTTTTTTGCGTTTCGGATCAAACCAAATCGCGCGAGATCCCCCGATCGCTTGAGACGCCATTTTTACTTCGAGATCCAGATTTCGTGCATTTGCTGCTGACTCGATTTCGAACTTTCTAGAGCTAGAAGATTTCTACGACTCGATGAGATTTTTATTTCGTTTCGATCTCGATGAAACCCTTAACGGAAGGGTTAGATTTAGATTTGTTTCCAATCTTCATTTCCGAGGTGTTTTTCAAATTTCATTGAAATTTTACTTACTTTTGTGAATTGATTTAGGCATGAAACTTCGAGATACGATATTATTGAACGCTGTAGACAATTTTTAGGTAACAAATTTGAATGTACAATTTTTACGGTAACTATACCTACAGGTAACGTTGAGTTCTCTCTTCTTCTTGAACATTATTAGAAGAGACAGGCAGCACTGGCGAGACAGATAAGATTTAATCATGGGTGCAAATGCTTATTTGGAGAACACTTCCACAAGATGGAGGTCGGATCTCCTGGGGCAGATCTCTCAGAAAAGGAAACTGTTTTCATTCGCCCTCTAGGTGTTCCCGCGTTTCCAGAAACAGCACAGCCTGCTGCAATCTGTCTTAAAACGGCTTATGAAACTTGTCTCGACAGTAGAAACATATGATATTAGATTTGCTGTTATAGTTCTGTCCTTCGCTGGTTCCCGACTAGTTACCTACCACGAGTCTTATTGCCTTCTAGTAATTCCCGCTGTGCGTTGTCAAACAAAAATTAATCGCTGCCGTAGTTTTAATATATCAACTTGGATGCGTTGAGTTTTGCAACTTCTCGAATTCAGATTCATTTAGCATAATGTTACAAGTAGATACAGAGAAGTAACAGTACATACCGCTATTCATTTTGTGCATCGTGAATATAATGATCTGAATGCGTGTGTTAGCTTGCTGCTTTACAATCTCCATTAGCTTATTAAATTTGAGTTGTAAATCCGTCAAATTCCAAATAAACTTTTGTTCGAGTGAGAAGTACATCAATAAATTCGTGTTTGGATTAATTTCATTTGCCGCCTGACATCGTTGTGTCTGGATATTTTGAAGGAAAGTATTATCGTTTTAATAAATAACGTTGCGCCGATTATTTATTATCGAATTATCTATCTCCAACGTTCTTTGTCCTGCGCTTTCTCTTTTCATTGACCATCGATTTGGTTTGGCGGGCGCGGAATACACGCGCTTGACAGAATTAACTACTTAATTATTCGAACACCTGATAGTTCTCGTTTGATATGCATTAATTAACTCGGCGAATCTCGCATAAAGTTTAATTAGTCGTTCGTGCCAACTTCGATCCCTAAAGCTATCGTTTGTTACCTGGTTGTCCGTGAATTATGCAACACATTCGCGCGATTATTGTCCGTGTCGGTGCGGATAAACGTAAACTAAATGTCAGTGGCATGAATTGTCCACAAATGGCCCGACCGAAACTATTTGCAGGACAATTAAAATTGATGGTGCATTGAAAATTAATAAACCCGTGTCGGCTCAAAGTAAAACTTGGATGTGTGCTCGAAATATACATGCCGGTCTTACGATCCTCGAATATTTTGCTTCACAGCCGAAGTATTTTCGTGTTTGTCAATTTAGACTCGCTAGGACGCTGCTTAATACTACTGCTACAGGAATTAGAACTGCTATTTAAAAATTTGTCTACAAAACTGTCACAATAGTAAAACATTTTTGATCTAGCGAAGTCCTTAAAAACCCGGTGTAATTGAGGATTTAAAGTAGCATTAAATATTGGCGTGAGGACAGTTTAAAGATGATTCAAGAGTGAGCGTTTTGACCTACAGCACAAATGTTCTCGATAGTTTCCGCCGCTTCAACTCCTCGATCAAAGAAGTGTTTGTATTTTTTCGACTTACGACACAGTTTTCAACGAAAAAAACTTTGAGTCAAACTAGAGAGTTAGAATTCTACAAAATATCCACGTGAGGTCTAAAATTGCGCGAAGCGGACCACGCGAACCGTAAGAAGACAATTCAGCACCCACAGTCGTCGGCTCACTATGAAACCTCAGAGGTTTCTCGGCCGGTCGTCAAGAACATATTCGAAGCACCGGCGAAACGTATTTGGCAGGTAGTTGGACTTCGCGAGAACGCCACTTCCGGCGCGGAAGGTAAATTAGAGGGGAAGTTAGCGTCGATAGGTCGCCAGGCTCTCCTCCACCTGACCGAATTAAAGTCTCCCTCCTCCCCGCGGCCCACCTTGGGGCGCAAAATTAGACGAGATGAGAACACGCGGCGCCGTGTTGGTGCAGGTGTTTCCACGTGGACAAGAACTTGCCGTCTGCGACTTGGCCAAACCGCGTTTTGCCAGTGGACGGCCTGCAATTCGACGTCCCTCGACACTCGCAGGCTTCTCCCCGGCTCTATCCCCAGGATATCTAAGCGTGTAGACGCCCGGCGACGATTCGGTTTTTGCGGACCACGCGAATTCCTTGCATCGCTGCACTCTCCTGCACCGAGCAACGCTTTCTCTCTCTCTCTCTCTCTCTCTCTCTCTCTCTCTCTCTCCGTTCCTTCGAAATTGTTGACTCTTACCGCGAGTGAATTTTGATTGTGTCTGGCCCTGCGGAACGCCGGGCCAACCTTATTGCCCGTCCGCTCGATCCCGGAATCCAGAAATTGAGACCGCTGCTGCCCAGTGAACTTCGGCTTACCTCCAGAAATCGCGTTTCCGGGCGAGGCTTTGACCTGCGGCGCAATTTTCCAAATTTTCCTGTCCCCCCTTTGCGAAGGGACTCGACCGAACACTTTACCGAGAAGAGAAAAGTCTTCCTTAAATTAACGCTGTCTACCAAGAAGAGAAGCGTTAATTCGAATATTGGTGTCCTTGCAGACGATTCCCAGGATTATATCGTAAATGTGAAAGTAAAATGTAAAAGGAGAGTATTCTCTCGGAAAAGTTGTAAAATATAATTCCCGCTTTTGAAATGCATGAAATTTCTTTTCAACTGTGTTATGTTAATTGGTGAAAAAGTTGTAGTAGTTTAACAACTGCGTTGATAGATTTTTCACAGGGAAATTTGGCTTATTATTCCCCGGTGTTGCTTTTAACGAGCACCAGATGTTTTAACAAACTGTGGATTTTTTTAAAGATTTTTGCACAGCATAATTGCAGCACCCTCTGCGATCGGAAGCATTCAGAATGGCGCAGAGAGCGCGTCACGGAAAGTCAAGTGGCAGTCCTGGGGAGCAATCGGCGAACGAGCAATAATTTGTCCGAGCGGCGTACGTCTTTCGTTGTTTGGGATCCTTTGTGAGATTAACGCCCTGTTTGAAGCCAATTCTACGCCCTCCCGGGCCCTCGAACGAGCATATAGCCGGCCCGGCCAAGTTTTCATTTTAGATTGGCCAATTGCCAGATTGGATCGCGAAACTGCCCTTTAAAATTGAGTTTCCCCTCGTTTCTGTCTTCAATAATCTCTTCGTCCACTGCAAACTCTCTCTCTATTTCTTTCCGCAATCTCTCTGTATACGTGCGACCTGTATAGATTAGCCGCATACAGAACTCTTGCGCGTTCCAGTTGGCGACGAACCTGCACCAGCCCGAAAACCGTTCACGATCGGCCGTCTTTCATCGAACCGATTCGCCATCGCGGTACTCCATAAAGCGACATAATCAACGGGGTCTCCTCGAACTTTCCACTTACCGAGCCGTTCTTCTCTCATAAGTCCGCGATCCTCAGTGATCGAGCCACCAGCACGAACTTACTCGATAATGGTCACCGTGAATTCATTTCCGCCGATCACGTGCAGTGTTAAAGGGAGTTTCCAGCTCATACCTCCGATAGGATTATGCATGTTTCTGTTAATCGGCGGATTCGAATGTAAATGCACCGAAATCGTATGGCTGTCGAGCGGAATGCACAAAAACCAGCGCGCACGGCGAGCCACCGGTGCATTTGCATTAACGAGTACCGGTTCCCCGAGTAGCTCGAGTAAGTTCCTAGTTAGGCGAAACTCGAAAAAGAATCTCGCAACTTTTCAAATTAAAATTTTTAAACGCTTCTTAAGAGTTACACGCTCCCTCGCGCCGTGCGGAGCAAGTTTTCAACCTCCTAAAACGGCTCAGTATGTAGTTAACAAAGTCGCCGTTGGATTAACAGTCAACAGCCCTTATCAAAATGGAGAACGATTTGTTCGCTCGACTTTCGGTACGTTTTTATTGGGAGAGGTTGAAGCCATTGATTTTTTCTCCGCTCGACACGATAAATATACTATTTAATACAACGTTTAGTACAAGAAATAAACGTGTTACACTGCTTTTCGCTTAGTACAGCGATCTCACCTCGATCGCCCATAGTGTTCGCCAGCCGGAGTTCACACGCACGGACTTCGCTCGTTGCTCCGGAGTCTACACGCATTGTCCATGCACGAAACCCGTCTACCGTACGTTAACGCTGCTTTTCGAGAAGCGACCAGACAGCGAGTGGATTAATTTTATGCGAGACGATGTTTCGAGAAGAGTTTAACGTCTAGCAAAAAGTAGTCTAAATACCAGAGGCGGAAAAAATCTGTTGTAGACTATCGCGACTAGTGGAACTTTTCATTACGTTCAATTTCGTCTTGTCACTATTTCCAAGCGCCTGTTCTTTCTCATCAGTGCGACTCATTTAATAGAAAGAGAGGGGGGGGGATGCCGTTGGACAGAGGCGGGCCCCGGGACTAACAATGTTTATTTATTAAAGAAAGTTTTGCGTTTATCTCGGCAGCGACAAGGATCGTTCCCGGCGAAAGGGAATAAAGGACGAAGAAATTTCTATTTCCGGCGACCAGCAGCGCCGAGGTCGTCCGAGTTAGGTGCAACTTCCGTCATTGAAACTTACCGGCGAGATCCGACAGTCTCTTCCTCTTCTCGATCTTTTCTCTCCCCGTTCGGCCCTTGATCTTACTTCTTGTTACTCTCCATCGGTTCGCACGTCGTTCCAGGGGCGAAGCGTATTTTTATTTGCACCAATACAAATAGCGCACGGCAACATCGCCTGGCTCGCCGTACACTTGGGAAATTAGGAAGGTTCGCAATTATTGATTTTTTCCCCCGGTTTGTCTTTTCCGGATTTTTTTCGGCCGGGCCGCGCGTTCCTCCAGGACACATTCGGCCGATCGGGCCGGATCAAATAAAAACCGATCGACCTCTCGAAATTGACAGCTTACCGAGCTTAACTTCTGGTCCCGGATATCCAGTTCTGCTCGCTCGCTCGTGTAATCCCGACATTAGGAAATTGTCCACGTTGCGCTCGTGTTTTGCGGCCGAGGGGATATCGATCTCGAAAACAACGCTCGTGACATCGATATCTCGATTTGCCTCCGGAACGCTCTGCCACTCTGTCGCTGAATATTTCTTTGACCGAATCGCGTTATCAACCGTGTCACCGCAGTGTTTCGCGTTCTCTTGAAATGTTTATCGAGGGGGCCATTTTATGTCTCATATAATTCCATGGAGGATGAATAATACATTGATTGGCAAATCCATCCGCATTGTATATTTCAATTGAATCACGCTTGCTCTCCGTTCGCATCGGGATCTCCCGACAGCATGTTCGTTACGTGACTTTCACGCGAATTAATTTCGGCCGGCTTTTAATTTCTCGCTGAACCACCGTCGCTTCTTAGGGCGTTTAATCACGGAAGTTTTTATTAAACTTGTAAAACTTTCAAATTGCATGTAGAGGAAAATTGTTGCGCGGCTTGCAGCGTAGAATACGATAGCTCTTTGAGCTGGCCTACCTTCGAACGTAATAACACCCATCATGTTGATATTGATACACGAGCATCGAACGTTTCGTTAAAGAACGAGTACTTCTCGAATATAAAATCTGCTTTTATCGTTTGGCCGCAAGTTTACGTTTAATAACAGAACGAACAATGCTCGAGCTAGTTTTTAAACATTTTTGACAGAAAAATGACATTGTGGAACGATCCGAGCTAATCAAGATCATTTGTACCATAAAGTGTGTACTATATGGATCTTTCAGAACTGAACCGTTACCGAACTGAACAAAATTCGTTGCAAAAGTACACTCGACAATGTCGACTGCAAAATGGCGCATTGCGAGGGTCGTTAAGGGTCGCGATTGACGTGACGGCCGAAAAAGAAAATCACGGAGCTGCAGCGTGTTCACGGTGGCCAGTTGTCCGGCGAGTGTTTTCCATACACGCGTTTCAAAAGTATCCTCGTGGGACGTGTCCCGGGTCGAAGTGCTCTCGATCACACGTGATCACGATGTAGCACACGTTGCCGGGCAGCGTGCTCGTGCCGTGTTTACCGAAATCGGCGGACAACGCGCAAACAGACAGCAATCCCCGTCGTTGCGGGGATCGGAACGCGTCGCTCGGCCGCTTTCAGCGACTGTCGAAGTTGCAGGATTTTGCGAGGCGTCCATTATTCCGTGTAACTGCCCCGTAATTCAATAGTCAAACTCCTCTTCGTCCCGGCTCCATTCGCAGCGCGCGCTCGCTCGCCGGGATCGCTGCGGCGCAGCACCCCCTCTCACGCTATAACTCGATTATCAGCCATTATCGCGAAACGATATTATTCCGTGTAATTTACGGCGGAACGCTTAGAATCGGATATCGCATAATTGTGCTCGACCGACTTCTACGGAGACGTCGCGGACTTCCGCGATGATAGGCCGCCATTACGGTGCACATTACCAACTCGCGAAACTGCTGCCTCCGCCCGTGGCTGGCCATTTCTTTGCCCCGACTTTCCGCCAATCTTCTTCCGGCGCGATCGATGGGGCCATGCATTTCTTCTCTTAATAATTTTAATTCATTAATACAACGGTATTTTTACATTATCTAAATGTTTTTGCTGTTTTGTATTTTGTGCTGTGTTCGACGCGATTCCAACAAAAATAAATTGAACAACGTAACAAATTTTCTAACGATGGATTGACGAGTTACATTAGCCCCTTAATTGGCGTAATTTAAATGTCTGATTTTTTACAGCGAAACTGCGGATTTTATGCGTTTACGATATCTATTAAACGTCGATCTATTATTTTCAAGTTTCTTGAATTATCAAAGAAAGGAACGACTTCTTGTTCAATTTCTCCCTTTCGTTACGAACGCTAATTGACTGAACGTTGATGAAGTAATGATTCTCATTAGGCAGTTACCGGTGACGATTACATACGACACAGGCGATTAAGGAGTTAACGAGTTCTTTTCGCGCAAGAATCATCCAGCTGACCGTGGCAAACGAGCGAATCCTCAAAGCATGGAGCAGGTACAATTCACCCAGGTGACAGAGGTGCCGCTGCAATCTGTTACCAGCGGTAAGGGGCAAGGCGGCGGTGGTGTGGCTAGCAAAAAGCTCGTTGAACGATGTAATTATTCGTCGGAGGAGTGTTCTTTCGCGGTCTTCAGGGGTCTGCGGTCCGGAATTTAAGCGAGCGTGTAACGAGCGCGTGGCCGGGTCACCGTGACACAGGAAGTTTCGCCGCGTGTGCTGATTTAACGAGTAACCGGTCTTCTAGCCGAAGTCCGATCGTAACCGGGGCCGGCCTTCAGGCGTGTTCGCCGTCTCTTAACCTCTCCTGTCCTACCTCCCTCCCCACCTCGTGAAACCTATTTTGCCCCGTAAAAGGGAAAAGAAGTAAAGAAGGGATGGCTCTTTTCCGTGGCTGCGAGACTCCTCTCCGTGCCTCCGCGTCCAACTACGTCCCTCTTCGCCACCCCTTCGGCTGCGATAAGATCGCTTTGAGACGGTAATAAAGGGAAGTGGAGTCCGCCGGGGGTAAATCGAGTTACCTTGCCCCGTATTCTCTTCCCCGTACTGTTTCTCCCTTTAGCTCTTACGATCTCTAGCTTCACCTGTCTCTCGACTGAACTCTTTTAATAGACTGCGGAAGCAGGGACCAACGTCTCTCTCTCTCTCTCTCTCTCTCTCTCTCTCTCTCTCTATCTCTTTCTAGGGAGGAGGGAGGAAGAAAAAAAACTTTGAGCTCCTTCCACCGCGACAGAACAATTACCAGGATCGTTTGAACGGCTATTCCTTTTTTAGCCGTCGAACGATCTATCGTGCGCGACCGGCAGCGCAACGGAGGAATCCTTGCAGAGATTCTGTTGTATCTCGGCAGGATTACTCGGTTTTATTCATGGGAACCGGTAGCTTCTTCGTACCAGTTTACGCTGCGAGGTATCTTCTTTGATCCCGTCGAGATCGTCTGATTTCGACCGGCTGGCTTTAACTCACTTTTCGACGTTTGTTCTATTCACGCGAGCGAACGTGAATGATTTACGTTCGTCTGCGCAACCAGGTGCAAACACACAGCGCGGTTTGTTCGCAGTGATTTACATTCTGTATTTTTATTCTTTATCCTCGTACTCCACCGAATTAGTCACCGGTACGAACGGAAGGTTCTCGGATGGGAAGGAAATCCCCGAATAAAAAATCTCCGAGATCCGAGTTTTCAGAGTCTCCCCAGCCGCTTCTCGTGAGATCCCGAGCTCGTTTCGAATCTGGGGCAGCAGATGTCTTGCGTGGCGAGCGACTTAAACGAAACGGACCGTTCAAAGATAAAACTAACAGGTGAGGGCGGAATTCCTTTCGCCGTTCCGGGCGGAATTGCCGCGGCAGGGCGCGGCGGTCGACGGAACAGACTGTCGCGATCCCGTCGACGCGATGAAGATACAGTGACGACGTCCTCCGAGCCCCGGCACGAACTCGGCTATCTGGCATCTTCCACTTTGTACTTTGCGCCGGTTTAAGAGTGGGGCGTCCTTATAAAGGAAATGTTCCCTCGCGCTTCTTTCTTACGGCTCTGCCGCGAGCCGCGACAATTCCGCTGGGAACCGTTCCTCCTCGAGTTATACCGTCCGCGGAGCACCGCACGAATTACGGTCCATCCGTAGAGGGTGTTCCGTTTGATCGGAGCCCGCAATTATCCCTTGAACTGTTCCAGAAACAAACGCTTCCTAATTTCACACTAGAACATTCAAGCACTAAATGCAACTGGCATACATTCCCTTATAATCACAACAAAATTGCATTCGGTTAGATTTCGTGCCAATTTTGTTTATATATCTACTTGGATAGTGAAGTTTATTAAAAAATTTCCTCACGGAGGCATATGTATAAACCCAATATTTCTAAAAGGAAAAATTAGAAGCAAGTCGTTTTGACTCATCCGGTAGTTCTGGTGTTCATATCATTCGTTATCGATAATTATTTGTTATCGACCTTCGATTTTTTAAAACAAAACTATGCGTCTTTGTTCAGCTAAGTGTATGTGACGCGTTTTAAGATGAATTCTTGGACCTATAATATGTGGTCCTTTAATGGGCATTCAAGCGAATGATTTTTTGAGAATGTTTCTGTCCGACACGTTGCGAAGAATTTCCGAGCGTAGAAACGCGCCGACATTCGAAACCGTGCTGCTCTCGCTTGAACGTGCACTATAGAATTACCGTGGCGACGGGCCATTGAAAAAGCGGCGTTCCCCGCAGGTTCTCTTTTCTAGCGCGGGGTTGTAGGTAGCCCGGGCGCGTCTGGTTTGAATTTTGAATGAGCCGGGAACACGGGAACCGAAACCGACCTTGTTATTGGTGCTCGAAGACTTAGCTGGCCTTCGGGGATCAAAGATTCGAAAGAGAAAGCCCCGGCGAGCACGGCCCTCGCCAAAGGGAAATGGTAACGTGTTTGTTCAAGATTCGCCCCGCTGAGTAGGTTTAGACAGTGGTTACACACAGCCGGAGAAAGGAGATTGAGAGCGCGGGCGCGAAAGATAGACTGGAAAATGAGGGCTCTGCGGAGTTAGTTCTTCTGGATAACTGTTCGGGGGATAGGGCCAGGCGTTGCCCTTTGAGAGTTTCTTGCCGAGCCAGGGAATTGTTTGGATGATTGGGCTGGCCGTTCTTTTAACGCGTTCCGACTGCGAGATTCGTGAAACTCGAGCGACTCGATCGATGCGTGTTTGGTGTTGGTACACTCGCGAGAAATTGATCTGAAAAATTGATTTGAGTTACAAGTTCTTCTCCCTCGACTAGACAGAAATAATCGAAAGCTGAACGATTTCGAGATTCGTATGCGAAAAGTGGCAAAGACAATTTCTTTCGAAAACCGTTCCGCGCAGCGGGCGTAAAACGAGGACCGTGTCAGGAGAACGCGCATCGATTTTAATCTGTATTAAATCGGACTACCGCGAGGGGAATGAAAAGCGGTGGCTCTGACTCCGGCGGCATCAAATTCTGGCGTCTCAGCCTATTCAAATATTCGAGGTGCTTCGGGGCCGCCGTGAAAGCCAATTTTATTTGACCACGAAAAAGGATCGGGCGAAACTTTGTCGCCGGATCGAGTGGATTTTACGTCGGTGCGAGAGTCCGTCGTTTCACTTCGGCTCGGTGTCGGCGGCGGTTCCGTGCCCGAAGTGATGGCGCAATAAGTGGATAAGAACATTAGTGTAACATCCAGCCTAGATCTGCAGGAACCTTAATGGCCAGTTTAAGAAAAAGCTTTTAAAGGAGAGGCAGAAACGTTACCGCTCATAAAATTTTAAAGCGATTTGTTCCTGTTCTACGCCCGGCTGCGGCGGAGTTTTATTGTCGCGGCCTGCAAGCTCCATTCCGCCTTCCCGTGTTTCCGCTTACATCATGCGAATTCTAATGGGCCATCGGTCCTCTCGCTTTCTCCTTCTCTCCTCCTCGTCTCCTCTCCCGCATTTCTCCGACCGTCTTTTTTATTTAACCCCCTCCCTCACAGGCTCGGTTTTACCGCTCCTTTTCTCTTCGCTGGCTAATACATTCGACCGATCGCGAGCAATTGCCGGGAGGGTTATGAATAATCGATGCTTCGGGTTTGCTACGTGGTCCGACGACTTTACCGTAATTATTCGGAGCAAGCTCGATTTGTATCGGCTCGGCAGGATAGCTCCCCAAAGAGTTCCGGTAGAATGTTTCAGCTGATCTTAATAGTTAAACTGTCTAACTGTCTGTCTTAACTGTCTATCGGCTAGCAATTCTACGTGCAAGAAGAAATATATGCGAAGGAATAACATATTATTGTTTAACTTCCTGTTGCCAGAAGAAAAATGTGCTCTGGTATATGCACGAAGTAGAATTAGTTGGTCATGACCAGACTCGGCAGATGATTCCTATATGAATTTCTATGAATTGAGTTAAGCCTTAATCTAATTTAATATAGATAAATTGACCAGTTAATTGCTGCTTATGTAATTATTAATGTTGTCGTATATTGAAATCATTCGAACTAAATAGCTTGGCAACGATAAAGAATTCAATAATTGATGAGGCGCTATGAATTATTCGGAATTGTTGCAGTTACAATAATTATTCATGCATTAGATGGCTTTATTTTAACATAATTCTAGCAGTTACGGTTATTAAATAGGCGATTGCCAATGATACTGCATTTATTATGCACCGCAGAATCGAAATAATATCTGCTTGAGTAAAGAGAAGTGGAGGGAAGATCCGTTGAAGAAAAGAAGTGAACAAGATAAATAAAACACAAAGTGAAGTGGTAGCAACGTTGCTTCAGATATAACGATGAAGAACGATCAAACAAAGCTGCAATTAAGTGAAAAATAAATGTGACGTTTATGGAACGAAGTTCGCCGGAGAATACAGTTGTAACGTGTGCTAAATCTGAGAATAAAAAGAAACACTTATCTGTTATAAACCAATGAGATTTCTATCGTATTTTTATCGAAAGTTGAAAGTCGTCCGGTTTAAGAAATTTTCCCGTTACTGTCGAGTCGATAAAATAATCTACGAAAATGGGAACTTACTCGAGAATCCGCAGTCCATCAACCCTTAAGTGGAATACGAGACTCGATGCGAGCACCACTTTAAATTTATGCAACTATTTGTGGATTCAGAAGACAATTTTACTATCTCGCTACGTTTTCACGTACCATTTAGATGGGAACGAATATTCGGTACGATTCAAGGGTTGAACGCACCGGTTCACAAATTGTACATGGCAGGATCGGTATGAAATTTTGAGAGCACCGGACGTTTATCGCGACACGTTCCCACGCGATCCCCGACGAAGACAGAGGCCCAATCTCGAATGAAATTATAACGTCGTGACATAAAAACAATTTATCCAAGATTGCGGAAGTTCCGGGTGTAAAAGCGTATCGTGCGCGACGAACGGGTCGAAAAGCAGTTTCGTTAAAATTCAATCTGTGGATGGTGTCGAGACGTCGGTTCCCCTGCTCAGTTTCGAAACTAGTTCCCCGGGGGCGGAACTATAGTTCCCGGAGACCCATTACTATTTCCAGGTTGTTTCGGTAATTTCAGTCGAGTAGCTACTTACCTCACGGCGAAGTTAACCGTGGCGAGGGGGCCAGGGCGAACGGCCCAGGGAGGCGTTCCAGTGATAAATTCCGGATCGTACGGGCGAGAACTCGACTGGTTTTAATTAGCGTGATCAGTCTGAGTGCGTGATCTCGCAGTTCAAACCTTCCGGAAGCTTTCCCCGGTGAACTCGTTACGTCGATAATTCCTGTTTCGGCGCGCGATCGCTCGCGACGAGCCGATTACATTCATTAGCTCGTGCAAGCCCGCAGAACCCGACCGTCTGCCCACTTAGAATACGATCAGGACGAATGTTTTCCACGGACTCTAGAGACCGCCGCACCAACGCCGCGTCGCTGTTTACGCGGCTACCACGTCTCTCAACATTTTCGTGGACTCGACGTGAAATTTCGAGGCTCCCGGCGAGTGTACACTAAACTTTTTCTATAATTCTGCAGATTCGAGCGACATTCTCTGACATTGCAAACAAGTTACTTTCCCGTGCATGTTAACGCTTTCACACAGCGGACTGGCTAGCTTTTAATTCCGTTTTCATAGAAATCACAAGGCTGGGTCCCACAGTTGATCGCCCTTCAAAGGAGAGACTGTGAAACGTCGAACGACGGATTTAAAATTATTGCATTCAAGTGTACAGAGAAATTTTCTCGAAAATAAGACGTCACACGAGCATCGAACAGCGGTTAACACCGGCGTGCAGCATCGCTTTTTTTTTCTCGGCTCGCGAACGGAAGGCGACCCGGTTACGTGAGAAACAGAGCGTCGGTTCTCGCGACTGCGAGAACGAGCGATGAAATATTCAATGGAGTTCCCCCGACTCAGGTTCTATTTTTCATTGGCTGGGTCGCGGAATCGGGACCGCCCGCGGAACTAATGCCGTCATTTAAGCAACGACGTAGAACGAGCCTGGGCCCTTCGTTTTTCAAAGCGTGTTCGCGCGCGAGCTGCCGCGTATTAGTCCGCCTTTTCATGCAACCGCGACGCCCCGACTCAAAGGATAAATGTCGGCCGGATACAAGCGGCGTTCATTAGCACTTACGAGGACATTAGACGGCAGGCAGCCGGTTTAAAGTCAAGTCTCGCGTCGTCCATTAGCGGCCCCATCTTTTGCATGTTACGAACATGCCGCGTATTAAGCTGCCGGCACGGCACGCCGCTGTCCCCCGCACGTACGGCCGTCCCTTTGCCGCGGAAAATGCGGCGCACAGACCCGCCTGGAACGCGATTCGCCTAATTACCAGACGCTTCAGAATCACACGGCTCCTCGAGTCATCAGTCGCCAAAGGGAGGCCTCGTTCTTGAACGTTGCAGCGCCGTCTGACTAAACGGCGCCTCGTTCTACTGGCTCGCTCTCCTCTGCACCGTTTCAGAACCGAGGTCTACCAGCCGACCGCGGCCGATCGATGATCGAGGGCTGTGTGGCAGACGAGATGATTAGGGGAAAGTTGCGAAATGCTTGCCTGAATCGCGCACCGCGAATCAATTCGTTATTGCGCGGCCGACGCTCGACTCCATCCCTTTCGCGGATTCACATTTTCTTTTTTGAATACCCCATACCAGGAGAATTATTTTATTATGTCAGTCTTTTAATCGGGGATGAGGACTTCATTGATCGTTCGAGTTCAAAATGAAAATTCCGAGAGACCGAGGTCCAATAAAATTTTTCTATGTAATCTTTAAAAAGAAAATGATCTAGGATTTTGACGAAATTTACAAATTTGTCTGACTATTGACTTCTCGATTCTACTTCTCTCGTTATATTAGATTCCTATTTTACTCGTCTGAGCATAGAGCACCTTGTTCCACAAGTCCGATTACAAGCCTACCCTGTTCCACTTATATAGTAATTAGTCTTCCCAGAATTACTTCTCTAATTACTGGTCTCCTTCTACTTGTCCGACCCAGATCGATTCTACTCTAGTTTTCTAGCCATGGGTCAGCCTTGTTCCAGTTGTCCGATCATAAATCGGTCATGTTCTACTTATCGGTTCATTTCTCATAACTATTCTACCTGATTACATTATTTGCTCGCCTATTCTTCAGAGTTTATTTCGCATATTTTTCTAATTCTTACAAACTTGGAATCATGAATTAAAAATACAATTTGTTAAGGTCTCGCTCGCTAACCCCATCGAGATCTTCTTAGTTATTGCACTTGGTGCCAACTGTAGGACTAAATGAATTGCTCACAACTTCTGGGTTTTCACAACTGAATTTATTGGAACGAACGCGTAAATTGGAAGTTGCGCGTATCCTTTTACTACCGACTAGACGTCTTAAATAAGTAAGTCATCAATTAAAAATGCATACCATCGTATTTGTCCAAGTCTTTGCTACGTCTCTATAGAGCCTTTTTTTCGATAAATCCATGAGGAATTATTCAACGAATTTATCTCTTTGGGCATATGTTGATGAATGAAAAATGGCTAAAAATTTGGGCAGCACATTCTTGTTATTTTTATGGAGCAATGTAAAATAGTTACTGTTAGTGCTCCGTAATCCTAGTGTTAAGAATGTATTTCTTCAAAGCAAGGAACTATTCCAGTAATAGAAAATAATACAGAATTCGCCGCGCAGCGAAACAGTATTATTTTCAATTTTTATTTCAATTATTCGTGGATAGTATTAGAGTCTGATAATATTAGACCGAACGCAACAGAAAAGCAGTCGCATTAACAGTGGCTGCTTAATTATGCACGAAAACTAGATGTGAGAGCGATGTTTCGCTAAACATCGAATTTAATACTAAAAGCGGCGCTCGTGAAAATTTAATGGGAAAATGAGAGGAACTGCGCCGGGTAATGATTTCACGGTGCATCCTGTAGTCTCTAAATATATTATACCGGTAACACAGTCATGTAGACGCAATTGTGTGGCGTCCGAACAGAGAATTCCATTTTATATTTTTGTTTGCGAGATCGACTCCCCAGTAATCTCTCAAAAATGATTAATCCATTCTGATTAAATTGTACTTGTCGAACAATTTGTCCCTCAACGAATCGTCGGACCCACGCACTTCCGTTTCCATATTTCTAATTATAACACGGCCCATCGTTAATATTAATTGATATTAATTTTATTCAACGCGTAATCCCATTACCGTACATTCATGAGCAAAGAATCGTTACGTTGATGATTTCCGCAGTATTAACGGGCCACAAAGAAAGCCTGTACGTATTAATTATTCGCGTACCTCTTCGTCTCTTAATACGGCCTTCGCAGTAAACGTAACAGGATTACTTTAACGCGCCATATATTATTAAACATGCCATCAAAGTGGCACATTCTAAGAAAACGGATTTCATGAGATCTGCTATTAATCATTATCGAACTGCGGATTTTATGCATTTACGAAAAAAAAAAAAAAATGGGTGCGTATCATTTAAAGCAGTGTGTTTTCGTTTCGGTTTAGTGAGATAATTAGAAAGACAGAATTCTTAAAATTAAAGAAAGAGGCTAGAGTTTTTAAATTGTAGATTGCATTTGTAGCGATTTTTCGTAGTTATTTACATTCCAACTGGAAAAAGTTAGCTTCTCGAAATTAATCGAGAAATCCAGAGGTTTTTAGAGGCTTGAAATACGTTGGACAAGAACCCTCTATCTGAATCGCGTGCGATCAAATTTTACGGGATCCCGAATAAATCCGTAGGATCGATCAGGTCCTCTACATCTAATGAAATCTTAGCCTTCGGAGGTCTCATCGGATCTGATGGGACTCCACTGAACAGTTTAAGACACCGTTGTGTCCCGACCGTCGATGGCTCCGCTGTTAACCACCTGGTCGGACTCTGGCAGGTTCCTCGAAATCCCATTTGATTGGCAGGCCACCTCGAACCTCATTTGATCTGTTCGGAGACTTTGGTAGATTCCCTTCGTGCCATCGGATCAGCGTCTGTTAAATCCAATCGGAATTGGTAAAATCCAACAGAGTATCAGATTCGTGTTATGCTGCTCCCAGATTTCGAGCGGTCTAATGAAAACTAACAGAACCCCCAGAAGGTATCCGGTTGGATTTGTACGGGGCCGATAGCGCCCGGTCTAGAGTTGTTCGTGGAGATCTAAACCGAGCTCACGCAGTCGTGGGACACCGTGACGTTTACTATCAAATTAATTCGCGCCATTCGAACTGGAACACTAGAAAAATGACAAGCTCGCGGAGGCATCAGTTAGCGAGATAGTCATCGGAGTTCAGGGTACAGGCGTACAATAGATATGTAGGAATATTTTAAGGAACTCCTACGTACTGGGTGCGGCGTATCGGGTGAAATGATTTAATCGTCGGTTTCAATAAAACACTTTATTTGACAACAACTCGCTACCTCGACAACTCATTTACTCTCAACTCTCGCTCTACCGACTGACTCTGTCTACCGATTGACTCTCTCTACCGACTGTCGAGTGCCAGACATCCTTCGCATTCGTCCCTTTTATAATAACGCCGTCTCTTATTCTTCCTCTCTCGCACTCTCATTCTCTCTCTATCAGTTTCGCATCCATTCAGAAAACCCAAACAGTCACACTTCACTCCAGTCATCGAGACTTAAACACTCTTCTTTCACGCTGGACCCAAACACGTCGGCACCACAATATCGCGTCCACAGTCGCTCTAAACAATCACTCTAGTACAATGTCTCATTCATAACCCCACAGACATAAATTTTCTTCTAGGAAATTATGATCGCAAAGTGGTTCTAATCGCTGAAACCGTGAAATAAATTTTCCGGGTTGAAGTAAAGGTCAGCGAATTGTTCTCGCCGACTCGAATGAATCCGTTAGGTCTCGCAACAGATCCGCGCGATTCCGTAAATCATTGGGAACGCATAAGCCGACCTGGTGAAAAATACCCGACTTGTCACGTGTATCCGATCGCGTGGCGCGCGGTTGTCGCCGGTAAAATGCAGATACTGGGTACAAACGGAACAGCCGGTCGCCAGTTTCGATTATTTACGGGCTGTTCCATATTACCTGGCCGCTATCTTGCGATCAATCGCGACGATGCACCCGACGATGGCCGGGGGTGGGGAGGTAGGCAGGGACGCACGGGTGTGTGTAATGCACGCCGGTTCCTCGAATATGAAATTCTAGAGCCGGGCCGCGCTAATCAACGCGGACCGCCTTTGTCGCGGGCAAATGTTAGTTTAATGTAGTGGTTTCTGGCGTGCGCAAACGTTTGCCGGGATTTAATCGACAATGCGACAGCGATGTTTGAGGATATCGAACGCGCGCGCGACGCGATCGACTGACTAGGGAATCAACGCCCACGCTTGAACGGGGTATCCCGGGCTTGTTCTGTTGCACGATTATGGAATGCCGGAGAGGGCGGATCGGTTTGCTCGCTCGCTCGCTTCCACGCTAATTGTACAGTTCCTTTGGCCACTCAAGACACCGGCGAACCGCTGACTTTGAACATCCCGCACCTGATTGCACGGAATACCGTGGAACGCGAACGTTTGCCGAGGTTCCGGAATATCCTTGCGCCGGGTATGATACGCCGGCAATCTTGTCTACGATATGTTATCGTATTACCTGCGCTACACGCTCGAGATCCTTCACAAATAGACATAATCATGGTAGGACAGTTCTCCTGAAATCGGACATATCATTGGCCGCTAAGTTCCGAATTCTCATTTCTTCGTCAGTTCCTGTCGAATTTCTCTTTTCGTTGCGAGCACGTTTAAACATTTTGATCGAGCAGCATTTGCCAATTGGAGATTGTGGGAACTGTCTCGGAATTGTTTCAGATTTTTGCACAGCCTGGAGACGACAATGAATTGCACCTGCATATGAAATACCTGTTGTGTCCACCGGCTTTGCTGGAAAATAACAATTGGTGGTTTCAAAATGTCGTGTCGAATGAGAGGAAAAATATAATATTGTTTTTCCATCATTTTGATAATGTATAAAAACAAATTCACATTTTTTACGAGATGATTCAGTAGTATGTATATTTACCCGAATTATTTTTGCAATAATCTACAACTGTATTATCCACGATTGAACAGTATGAAAAGTAGATATACGCGATTTAAGAATACTGTGATAAAATAATAATGAAATATGCGAACCTGAGAGTAATAAGTAGCCACTAGTGGAATATAATAATTACTTGTGATTGTACATTGGGAAGAGTAGGTTTTTGAAATGGTATAATTGTGAGCGACAGTATAATGATAAAGGCATTAAGAAAAGTAAAGCTGAGATTATTAGTAATAAGCGTATAATTATTAAAGAGAGTGATGTTAGTACTACTGTACTAATGATGTTAGTACTACTAACAGCAGTATTAGTAGTACATAACAATTACTTAACGTAAATCAGTGTACAGAGTGGATTTCCAAAATCCAACAACGCGGTCCGTTAAAATGGTAGATACTAAAACCGTGGGAGCGAAAAAACATGGTCCGAGAGCACACCGTAAGCATCGTCGACAAAACACCATAAAAGTGGTTTTTACGGGCAGCAGTGAATAACTAAGCGTAGCACGGTGGACAGAAAACAATCTTGGCTTTTCGCGAAACACTTAATCCGCAGAAACCGCGGGGGCGGTGTGCTCGGGGAACACGTGCTTAAGCGGAGTATTTAATGGTGGTTCGTGACTGGCGACGTTCCATAAAACCGGCCGTCACGTTCAAATTAGTTTCGAAGGATCATAATCGTGGAGGACTACAAAATCTACGTATTAAGTCGCCCATAAAAATGCTAATGCAAGGAGGCGATCGGAGGTTTTATGCTCCGCGACCGTATTACCCATTTCCCAAAAATTATACACGCCGGACGGTTACGCGAATGAGTTTTTAATTTATGAAAATCGTCTTTCCTCACATTCCCTCCCCCTTCATGGAAACCGATATCGACCGCTGTCCTCCATTGTCCGGGCAGCGAATTAAACAACATTTTTCGTCCAACTGTCGCGCACAGTCGGGGACAAACTTAGTTCCATGCAACTAAGATAAAACTTTTATTTTAAATTAAAGCTTAAAGGCTTCAGAATAACCGAAAAATAAGGAGTGAGAACGAGCTTTAAGCTTTTACCTTGAAAATAGTTCTCGAAGCCACAATTCATTAAGCACTAGATTACTAGCCTATATTCCAGAAATAATTATCACGAGCTTAGGCGAAAGAACAACCGTTAAGGGGTTAAAACGTCCGTTTTATCCTTCTTGGAGAAAGCTCCGTTCTTCGATCTCTTGAAAGAAATCCGTCTCGAAAGGGTTCGGGCAATTAATCGGACAGCGGACAAGGGCTAATAGGGGTGGATAAAGTCGCGTGGAAAAAAAAGAAATTGGTCGTGCGAGGTGAGAGCCCCCCGTTCTCCAGGTGAATGTAATTGAGTTACGGTGTTGGTTTTCAATCACTTTCCGCGAGATAACCGATCACTGTAACTTTCGGATAACAGTTTTTACCGGGCGAGACGGCAGATACCGACATCTTCGGTCCTCGAAATGATAGGCTACGGGGAACCTAAACATTTTCCCATCGGGCCTGTTACTCGACATCGCACTTAGCTTCATTTTTCACGTTAGAAAGGATCTCCGGAAAGAGCCAAGGGGAAGGGGGGACGCGGAAACTGAGAGAACGGACTGCAAAAAAGCGCGATGGTCAGCCGAGGTGAGTACGTTCGACGTGAGAGCCACTCTGAAAAAGGAACCCGACTTTCATTCCCGTGTTTACCACTCCGTAACACGTCCTGACCATTTTTCAATTTCCGCGACTACCTCCTCGCCGACGATCTCTGTATTTCCTGGTTAAACGCGGCTCCCCCCTCTGCCCCCTTCCCACCCTCTTCTTGTTACTTGTCCCATCTCTTGCAACTTCCACGTAATAAGTTCGTTTTGAACAGGGACTCTATTCTTCACCACTGAATTCCTGACTTACCTAAAATTGTGGACCTTCGAACCGTTATAATTTTGTAACAATGCATGCAAACATATGGGACATTTTTCCCTGACCGAATCTACTGCATATTCGAAGATTGAAGCTTCCCCTTTACAACGACCCCCTAAAACTTGCTATACGATTTTTTTTTCATGTTTTATACAACAAAAATGAGGACGAAGTCCTCACGGCGTGCAAAGCTCAAGAGAAATGTACATCAAATTTTGTATTATCGTAAAGAGGAGGTTTCAACTACCGACAATATTTTTGGAACCATCGTGCGTCGTTAAAAGTAATTTTTACCATTTATAGTAAAGCGGTTGGAACGTCTTGAGAGAGAGTTGCAAGAGACCTGCGAGTCGCAGATGCCCAAGGTTGTCGGTGTGAAATTATAATTAAATTTGAAGTGTCTGCGAGCAATGGAGAAATGTAACGAGTTGAGTAAAGAGTTTCGAATAACCAGTAAAGGATAAGGGACCACTTTATTTATAAAATAGTGAGCAGGTATCTGTTAGTTCGAACAAAGTTCTGCCTAATTCTGCCGGGTGTTGCGGTATCTGTTGAACGAATATTAAAACTTCTTCATGAACGATATGAAAGAATCTTCTGAATTGCATAGGGGAGTATGATCTAATTATCGTGCTTAGGCTCGGAGCATTTGCGAAAGTATCTAGATATCGATTCATCGAGAGCCGGTGATGGTAGCAGTAAATCCTCTGTCGTGGCAAGATAATGGCACTAATGACGCTTAACGCCTAAGTCAAGTGCATCCACAATTTACCGAGAACCCTTTAATGGCTTATCGATACAGGCGTCTGATAAAGCCGGTGTTGGCGAGTTTTTGATAGACGCAGGCAACGATTTATCACGACACCATTGTTCCGAAGTAAGAACGCCTACTCGAGGAACAAAAGCGTTTAGGATTCTTAATGGCCAGTACGTTGCAAAAAGTTGCAACAAAACCCTCGAACGTAGTTGTACGTTCATTCAGTCCCAACAAGAAAGTAAGGTAATTCAACGAAAAAGAAACTCAGCAAACTCTCCGGACAATATGGCGACTGTACAAACTGAACGTAGGTACATTGAGCTTGATCAATTGTTGATACTTTTGTGCATTTTCTCTGCCGAAAGTAAAGTAATTATCGCTGGAGCTACCAGAGTTAAATGACAGTGGAAAAGCATTAAATGAATTGATCTTGTGCTCATATTTCACAAAAAGATCTACCAAATGTTTCAATTCCTGGGATTTTACAATTTTCATAAAACATTCTAGAAACCCTTCCTTCAGTACACGATAGTCGTACACTGCTAAAAGCTGAGCAAAAACACGTATTGGGTTAACACGTTAGTGCCGGCTCCAAAAATTCCCACAAAATCGAATAAATCTAATTAAAGGAATTACAACGTTTCCGCTGCATGGTAAAAATCCTAGTAAAATTTTTTCGAACGCGTCACGGTGAAAATGAGTTTCTAAGCCTGGTGAAAAATGAATGTCGTCCATATTTGACCGATCGAGGGACCTTTCGGTGGAAACCAGAGAGGTACCTGACAAGCGAGCTGCCCTCGCGGCGGTCTGCGAACGGACTAATCCCGCCAATGTCCCTGGATAGGTTTAAATTTCGGTCGGGGGGGAAGTTGGGGGTTCGATGCACGATATTTCGTGTCGAGCGGAAGGAAAAGGGATTCGGAGGGGCGGGAGGGGGGGGGGGGCTGACGGCAAGAAGAGGAATTCGGGCTTCCACTCGAGCCGGTAAGACGTGGCAGGTGGTCTCGAGGGGCGACCCACTCAGCTAGAGAAGGCGTCACGGCTGCAGACGAGGGAGAGGCATTCACGGGTCTTGATTTAACACCTTGGATTAATTACAGTCTGTGTACCCCCGGCCGGGACGCTGGTGTGTACGTGAAAGGGCCACATCGCTCTCGCCCCGCAAGAACTCGGTCTACACGCGAACCCGCCGACGACCGAACGCAACCAACGCTTCCATATTTGTCTCCGAAACGGGGAATGAGAATTTAGAACGGGTCCCGCGGCGCGCGACCCACAAGTTGTCTTCTTCTTCGCCTGTTCCGCTGCCTTTTAGACACCTAGTTTGCACCTGGAACGGTCCTCGATCTCGCGGAGAAATTTACCGGAGTGTTTCCAGGTCTGGTTAAACCGTAGTTGCGTTTAATTGGCTCTAAGCTAAACACGTTGCTTCAGAAACGTACACTCTTTCAAACAGAGTAACCTCGAAGATTATTTAGGACGTTCCACTTAAACTAGGCCATCTGATTATTTTTCCTGCGATAATAAGAGTAATATTTTTATTTGTTCTTAAGGCTCACTTTTTGTATTTATCCGTGTATTCTACCTACCTGTAACTTTAATGATGACTGTGTGCATCTCTTGACGAAGGAACCCAAATAACGCGAAAATTAAAATTGTTCTTATGCATTTCTGAGTTATTGCATTTTAAGATATGTGTCTTCTAAGTTTTCGAGGACGATTACAGTAATGTAGGGACTGTATTGTGTGCAACGCAAATAAACAATGACTCGAGTTAGACGACCACGCACAAATATATAAATTGCATTTGTTTTTTGTCGTTGACCTTTTGTATTGTCATCTAGTATCCACGGTGTGCAATGCTTTGTAAAATAGATCGAACGCTGTACGAGTTCGTTTAAATTTCATAGCGGTCTGGACAGCACCATAAATAGTGCGCGGCAGCACCATAAATATTGCATTATGTGCCATAAATATTGGTGGTGGTTTTGTGATCATTCGAAAGATATCACGCTATTTTTGTCCCGGTCTAGGAAAGTTTCGTTTGGTTCGATGCTGCGAACAACTTTAACAACAAAAAACAACAAAAATCCGAAAGTTCGTGCCCCAGATTATTAACTTATTTAATAAAATAACGAAATACGACGAACCTACAACTGTTTAAAGACCATAGATAAAAGTAATCGCTATTAGAATCTCCCAATTTGGATGAATTGTATTTAATAAGAAATATTGTCTAATATAATATTGTAGTTTATTGCGATCAGTACGAACGAAATATAATGTTTAATGTTGCACACGTACACACGAGCATCGCAATTTCATATATCTCAGTGTGTATAATTCACGAGAGTATCTCAATTTTCTGGAATATTCTAAAAGTACTCGCTGGGGACTATACTAATTTGATGGAACATCCTAACACTGCATATCCACGTGGGACAGCTTCCATTTTGCGAGAGATCTTAATGTTACTGCACACTTTAGAATATTCCACATTGCGGCACTGATAACAGCGCCCGCTTCAAAATAATCTTTTACAAAAAGAAAGAAAATAACATTACTTATTGTTAACCAACCACAAAACTCGATTAGACTGAACTTTTTCACTTTTGCAAATAACTGTCTCACTTGCTCACTTTTGTCATGAATTGTAGCACCCTCCTAATTGGACTGCGAATCTTATGCAGTCACGACGAATTTCCACTCCAAACAGGAGTGAATTTTTCAAATCTCTTTGAAATTTCTCGTATCGAATTTTCCGTTACTTTGGTGTAGCCGACGCGAGAAAAATGCACGATAAAAAGAACCGGTTCGTGTGGATCACGCGAAACGGTTGATCTAACAGACGCGACGATGATCGCAGCGGCATCCTATCCAGCCGGAAACGGACTACGTACGGCGGAGTAACACATTCGTCCGGACTGACTTTATCAGCCGAGCCAGCTCATTTCCAAAGTAATTCCGTCCTCCGAGCCATAACTCGTGTCCCACGGCTGAATATGTATGTGTCCGTGCGTCAAGCAGAAACGGACAGGTTACTGAGGCCGAGCCGGCACTTTGTCACACTTGCATCCTCTCCGTATTCGGATAAGATACGGGTTCTCATATGAGCGGGCACCGTGTTCTCGAACCCGTCCGCTCTTTTTGCACACGCTGCATCCTCCATCGCGGGAAACTTTTATCGTGGGAAACCGAAAAATTTCACAGCTCCCAGCCCCGAGAGGATAAGACATCCGCCGTCCTTCGGTTCCAAACATTCCGCTACGAGCTTCAAGTAAAATAGTTTCCCGCTTCTCGATATCTCCATGTCACTTCGTTGATAAACAAAAATTCGTTGTTATTCGGCCGCGGACTTTTCAGCTGAATAAAAATTGATTGCATCAATTACACGAAACGGCAGTTAAATAGATGTTGCGTATCTTCTCTGAAAATAGTTTCCCACTTGTCGATATTTCCATGTCACTTTATTGATAAATAAAAATTCGTTGTTATTCGGCCACGGATGTTTGAGCTGAATAAAAATTGATTACATCAACTTTACATCACGGGAGTTAAATAAATGTTGTATATATTCTCCGTACAATTTCAATTACTTAAAAATAATATGACCACCTGCTCATATTTTTCTGTTTAATTTGTATTACGCTTAAAAAGAGTTCTCGATTAATATTCTTAGACGTATAAATAAATTCCTAACACTTTGGCCCTCAATTGATAAATAATATTCATTTTCCGAGAGTTGACTCCATCGTATAAATAATTACTGAATCTCCAAGCTATCCGATTCAGGTTGGCCATTTTGTTCTGACAAGCAATTAAAAACTATAACATTAAAAATAAAGTAGACGGAATCATGTAAAACTTATAGGAGGTAGATGTCGGTATGTTTTATTCATGAATTTAAAACGCGACGTAAATTAAATAATCGTATACAATTTCGGCTTGAAATAATATAGTTCTTCGGCGATGTTTACGCAAGCATAGCTCACTGTAATGGCGTCGGAGCACGCGACGAGTCGCTAAATTGCGAGTAAACCATTGCTCTGAACATCTGAATGGGCGCATACTATTATATCATGGTTTATCGAACTTTGATCGTTCATTGGACGCATCGAACGGTCATTGTGAAATCGTTTATTAATCGACTGGGGTTTTTGATTTCAGGTATGTACCGGTTCATTCGAAACGGCATCGGTTCGATGCTGAAGACAAGGATTTCGAAGAGTGACTATTCGGTGAAATTACGGTAATTACAGCGCTCTTTAATAAATTATCGCATCGATGTTGCGAACTACACCGTAATAAAATTAATTCGCGGGATCCGCGAGTGCCAGAGGAGCGTTTAATATTTCATATCGAAAAATAAATTATTCATAATAACATTGTCGAGCGTGTTCGTAGAAGTTGCTATTAATCGAGTAGACGTATGTACCGACACGCTATTGGCAATTTGTTGGAACCGGGGTTACAAAGAACGGTCGTTAATATTATATTAATATCGTACTCGATTTAATCGAGGCACCGCCGCGGACCACCACAGTGCACGCGTTACACGCCATTGCGGATAATTATTGTTGCAACATTTGCGATATAATATCTTCTTATGCGGCAGCCCGGAATCAAATTGTTCGAATCGAGCTAGAGAGTGGAATTAAATGTTCTAGTGATCATTGGTCGATCGCCAAATTATCTCTAATTACAGGTATTAATTTGTATTTAATAGTGTGACTCGAGCTCGTTACGGTTAACAATATTGCTACGGTATTTCGTCCGCGAATATTAAACGTTGCGTCGTCCGATGCACTTCGAAACTGTTCAATTTTTTAGCAAATATGTTTCACTTGAATTCAACTTGTGTCGAAAGAAATTGAAACCGAACAAAACTGAAACTGCAGAATTCATTTTGCTTTTAATTTTTAGACTATTGAATCGATGGTGTATCCATGTTCCCCGTGAAAATGTTTCAGTATGAAACCGAAGTTAACTACAATTTCATTTCGCATTTATTTAGCAGTAAATGTCGATGACTAACGAAACGATCGACATTTTTATCTTATACTCTATCGAACGCGTCTTTTTCCTGGGGAAAGTTGAAGAAAACGTATCGGTTAGTAAAAATAACAAAGGGATTAGGGGAGAACCGCGGAAATTTTTCCGTCATAATCGGTCAAAACAGATTGTCGATATCGTCGTCCCGCGGGTCGATGGTTTTACCGATCGCCAACAATAAATACCGGTCGGTGGGTATTGCCAGCTCGCACGTTCCCCGTTAATTTACGACGGCATGGTATTAGGTCATTATTGAATTCTGCCGGAGCTAGTGGAAGAGCAAAACGTCGCCGGCCGAGAAGCCGACCTCTCTTGTCGCCAAAATTACGAGGTCGCTGGTCAGATTGAACCCGCGTGCTTCTATCTGATCCACCAACCTCTGCCTGGAACCACATCCTCAACGTCAGCTCTCACCTTAACTATTAATTGGTTCCACTCCGTAAGCACCTCGTCGAGTTTTCTCGCGTCTTCTTAGTCCTCCCACGCTGGCTAATACCGCAGCTTTTACCGCCGAGCCTTATTTGCTCGTAAAATATGCTATCATAAAATATACTGCACAGATTTAGCCCTCGTTCGTTCCACGAAATTACTAAGGAAGTTACAAAAATAAAAACCGATAACGTTTATTGCAATTAGTTATGTCGTAACCTATATCTTTGTACATACATAAAACAATTGTTCTATGAAGCATACAAGCATTGTTACCATTAATATTTATTTTGAAACAATCTCGTAATTGGACATACTCGCACTCAGAATATTCAACTGCAAGTCAGGTTTCGTTCCCGACTAATCCACCAGGAATTTCCAGGGAGACGCAGCTCCGAGTGTAAGAAATGAACGACGATGTTCGCCAAACTCGGGAGAACGAGCACAGGAGTTAGGAAAAGAGAATGAGGAAGAGAGAACGAACGAGAAAACCGTAGCTCCGATCGCTCGGTCTCGATCCCAGTGGCTGGTGTAGCAGCTGCGCCCTCGGAGCTACTTAATTTGGCAAAATAAAACGTTGGGGGGAGTCGTTGCCGGTACGGCTTAATTCGTCGAATACAACGAACCTGTCGCGAGCATAGCGTGAGGACTATTGATGGCATCAAATCCATCGGAGAATCCATCTAAACCTGACAATGGTAGTCTCTCATTCTCCGCGAATGAAAAAAGCTGGAAATTATTTGACGGAGTCGATTAGAAATTTGTTACAGCAGTTGAAACGTACCTTCTCGAGGTAATAGACATCTGCGAAATTTGTTATTTTCATGGATTCATACCTGAACGGTTTTCAAGGCGTAAATTCTACACATTTTACATAGAATATAAAAAAAAAATCGATTTTACCACCATTAATGCAATTTACCGTTTAATTTCCACTTCTGGTAACTGACTTGGGAATTTGTCACTTCTCATTAATTCCGTAATTACCCGTATATCCGTAGCTACCCGTAATATTTTAAATCAGAGTCGCTGTTGGGCCATTTAGGCTTTCGCGGCCGAATGTGTACAGGCCTGGCTCCCCTAACGAGATTATAGACATCGGCGGATCCGATTGCGCGATGGTTTCATTGGCCGGTGACTTAACTCCGTCCCATTGGCGCGGGCAGAGGGATAATGGAGGTGGCGTGGGCGGACGGGGAAGCCGCCACGATATTAAGGGAACCGCGTTGGGGTGTCCTCGCGAGGGTGGAAAACATTGAACTTACAATTAGCCTGGACGCTAATGACTACGCACCGAAAAAAAAAGAAAACGGTGGCGGTGGAGAAAAATAAAAAATAGCGGAACTGGAACGGGTAGCAAAAGAGGAGGGAAAAAGAGATATATTCACAAGGGCGGAGAAGAGAAGGAGGAGAGGAAGGAAGAGAAAAGCCGGGATGACGATTCGGCCACTCGAATCTTAGTCGAGCCGAGAAGACATTTCTCGTGGAAAACAAAATACGAAGGAGGCTCGGGAGAGAAAAAAGAAAAGCCTGCCCGGAGACGGGTGGGGAGGGGGGGGGGGGGGGGTCGAGGAAAGGAGCGGGATGAGTGGAAACGTCGGTGCCTCGATGGAATTTACTGCTCGCGTCGGAAGTATTCTAAGAGGGTTGCTTCCACGCTGCTGGATAACAGAAAGTGGAAGCCAGCGCCTAGATGGTTTATTTGAATGCCTACTTCAGCGCTGCTGTGGCGGCACGACCTTTTACGCCGCCACCCTCGCGTGTGTTCACGGAATCGTCTCGCATCCTTCCACCCCCTCCTCTGCATACATATTACCCCTGAAATTGGTTCATGGTCTTCGACCTCCTGGCCCCGTGTCCGGCAAATCCCCGTTATCACATTGTACCGCGATTCCCGATCCGCTAATGATCACCGACACGTACGGATCGTTCATCATGTTTGAGATCGATTCGCAAACTCCCGGATAAAACGGAAATTAATTACCTCTGAATGGACACCCGGAATCGGCCGATCTACAGGTTTTATTTTATCGTCGGATCATCAGTGTTTGCGTGAGAATTTTTTAAAATTTTTATCCACTTCTCTCTGTAGAAGTTGCATGAAATTGTGACGAATATGATCTACGCATCTTACATTTTAATACAACCACTTCAAATTACAATGCGAGCACACAGGCATGAACATTCGTGCAGCGTCTAACACAAAAAAGCGTCGAATTTTTACCTGAGAAGCGTATGAAGATTTTATGCATTCATCACAAAATATAGATGATCTGCGTGAGTTACGAAAAGCAGGGTTTAAATAGAAATGTATTTTCTCCTGCAATTATTTCGGCCAGCTTGAAAATAATACGGCAGGCGGGAGTAACGTAGCAACGCGTTATTTCTTTTCGGTATTTTCATTGTTTTAGCGTGTATTAATTTCCGCCGTAAACATACACAATCCGGAATTTAAGCATTACACATCGCGAGCGAATTTTTTGTAGCTTTTCGCGCCAGATTTCGATCTCTTTCATAATTGTTTGAAATCGCTAGATATTGTGCTTGCATATTTTAAAATAACGCTGGAACGCCCGGCGCCGTCGTTAAACATACACCACCGCGATACGTAATTGAAATATCGAAACGCAATGTTGAATGATTCGAAAGACAGACATTGTTCGCTGGAAAAATTGCATAGTCACCGGGAATTGTTCGGTAACGTCGATTCGATCCTGTGAATTATCAGTTTCATGGATTTCGCTCGATCGTTTTGGTGTCGGCGCGATCGCGTGTTAATTGGCGCGCCGATTTCAATAGTTTCTTGTTAATTAGTTCGATTTGTCCATGTCGAAAATCCCAAACGCGTCGGACCGAACACACTTTTTCATCCCCGTTTCCATGAAATATTCATCGAGCTCCCCTCTGATTTATTTACGATTGGCGCCGAATAATGCAATCGCGACGACTTTTTGAACCGTCCTCGCCATACTCCACCCTTTTTTTGTTCCAATTTACAATAGTAATGGCGTACAATTAAATTTGAACACTGCGAGGAACTTCAAATTGTCAGTTCTTTGTTGTATCGCCGATTTTATGCGTTCGGAATTTTCTAAAAATGCTCGACAAAGTTTATTTTTTAAATGTAAAAGAATCCCTTAGTAGGAGAAGAAAATAAAAAGCGGAGATAATGGATGAGAAATAACGTTATCAGCTATGCATGGACAAAGTCATACGAACAACTGTTAAAAATTGATAGAGTTAAAGTGCTACCCGACAAATTGTATTTAGATGAAATTCATTTAAAGTTAACTTATTGCGATCGTAACTTCGTTAGCCCTGAAAATTTCTTCATAAAACTTTTATACGTTATTCCTGAGAGTGTACCTAATTTTCTGCACCTTGCGAAGCTGTGCTCCACTTTAGCCCTCGTTCGCTCTTCCTCAGGTGAAAATTCATTCGTGTTTCCCACCCTGCAAAATTTTTTCTTTCTCTGGAATTGTGTTGCATACACTTGTTTAAAGCATAGGGTTCTGAATAATTCAGCAGAATAAAAGATTTTAATATGTAGTACATAAAGGTGTATTTCTTTCGACTCTTATAGGTTCCTATTCCTATCCTGAAAAATCCTTTCTTTCTGTACGATTGTGTTGTACGTTATTATAGTTATAGTGGGTGACCAAAATATTAGAACAGTTCGCAGTGGAAGTTGTCGACTTATATTAAATCAATTTTTTAATGAAAGAATACTTATTTTATAAATACACAATTGGAAGCACGGTAGACAGAATTATTCATTACAGAAAATTAATTTTTTGTGATGTGAGTATAATAATAATATTATTAAATTTAAAGTTCAAGGGTCCTATCCTATTGAACTACCTGTGAGTAGGTTTAGAAACTCATTTTTATTGTGACATATCCAAATAAACCGCATTCGGTTAGGATATTTAGAATTCAGAAGGGTTAAAACAGCATCCCCTATAATACATTTTGCATTTCTAGTTTCGGTTTAATTAATTAAATTACACTGATTTTGTGAGAATCTCTGGGATTGATTTTCGGCACTTAACCTGTTAAACAAATTCTAATTAGATCCAGTGAGTTTGATTGGAAGACATATAACGAATTGGAAATCGTACAGGAACTGGCAAGACCAGTGATTGAGCGGATTTCTGAGGGGTGGTGACGGAAACAGTTTTCGCAGGTTGGACTGGGAAAAATTCGTCGAGTCACGTTAAGCAGCCGGCCGTCTTATCACGGATTCTGGAGCAGACTCGGTGACTACGCCGTTCAGCCTTACTACAGGGAGGATAAAATCGAACGGAGTCGGTGTAACGAGGATCTGAGGGGTCGCAAAACGAGAGTGATCTAGACAAACGACCGTGCGGTCAAGGAGTGACAGCTTCGAGCTATCCGCCATGACAGAGAACTTGTTCGTCCACGCGTTCCTGGGGGACTTCTACTGCTGCCAGCGGCGTGATGGACCTTGCACGTTATTATCCCTGCGTCCCGGACGTGCCCTTTGAGCGATGGGAATTTCCCTCTAACTGTGCATCGATCGATTCATTGTTCCCCGGAAATTGATAGCCGGAGAATTGTTTTACATCTTATCCGGGTCCTTGTGCCCCTCGGTCGTGTTCTCATTGAAACTTAAACGCTGTTCTAGTCGAAATTTTACCCCGCGTGAATTATGCTTGATTGTTGTCGAGTAAACCCTCCTCAGAACTTTAGTTTACTCCGGTTTCGATCGCGGCTTCATCGTTTAGGATTTACTGCAATTAGTTGTCCTTAATTTTATCTTTTTTTATCCCTCGTTAAGCTGACCCGACTGCGCGCCCTTATCTTCAGTAATAGTGCTTACCTGTTATGAGATTATTTACCGTTAATATTCATCGATTTACTTTCAGTAGTCCATTTATAAAACAACTTGATTGAAAATAAATTTTCTTTGTTCATTCGATGTTAACTTTAAACCAATTACTCTCGCAATTTTCTTTGAACTTTTACAAGTAATAGTTAAGTAATCTAATGTTATTATTTTTCTCATAGCTGGCCTCCAAGAGATCGTTCTCAAAAATCACCCTCTAATGTATTATTTTTTTATTGTCCTTAATGAGTGACCTAAAATTTTGCAAAACATATACGAAGATAAGCTGACGCGTGTTTGTTACATGCTTTCTGACTCGTCGAAGTGTCGTACATAGTAAACGAGAAAAATGCTTACACGGGTTTTCACTGTGATATTTTTTGCCACGAGGCAGAAATTATATTTCCTGCAAACAAGCATTATTTTATTGTTTCATTATTAATTATTTTAGTATTGCGCACTGTTTTCCATTGATTCGGAACTTCTCCCAACAATTCATGCAACTACTGCGTTCCAATTAAAATGGAGTCTGTAATAATTTTCCCGCGACAGCAATACAATCTTCTCGAACAACGAGATGAAATTGAATTACGCGGCTGCAATTAACGAAGTTTATTTTCTTAAAATCCGATTGAAGGAATCGATAATTACCAACGTGCACTTTCATTGCCTTCTATCAATTTCTTCGGAGTTGCAATTCAAGTTGCCTAGCCAGTGCAGACACACTTGAACTTTCGTTATGATAAATACTAATTTCCACTAAATCTTTTTAATGAATAAAATCTGGAATAAAGTGACTTGTCAAAATTCCGAAAAATATGATACTTTGCGTTAGGAATTATATATTTTCTCAAACCGTAGCGTACCATTTTCTTCTTAAAGACTCTTTATATATAATAAAATAAATCGCGCAGAGAAGTACTTGAATTTGACTCTAAATGCCCGGAGAAATCGTAATGAGTTATGAATAATTCACTGGTAGTTAATGTTCGCGCCAGATGTCTCTCCCTTCAAAAATCCGTTCGTTCCCGTGGCCCAGGAGGATTAAACAAATTCGGTCGGCCTCGAGCGCCGAGATTTAGGGCTGCCTAACGTTTGTCGCGCGAAGAAAAGGCCGATGAATTTTTCCCGCTTTTCCAGAAGACTGACGAACCGTATCGGGCGGTACGTATGCAAATTCGGTACGGCGACGAGCGACGACAAAGGAAAAAAGAGAAAAAAGGACGAGACAGCGAAGGGATGCTGCTCGGGGGTTGATGGTATTTATATTCATGTGACTGCTCGCGACGGTGTCCCAGAAAAAAAGGGGGAGGTTCGTTACAGCATTACCTCGTTCCGATCAATTTCCAAAGTCAATTGAAGCGGAGATCACCCCTGGGAAAAGCGAAATTTAAAGGGGACCGGCCGGGCCTGGCTTATCGCGTTCCGATACATTCGATTAAAGATCACCGACCCCGTTTTGCCATTCGTTCGGAATACTCCGCTCAGATGCTGAAGTTTTCCCATCGTGAAAAGCTAGTCCCTGCGAAATTTTGCGGCGTCAATTTCCTCGAAAGTTTGTTGGCCAACCAAATCCTTGAGTGAGATTATCTTTATTTGCACGTAGACGTGGCTCGCCCCAAAAGTGACTTTGCATGTTTCTTTTTGCTCCACTGATTGCATCATTTACAGGAAAAAATATTGACAATTCGCTTACAATCTGTTCTACTAAACAACAGCCCCGAATTTCTCAATAAATCGTTCAAAGTTGTCAGTAATTTCGTTCGTAGTTCAGGAAATCAAATCGAATTGAATTGAAGTTATTATTCAAAAGAAAATGATTGTCAACCGATAAAATGTCGAGAGAAACGTTCCGAAGAAGAGCAATACCGTAAATCCCTGTTCAAACGTCTCCAACAAGCCGCGGAGACGTTCCGTCGTCACAGTTCCGAAATCAAACACGATTAACCATCTGGGACGACGATTTTTCGTCCTGGCAAGGAAACTTTCCGCTCGAGGGTGGGGCAGGGAGGGGGCGAGCGGAGACACAGTAACGGAAGGAGGATAGAGAGGAGCGCGCGACGCTACGGGAAAAATATCCGTGGAACCGGGCGAATTTATCGCGGGAACTCGTAGGTCGCGGGGAAGAAGAAAGAATTTAGCAAAGTTTCGTGGTCATCGATAAAGGTCGATAAGTCGACCGAATGAAATTAGACGGTCCTGAAGACCGAGCCGGAAAGGCGGCGGCGCGGCGAGGGCGTGCGGGGGTGGAGGGAAACTAGTCGCCATCGGAAAAAGTCGTAAGTAGAGAGATGGTGTCAGGTCTCGACGAGAGGCTCAAAGGGAATCGTCGACGATGGAAGCACGGGATTACGGGTAGGCGTGGTCGTTTTCAAGCGTTCTTCATCTTCCGCGGGGGAGACTTCGATCTTTCCTGAAACACCCGTTCCCCGTTGGAAAACAGAACGAATTGCGTTCCGCCGCGCCGCGGCGTCGTACTTGAGGCTTGCTCCTTTGCGAAGTCTCAAGTCCTCCATCTTTGCGCTTCCTTTCGCTGGCGAACGGAATCATATTTAAATTGCAATATCCTCTACCCCGCCAGCCGCCGCTGCCACCGGCTACTATTTATCTTCTTTTAATTACGTTCAATTACGAATCGGAACGAATTGCTCGATTGCTCCGGTCTACCGAAGTATCGCATCAAAAGAGCCGGCTGAATCGAAACTACCGGCGCCGTTGCTCCTCTCTGTACACTTCGACCAGCTTTCAATAAATAAATTACCTGCCAACGACGTTATTGGACGCCGCTATTAATTGGACTGCTAGTTACTCCACCGCGAATTTCTCACCCGGAATCCGCGGGCCGCGCCGTTTTGCACTCTTTTGCGGTTGCAGCATAGTCTTTACAGGTTTTATGGAACGTAAGCTACTTTGATATTGTTTATCGAAATACATATCGTACGTGTCACATTATTTCAAGTGGAACACGCTGTGTATAAGTAGACTACGGACAAGCGGATTTTAATACACAACAGACATTTTCTGTCTGAATTGCAACGAACTGGAGTGAAATAAACATTTATTTTCTTTCCTAACATGTGTAACTGGTTGATAGTAGTATCATAATATTTCTAATAATATTTTTACTACTTTAGATTGCATCCGTCCATTTTTGTCATAAATTCTGTCATATAGAATACCGTCATATCATTTTCAAACTGTACAATTGTCAAGCAAGCAAATGAATTTCTATGTAACACCAATTTATTGCGACTGAGGTCGAACATATTCATTTTAAATATTCGCCGCGATACGAACGCAACCAACGAAACCAATCAGTTCTCCAATGTTGCAATGAATAAATGAATTTTTAAGCAGTCGCTATAATTTCGAACAACGGTGGCAGCGACTCGATTACGCAGCTGCAATAATCAGACAATTGTTCCGGCCCGTTATTACATTCTGTTAATGATGCTTGTCATAAAATTATACGAGTTTACATTTTTATAGAAACGTGGAATCAATTCACATGTTATCCCGTTGCGCATTATCTCGTTCTTCAATTATCAACGACGCGAAATAAATCATAGTGCATAGAATTGATGAAAAAAAGGAGCTGTGTCTTGCGACGAATGTTGACCATTTTTATTCAAACTCCACGGTATAGTCGTTAATCCCGTGCGAGGGTTTCGATGACGTTAATTGTCCCGCGAGGACGATGTTCTCGGGACGTTCGTGAGGGCGCGCGACGATCGCGATAATTATTATTATTTCGAATAATCGCGGGCGGCGAGGCAGAATCATTTCGGCCGTGTGTCAGACGGAAACGCAGCGAACAATTATGCGTTTAACGAGACGTTGCTCTCCCGTCGGGACAAAGGTATTTCTTATTGGGGACCTTTCATGTCGCGTTCTTCTTTCGTCCTGAATTTTCGCTGCGGACAGAGAGAATGCGCGACATTGACGTTCCGCCGTGCCTGCTCTTCAGCAACGACAGAAGTCGCCGAGGGAAAAGGTTGTCGAGGACGTACCTCCCCGGTTTCTTGCGAGGAAGCCCTCCGCGCGACCGGCGTTCCTTATCGATCGCGAGCGTTCAGTTCGTTTCGCCGAATGCAAATGCAGGAGACCGTAAGTAATTCGTCGAATAAAAACGTCCGCGTTCCTCCCGGTTCCCCCGTCCCTCGAGCATCGCGCATCTGTTGCAACTACTTATTTCGTGTCGTTACTACGAATCAGGTGAAATGCGCCGGAGCTAACGCCTTGCGATCCCCCTTCTTTTCTTTTTTTGTTCTATCCCCGTCCCTTCCGGTCGTGCTACTTTATGGCCGCGTCAACGCGGTTATTAGCAATCTGCCGGGAGTTTATGCAAATTCGCATTTTCCTAATTAAGTCCGCGGCAATTGAGATTAAGCGAAACTCGAGCCCCCCACCCCGCGGGTCGGTCGAGAAAATTAAACGGAACATTAGAATGAGCGAAATAGTAGCGACATTTGTATCGTGCAGTTTTTCTAAGGAGAAAAATAAATTTCTATTTCACTCCAGTTTGTTTTATTTTGCATAAAGAGTCGCAGTCTAATTACAAAGGACCAATAATATACAAATTTCTTTGCCCCGGCATAAATTTTAGATGGTCAAATCTACAAACACGTCCATTCGACGATAAAACCGAAGAAATTGTGTACAGAGGAGTGTATCGAGTATTTTCGGAGTAGGGTGGGGGGTGTCACGGGGGTGTGAGCAAAGTTTGATAATCTTTGACCGTCGGTGTTTCCGTTTTTCCGGAACGTGCCGTATAATTTGAACGAGCCGATGTTTACTTATACATACATTCCCGTGCAACGTGTACGCAATCACTTCGCGTGTTATGGGATTTATATTTTACGGCAGCAGTTTTACGACACCGTATATCCTGCAAGTAAATCAAATGAAATATTTATATTTACGAGGATCACTCTCCGGCTATGGTGAAGCCGGTGTGCCGGTGTAGCAGAATTGATTCAGGCTTTCGAGATCGCACTAAACTTGATCCCATCGCTACTCTTTATCTGCGAGGCTTTCGGTTTATCCTTTTGTCGATGCGTGGGCGTCGCGCACCGAATAAACCCGAGGCGACTGTAAAGCAACTTCGAACGACCGGTAATAAACTTGTCACGTAAATCACCGATTATCTACCTCGATTATTCACTTGTCCGGAATGCTAGTGTATGCACGCGTCCCAGAAGAAGAGAGAAAGAGAGAGAGAGAAAGAGAGAGAGATTCTTAGTTCCGTGACGAGATCGAGAACTTTAATCGACACTCGGTTTCTAATTTCTCGGCTCTGTATCGCCGCGGATCGATCGGCTAATCTTCCGGAACACTGATCAAAGGCAAATCGTGTCGATTTTACGCTTCTCCGACGGCCCGTAAAACTTCGCCCGCGATAATTTTACCTTTCCTTTTTATTCTACCCGCACTCGATAGTCTCGATACACGTCAAACATCTTTAAAAGTTCACTCACTTCTTGACGCTGGAGCTTCAACTAGCCACTACGCTGAGCATCTGCAGCTGATGCAATTAATACTGGAAGAACACGCTGGACGTTCTAATCGACCCTTTGCCTCACAAGTTCTTCCGGTACGGCGCTCGTTGAGGCTACTTTATAATAATTGATTGCTTGGGGAAAGGAATTTTAAATCTCAATTTTTGTTGATTTTGTACTTCCTGCGAATAATCTTACGCTATCTCAACGCTCCTGGCACTATAATGCTTAGATGTAATACAGCGTTGGCAGTCACCCTTCTTTTATCCCTTTGCACTCGTCTGGCGACTCTGACGCGCCACTAAAAATTGTTGTGGCATTATTTCAAAATAATTACAAAAAATATTACAAATTATTTGTTACATTACAAAATTTATATTCAATGGATTACTAAACATTTAAATGTTATATGTGGAAACCGGATCAGTTTCGAATGAATAAAATCAAAATATTCTAAGACCGAAGAAAAATTTAGTTTTTAAAGATCTCGATTTAGTTTAAAAGATCAATTATCTACCTTTAATGACTGTCCTAAAATCTGGGGAAAATGCTATGGGAATTTGCTATCATCTTCTGTGACGTAATAAATTGTGCAAAATCTCTGTAAAAAAATTGGGACAAATCGAAGGTCTGCATAAAAATTGTACAAAAACTCTTGACACTAATCTCCGTACAAAAATTTCGGAAAACCCTTGGACACAAGGTTCGGTGAGCTTTAAGAGAATGGAGTGAAGAGCGATTCGATCTTCTTTAAGCTGAAGCAGGAGACATAATTGCGTGCGAATAGTTTCGGCAGTGGACGGTCAGTGAATCGTGGAGGGTCTTTTCACCGAAATCTTGAGGGTCGAATGTATAATATGTTTGAAACCCCGGAAGGTTATGGCATTAAAATAGCAGAAATTGGCTTGGTCGTGGACCCGGATCAAAAAGTGGTATACAGAGACGACGAAAGTTGCGGGGGGTAGACAAATTTCCCGGGGAAGCTTGAAAAGCGATAACGAGGCTGCTTTCCTACAGCCCTGCTTCTTTCCTCTCCATATTAGCGGCTCGCGTCTGGGTTTTCGTCTGTTTTTTCAGTCCGCGGAAGATCGTTGCAACGCGGTCGACTAATTCGACTGGGAAGAGCCCGGGCCAAATCCCGTTTAAAGTGTCTTTGAGATATTATCTCCCTCGAGGGCGGAGAGAGAAATGGAGAGGAGAAGGGAAGCCGGCGTCCGCACGCCTACGCTCGTCTAAAACCCGGCTGATGTACCAATTTCGGGGTAAATATTTCTTTCTTCCAATTTCCCTCGAATCCTCGGCCACGGAATGCCACGGCCACGTCGCGCCGGCAACTTTGTATTCGTTACGGAATCTCGTCAACCCCTAACCTAAACAAATTGCGTCGCGTCGCGGCCGTTTGGCGGGCCCGCATCGATTCGCGTGCAATTTCTCTCCGCGAGCAGCTACGATAATTTGCCACGGAAAATTGTCGAGCAACCGTTTCCGGCGTGGCGCGGCGCTCGGGAGCCGGTCGTTTCTTTTTTTGGCTCCTCTTCCGAGCCTTGTTTCCTCTCCCTGCGCGGAAGTATCGATCTCCTTAATGTTTAATTACCCCACGCTGATGGCGGGCTTTAACTTCTAATGAATTCCGGACTTTGATCATCGGTTAATTAATTACGAATTTAATTTTCGAATTTTCATCGCCGATTCGTACGAGAAGAAGTTTAATATTCCCGCGGAACGTTTTCTCCGGCGATAATTTGCTCGCGAGCCAAGACGCGTAATTACTTTTTTAATTCTCTCGAGTCTCGTAGATTTTAAGCGAAGTTGTTTCATTTGGTCCTTTAATTGATGGTTTAAGTTTTTTGCGGGTTGCGTGGTGGTCCTTAATTTGTTATCCTGCTTTTACGGAGAAATAATAGAAACCGTTTCGGTTTTTGGTTGAATTCGCGTCGTGTTTGGTTTGTAACATCATAATCGTGATTTACATAGTCAAACAGTCACATTTACATAGATATATAACTAAGTTGCACAAGAGCCTCTAGTATCAATATTGAATTACGAAGTACGAGAAGAAAATTGAATAAAATCATCTAGAGCTGAAACTAATACTAAGAGATTCTTAATCTTACAATTACTCGACGTATTTTATTTCTGCAACAACTTCTAAAATTTCTAAACATAATATTTCAATTTATAGATTCTTTTAATTTATCGAATTCTTTCTTTATTTTTGCAACGTCATGATTATTTTCGTATGTATTTGCTGTAAATTTGATTGGATATCGCTCTTTCCAAATTTTGCTTCAAGATTCTCCGAAGAATCGGCACAGATCGCTACAACGTGCTTCGAAACGTATTACATCAAGCATTCTTCTGACATTCATTGTTTCTCCGTTCCTCCTGATCTCTTTTTCTTTAAACGCTCAAGAAACCGGTCATGCAAAGCACGCCCGGAACCCCTATTATCTTTCCACGTATTTTACCATTCTACCCCCACCCCCAGCCCATCTCCCTGCACCCTCCTAACCCGACGTCTCCGTTTCCACGTAAATAAACTTCGCCCCCCCCCTGAATCCTTGAGAAACCCGATTTAAAATTTACATTCAGTTGCATTCGAGCACCATCGGATATGGCATGCATAAAGCTGTTGTCCCGCGATAGTGCTTCCTCGAAGAATTAATACTAAAATATTCACGGTCTGTTATTACGCTCCATAGAAAAGTAAGCCCCTACCACCACCTCTCTCGCTCGTCCCGTGATAATACTATATTGAAGCTCGAGCACTGCGAAATTAACAGGATCGGTTTTCACTTTGGCATCCGATGGCTATTCAGAAATGAACAGCACGAAAATGAACAATTGTAGCCCGTTGAATATGCAACAAATGGTACACGGATCCTCGAGTTCTCGTAGGATCTATTTTAGGATCCATTTTCTATTTTGCGAGTATCCCCGCACAACTAATACAGTTTCTCGAATAGAAATACAGTGATTTCCCTATTTAAGTCGCCACGACCTGGACTAACTAAGGAGTATTACTGGCGCAACTAAGGAGTATTTTCCTTCCACTGTTTCGAAACTTTATAGTAATCAATGAAACACTGCCTAAGATGGTCGACGACATTTAGAATACCTTAACAAAGTTATTAGTTCAAAGCTGCCACAGAGGCACGAGCTCCCTTCATCATTTAACCATGTAGTAGGAAATTTCAAAGAATTCGTCGCTTAAAAAGTCGGAGACAGCGCCGCCGAAAATTGAACGCGTTGTTCTCTCGACGAAGTAAATTTTTGCATCAACTTTGAAGTGTACAGGGTCAACGAGGAAGTAACAGTGCGTCCACGCAAGAACGAGGAACGCAGTAAGAAAGTGTGAATCGATGGGCCGCTCCGTCGGTCTCCTTATTCCGGGGATTAATATTTCGGCGCGCGAAGCGGGCAAAGTCGGGTACCGGCTAAAAGGCGATCTGTCGCAAATTGCCGCGGAGGCGTCACAAAAGGCAGCAATCTCATCGGCGGGCGGAGAAAAGGCGCAGGATAAAATTCCAGGCGAGATTTGCGAGTAAACCGCTGGAAGGACGTCTGAAGATGGGCGAGGAGGCGAGCCGGGAGCCGTTCGCTCGAAGATTTCATGGAGAAATCGGGGCGTCCGCTTTCTTCTCCGCGGGGCCGGGTCCCGGGGAAAAAGCGGTGAGTGTATTCGTTTCCCCCTTTTTTCTCCGGTTCTTTTCGCGAGCTCGAACGAGAAGTAGGCCTGAAAACGACGACCCCGCCGGACCATAGAACGTTTTCATGCGGAGAGCCCAGCCAAGACTGGAGCCAAGATGAGCCCGCTACAGTTTGTTACGCCCGTATTGTGGATTTTTCTTCTTCTTCCTTTTTTTCTTTTTTCGTTCCGGCTCTCCTCCGTTTCACCCTCCCTCTCTCCGCGCCATCCCCGTTTTCCTTTTTCTTTGGTGAACGGAATGACGGAGGCGCCGTCGCTCGGAGGGCGCTCATTTCCTTCCCATAAATCCGCGCCGAGCCCGGTAATGGTCGACAGGCAGACTGTTCGCGATTGTTCGCGGTAATTTGTCGTTCCACGCTCTCGTATCGTGTGTCGTAACAGTCGATCGAACTTCCGGCGACGCCACACCCCGTGCTCTTTTACCCGGCACGCCTGATTTCGGCGGGCTATAGTGCGAGAGCATCTTCCTAAAGAGAATCTGCAAACCTTCACGGAGTGCGTCGTCGAACGATCGAGCATTATTTTTGAAAACTCGGGACGTGGTTCCTGAGCGATGGAAACGCTTCGTTGTCTTGCTATTCCGTGTATATCGAACGCTCGTGTTTCGTTCTTGTTCGATGTCCTGCGTAGGTTTTATGAATTCGTGGAAAACGCTGTCCGTGAAGCGCGAAATGAAGCGTTTAGGAGCATCGTTTTATTTGAACTTCGAAACGGCAGACAGACTATAAATTTGTAAAGTGAATTTTGTAAAATATGAAATTGAAATTGACAAAGAAATTGTGCAACCTGTAAAATAAATCGCAGTCGAAGGGGGTAAAGATTAGTAGACTAGAAGGGAAAAAATCGCGAATGAAGCGTTGTATCTGTACAAGTTCCGCGCAAGAAATTATCCCGGTTTTCGTCCAGGGTGGGGGAGAAATTACGGCGAGGAGGGTTGTACTCGGGGGTTCTAAAAGAGGCGGAAGCAGGGGTTCCTTAAAACGGCAACAAAGTACCGGCTAATCTCGCCGAGACAGGACGAAACGCGCGAGAGAGCGTGGGTGCAGCGCGTGCTGGCGCTGGCGCTGGCGGGGTCGCCCGGTGTTGCTTTGCTTTGCAAATGCGATGCAACGTGCATGATGCACTCGCGGCCGACTTATAACGTTTCCGAAATCAACCCTGCTGGGCGCAACAACAACGCGGACCACACCTTCCTCATGCATATTCGCAACCCGGTTTATGGAGCAACTTAGTTTATAGCCGGCCGGCGGCGTTCGTGTGCGTGTAATGTACACGCACTATTAATTCTGCGACGTCCGCGTGCACCTACGCGTTCTGACAGAAATACCGCCGCCGCGGCTCCTTGTTATCGCCGTAATTCGTCGAATTACCGACTTCTAACGTATTCATTTTGCGCCACCCGCGGCACACGGGAACCCTAAACGAACCCGACACTCGGCCGCCATGCACTCGGGAGAACCAGCTATGAACGGATCGGAATTGTAATCGTTTGGCTCGTGGGTGTTTGTGCAAGATAAAAAAATGTCCAACTCAATTGTCAAAAACCGAAGTTAAGTGAAAATATATTTTCATTTCTATCTCGTCTTATAATATCCAACTTAATAATTTCCTTCAATTTTTTCTAATATATTTACAGTTTTGTATTTCACCTATTCACTTTTTCCCACAAATGCATAAGATCCGCAATCTAGTAACCATCAATCAATTAATAGTATAACCATCAATCAATTATACGCTTCCTCGACGATTTTCATACGACATTAATTCGTAGGGTTTGTAATATAATTGTCTCAGGTCTGAGAATAATGTCTCGACCGTGAAAAGAGGTTCAAAAAGTGTATTGTACAATGGAAGTTGTACAATATTGTACAGAATTGGAAGAATGTTCGTGGGACACGATGATTCTGATACCTGGATTGTTCGGATAATGGGGGTCCATTAATTCTCCCCTCTGGTATCGTTTCTTTGTTCGTATAATAGGAGTTGATGTTCCCATAACTGGATATGCTAACCTATTTGAATACGTGGACGAATGTTATGTTATGAGTTCGGATAACCGGCATACGCCGCGAGCAGGCTGTTCGCATAATAGCTCAGCTACGAGTTCGGTAAATTGGATGTTACGACAACGCTGGTTCGAATAAATGGCGTCCTACTGTAATCGTAATCGTAGAATGAGTGATTACTGGACCTCGGACTTTATGCCATTCTGATCAAAATGAACAGGTGCAATTTAACATAGCGGAAAGATTAAGAGCAGTTAGAAGTAACAATGTGTTGTTTTGAATTTATTATAATTTTTAACGAAAGAAAAAACTCTTTCTCCTATTTCTTTATTTTGCACAGCGACCGTAGCCCATTACCGATTACTTTATTTTCCACTGATATCAACGCTTCGTTCTCGAGAAAATTGAGGTTGGAAATTCAGCGAATACACCTGCTATTGGATAAGAGTCGTCTGACGCGTCTGATCATGGCCAACCAATTCTACTTCTCGAGAATCCTAGGGCACGCAAACCCAGCATACCTTCGATGCAATTTTCTCGAATATCAAGCCTTAAACGAAAAGAACATACTTTCTTCTCGACTTATTTTTTCATGTAAATTCGCCGGCTTGTCTGTTTAGAATCGATGCGAAACATTCGCCGGTTAAGATGCATAAAGTCCAACGATTAGGTCGAACGTTTTTGTCGTCGGTTCTGCTTAGCGCTCTGCGAGGAGAATAAAAATGATAACGCGGAGTTGGCTCGAAGATGGTGTGGGTGAGGTGGTCGGTTCGGGTTTACCGCAATGCATATGCGGTAAATCAGTGCAGATGAGCAGATATACATGTATACGTGCCCACGGACGACCAGTGGCCATCGGGCATCGCTGGGGTGGAAAAGGGCGGGCGCGGGTGCACTGGGGTGCACGTTGACCGATAGCAGGACAGAGGGGGGTCGACGGATGCAACAACGTACCGTACACAGATTATATACGCGTTTGCATACATGAAATCCATGTACACGATGGCAGCCCTTGCCTCGCCTGGCCTCGGCTTGGCTTATATCACTGTTGCCGTTCGATGTGCCGGACCTCGCGCCGTTCGTCGAAACGTTTCAACGAGTTGCGAATAATGACGAGATTAGTATACCGCAGCTGTATCGAGGCCTCATCTAACAATCTGCTGAGTTGGTTCACGCTCTCGCACTCTCTCCCCCCACCCCCCAGGAAAATCGCGAGTTATTAAACAATAATCCAATTAATCCGACCTCAGTTTCCGAGACTTTCGACGATGTCTGCGAACGCCTCCGTAAATTTATTCACAGTCACTCTTTATTGCGAGCCTATCCACAAGTTGTCAGAAAGGTAGCGCTTTATCGTTAATAACGGTAGCTGGTACTGCGACGAAATCATCGAACGATCGAAACAGAAAGAATTCTTCGTGACTTTGTTAATAAATGAGAAAAGATGTCGAACGTATTTTTGTTGTAATCCGATAGATTGATCACAGTGTCTTTTCCTGGTCGTCTACCTCACTTTGTTTAAATTGAAATTAATGAAACATAACTGTTGTCTGGATTATTTCAAAACTCGAATTTTCTTAAAAAATTATATTCGAATATTCGAAAACAAATGACAGAATCAATGGACCGGACAGAAAAATGCTGACTCTACGGCCAACCTATACTCTTCGAATGTTCGAATAAAACGATAAACTTTTGCACGAATCGTATGTAACGGCTATGTAATTACAGCGCAAGGATAATGGAATAGTTCGAGTACCAACCCGTTGTAATCCTACTTTGAGCATCGATTATCCCAACTTGGACGGTAGAGGCGAACGCGAGCAATTTTTAATTCAACTTCCGTCCCGGCGAGGATTAATTCGATTTCGTCACTCGAAATTAAACTCTCCGGAGTACCGGTGTACGGTTAATGACTAAAATGTTCGATCGGGTAACGAAACAGAGGCGGCAGAAACGAAGGTTTTATCTTTCCCAGAGAGTATTCTCTACTTCGAAGTAACGGAAATTAGTATCTTCGAAACGGTAGAAAGTTTTAGCCGGAAAAACAAAAAGGTGTACCATTAAAATCTCAGAGAAGTAATGATTGGAACCATAACCGGACACAGTGAAGTGTTCCAGACGGTGTCAAATATTTTATTCGAGAAGCATGCTCCTATGTATAGTTTGTATCGGAGTATCATCAGTAAATATTTTTCTACAAGTACCAACAATTTCGTGTACTTCAGAAACGATCCTGTTGACCTCCAAATAAAAGAAACGATCGACAGGAGCTGCTTCTTTCTAAAAAATTAATCAAGTCTCACACTGTTTTTTTAGAGAAGAAGCTGTCTCTTACAAACCTGACAGATTAAGATGTTTCCAGACACGTCCACGTTATCGAGAAAAATTTCCGATTCCCGTCCGGCCTCGCAAGGGTCCGAGCGCTCGCGAAGTGTTTGAAAGTCGAACGCAGCCGAACATTGACGAATATGGCAAAAGCGAATATTGAACGTGCGTGTGCATGGTCATAGGAGAGTATCAAAAGCGATGCGGGCTTCCTCGCGCGGGCAAAATCGAATCAAGCGGAAAACTCGGCGGCAAGTGCCCGAACACACAACGCTCCGGCCCGGTATCCGCGGTTTTCGGATCATTTGTGCGACGTTACTCGGCGAATCCGCGTCGATGATGTGCACCACGATACAAAACCTGCGAAATTCGCCTCGTTGTTCGCTGTCCATCAAAATACCCGCTCGCGGGAAGAGTCCGGTTCGCATCAACGAACAGTAATTATTTTCTTTGAAAGCAGACGTTCCGCTCGGACCGAATGTACTCCCATAATCCTTCAAACGTTCGAATTCGCTCCATATTTCACTGTGAGCAAGATGTTCAAGCTCCTAAAACGTCTCGCTATTTAGTGTTATGTTTGCTCTGCTCTTTATTTTTTCTCTTTCTCCCTCCTGTTTTTCTCGGATTGTGTCTCTTCTCAAAAGACCCATTTATCAAATGTATTAGGCGTAGAAATTAATTCGCGGCTCCCAGGATCACTTAATTGTAACTTCGTTTCACTGTAGGAATTACATTAAAATTATCGGGATTATTTTTCAGACTTGAATATACTTTGACTGTCCGTGAATGAAGAAGAATTTAATACACTCAATCATTGTTCAATACATGCTGTTACTATTCGAAATGTAAAATTGTATTATTCATTATAAAGAAAAGAACTTGTCAGGCGAGAACGCACGTAACGCATAAAATAGAATTTTATCATTTGGAACGTTGCTTCCAGAAATTTTAATCCCTCCGTAAATGTATTTTTCCTGTGAGTTTTCGTTCACGAATCGAAAAACATACCTCGTTCATCAAATGTATGCTGTCAATATTGAATGCTTATCATCAATATTCAATACACGTTTAATCCTTTACCGCAGAGAATCGAATCGTCTATTTAAAAGAAAAGTCTGCTCAGAGTAAAACCGTGTTGTGCGGAACTTTGCCTGGAAAAATCAAAATTCTCTTTCCATCGCCGGTCGTTTCCATTCCCATTTCCATTAGTGGTCGCGCAACGCCACCGCCAGGGGCGGAACGAAAGGGACAATGGCGTTCGCAAATGGCAAGAGTAGCCTACACGTGCTTGACAAAGGAGGAGAGCGCGATCTAATTTCCTCGCGAAGGAGCTGCGCGGCGTTCGAAAAATTTTCGGCACGCCTTGGATCGATTCCACTCGGACGTGTGTAATCGCATCTTGCAGATCCACGGGAACACACGATCGTCAGGTTTGTTATTGTACGCCTAAACTAATCCACGTTCGGGCGATTCGCGATCGTCGCACGGCCCGCCAATTCCGACAAACACGACGATCCAGAGGGTATCGAACACGAACCGATTTTCACGGGGGAAAATAGACGCTCGACGATTTGTTATCAACGTAACGAAATACATATATCGAGGCCGGTTCGCGTAACCGTAAAACTCGCGGCCGGCGCAGATTGTACGTTTATGGCGGCACTAAACGGACGGGTATCGTCGCGTTGATAACGAAAAAAGAACGAAAAGAGAGAGGACGATAGAGGGGAAAGGGCCGGGTAAAATAGGCCCTAGACGACGTAAAGGAATATATATATATATAGTTATTTTATTGTTGACCCGTAAATTTACGTCCGCTTGTCCCGCCGCTACTTTTTTGTCTCGTAGATCGAGCACACTCCTGACTGGAGCCCACATCCGAATACGGAACCCATATCAGTATCAGCGGTTTGCCTGCCATTTACGCGACGACAGTTGATGAATCTGTATCGGTGGCGGGCTCGCCGCTCGACAACCCGCAGTTTCCCCAATTTCAATCCGCGCCGCTCCGCAATAAACCCCCATCGTTTTTCAAGAGGGCCCCGGCTGCCGTTTACGCGCCCCATATATAACACCGTTTTCAACCTTCCCGTGGCCTGCCCTCGAACGCTCTTTCCCCGGAAAAATTTTGTTACGTTGTTAATCCCGACGCCGACAAGGAACGAGCTGTTATTACCGCTCGAGCACCATAAACTCCCGTGCGGCCACAATTTTTCCCTCGTCCCTGATTCAATCTTAATAATTTCATAATAACTGATTAGCACAATGCGTATGTTGTTCCTTTCTGTGCTGGAAGCTGTTCAACGATGCTTGGAATTTTTCATTATTATTCTTTTAATACGGTCAGAGCCACTGCGGTCCCCCATTTTTGTTCATTTCTATTTTAACCCTTAATTGCTACAATGCTTTTCAGAAACATAATTTGTAAATCCGGGGTCATGACAGATCTCAAGCAAAAAGGATAAAATATAGTTGTATAATCGTAGTATATTTAATAAATAAAACCTTTATTATTCTTTTAATACGGTGAGAGCCACTGCGGTCGCCAATTTTTGTTCATTTCTATTTTAACCCTTAATTGGTACAATGCTTTTCAGAAACATAATTTGTATACCCGGGGTCATGACAGATCCCAAGTAAAAAGGATAAAATAGAGTTGTATAATCATAGTATATTTAATAAATAAAACGTTTTACAACTTAGAAAAGGTTCCAGGAATGATAACTGCTTCTTCATCTAATACCTCGCGATCCCATTGTGCGTTTCACGAAAGTTTACCAGAAATTTTTCATTAGCTACCAGACACAGTTTCGTTGAATATTAAAGTATTTACGAGATACTAGAATCGTAGGACAGCAAAACTAGCTTCAGTTGCGAAACACTGGTATGCAGCCATCCTCTCTCGGCCAGGCTGCACGCATAACCATAAAAAAATATGTCCACATTGACCGCTCTTGGGAAAGCTAACTTTTACGGTGCACCGTTTTACCGGAATGACGTCGATTGACAGATAGAAAGCGCGTCTCGTGAATTGGGAACAAAGGATTATAGTACGAAGCTTTCAAAGAACAATTTCGGAAACGCTTACAGCTCGTTGAAAACCGTTCGTTCTTTCATGGTAACCTGCATGTCCCCAGGAATGAAAAATGAAAAAATTGTATCAAACAGGAAAAATTCCTAGCATTAACTTCTAGTCAAAACCCATTTAATTACGTTAGTTTTCGTTCTCCTCTTGCGAGCTCGTCAAGTAACCAACAGATTGCTGAACTTCAAAGGACAGGGCGTCCCAAAAATGTTGTATTCCCTCACTTTGACCACAGGAATCACTCGTTTCAAGGAAGTGCAACATATTTGGGACACCCTGTAGAATTCGTGTAATTGCTGAATCTCTCTGTTAATACTCTTAATGCGTTAACGTTGGCATAGGCAGAATATTAGCAAATGTATAATACGTCAATTATTCGGTAGATGTACCTGAACGACACACTATAGAAGTATCTTTCACACGTCTTCGTCCCGCGTGATCATCGGATTGTCTTTGATGATAGTTGAGACAGTTCGATTGAACGTTCACGGTAGCTGGCGCATTAAATGGCAAACGCACAGCCAATGCGATAATTTATAATTGAACGACGACGCGACGCGATTGAAATTTCCGCGAGTGCGCGGACCGCGATAATGGCTCGCGGACGATCGATCCTCCGCTGCGAAATTCAGCACAAAAGACAGTTAAGTAATTTAACAGCGACATAAACGGCTCCCTTGAAAATTTCATTGGGCTGTGTTACACGCGTCCGCGTCGCGTTTAAATTTCAACAAACTCCCGCGGAATAATTAACACCGTCCGATAATAAAGAACGCGGCCGGATTTAATTGCAATATGCCCGATACTCGGATATTTACAGAACCGAACAATCCGCGCGTGTTGCCCGTTTTATTTTATTCTCTCTACGTCTACCTCTAAGAGGCAACGGTACTTCGTTAAATTTAATTAAAGTGCCCCGCGCTATTTACTGATAACAGTGTTAGAACACGGTGCAGCAATTGTGTTCCTTGACTGAGTGCATTCTCTATTAAAGATATTAATTTGTTACTGTGACGGAGTGCTGCTCGACTTTCATTATAAAATTATATTTATAATTGAACCGCGGACCATTATGAAATGTAAAAGTTCTCTGCGCCAATTACAACGTACTCGAACCGAATACAAAATTTGTTTCCTCTCGTAATAGTTTGAACATGTTCATGATAATATATTCATGCTGTCGGGTCTTTTTATCTTGCTGTGACCTGTTCCAAAATTCTCAGTCTATATAATTTAGATAGACTGCGGATTTTCCTAAAAACGGATAAACGAAGTGAACATATTGTCGAAAGCATTATAAAAAGTTAATGAGCCTTAACTTTACCTCGGCGATCCAGAAATTTTTAACCAGTGAATTCCTCGCCTTGAAACCTCGATTTTTGGCATTATCTTGTCAAGATGTAGAGGAGTATATGGTAAAAAGTTATAAATTTCTTGGTTGCCGAGGTGAAGTTTAACCATTACAGAAGCGATATGTAAAAGAAAAGATTGTACATGAAGGGAGAATGATAAGGAAGACTATAGGGAGAAAATAGGCAGGGGGAAATGAAGAAATTCGCGGGGCGAGCATACTTTTGCCAGACAGTATGCTAGACAGTGTCGAACGGTACGCAGTGTCCGCGTTGAAACGTGTTGCGGGTTATCCTGAGAGGATTAGGATCGCGATGCGTCCTCCGCGACGCGACGGTGATTTAGGCGTGCGGGCTCTGTCGAGCAATAAAAAACAGTTATCTGTGGAACGTCGCGGTTTGATCGACCATCGGCGCGGCGGTTGCTTTTATTTTTACGGCCAATGGAGAGACCGGGAGTCGCACATCAAAACAAATCTTGATACCGCGGACAGGACGGGCGAGAAACAAAAATCTGCGCGAACGGGAAAAGCTGCGTTGCAACGCGCGGACACGAAACTGTGGCGCAGCGGCATATGCGATTTTTGTAGGGGCTCGCAGAGAACGGTCATAATAAACGTTGGACAACGGTGATCCAGCGACGGCGAACGATTTCGCGGAAATTTTTCGACGCTGCCATAAACGTTGCCGGGGATCGCAAAACGTTGCCTCGTGTCTCCCGCGAAGGAACGACGCAATCTGCATGGTCCTCGGAACGCGAATGGGACTGCGGGCAAACAGGTAGACGACGGATCAATTTCGGATCTTGCTGCCGGAATAATTACGTTTGCATTCGAGTTGCCTGGATGATCCCCGATGGACCCGAACTCGGTCCACGGCTCGGATTCTACCCGGCCCTTATTTGTTTAAGTGCTTTATTCGATTATACTTCCAGCCGAACGAGTCGATTTTGAATTCCGTGAATTTGTAGCGGATTTAAGTCAATACAACTGATTACACTTTGGTGTTTAGTAAGGTCTTCGTTACATTAGATCTTTTGCTATTTGATACTATTGGCTGTATGATAAAACATCCACAAACTTAAGGTACACAAAAATTGAGCGACAGGAATTTTATCGAAAGAGACACCGGTCCAAAATCGCAATCATGGCGGTCGATCGTCATAGGCGGCGAGGTACCGTCACTACGATAGAATAAGTGTCACGTGTGCAATAATGGTAACGCGTTCGTGTAATACGCTAATTTCGAGGCATCGTTAAGCCGTGTGCCCAGTACAGAGAAACATCGCGCAGTAAATTTCGGTTAACATTCGAGTCGCGCGTCAATCATACGAGCCGTTCGTTGAGCTAACTGCGAGCTCGTTTTCGTTCGTTTGTCCGCGCATCTCGAATTCGACCGACGCTAATTTCGCTCGGGCAAATTTGTCCCTGAGCTTCAACGTAATTAATAAATTATGTGAACGCCGCCGGCGCATCTGCAAATTCGGCGGTTTGTCGTCCTAGTTCTCGCGTCGGTACACTATATTTTTGCGTCGAGAGCAGCGATGGCGGCGCTCTCCTAGACACTATTATTCAACGCGAACTGTAATCACGGTGAACTTTACTTTTGCTATGAAACCCGCCTGTCGTTTTCACGAGAATAGAACAACTCGGATTTACCGTCTTATCGTTGCCATTGCTACTTTATTCTCTCTTAATTGTCATAACTTTAAGGAAATCTCTTTTGAAAGACGCTCTTTTTATATTGCTATAATTTGAAATGGGATGGATTATTTTGCTTATAAAAATTACTGTATGTTCTCAAACATAGGCCAACAAACCAACAAAATTTCAATATTATGTGTGGAGTAGTTTTTCTTTATTTATTTCCAAGAAGTTCAACTCCTTCGGAATTTTGAAAATCCTCTAGTAAGATGATAAAAGCAAAGGAAAATATACTTTTACTAAAAATTGTAATTCATAAACTTTCGAATTCGTGTTCTATTGGAATAATATCAGGCAGATCGTTATCTTCGAAGCGCAGGTGCGCCAGGTGTGACTCCACCCGTGTTCAGACGCGTGGCGACAACAACGCGAGCCCTTTTTCCATCCGTTGTCCCTCGGCCGTGGATAATGAGTCGCGGATGTCACGGTAACGAATGGCAGGAATATTTCACACTGACACAGTTCCCAGGATGAGAGTGACGCGTCGAATAAAACCGCGGTAACATACGATTGCATTAATCTCGCGTTTCGCACGCAGATACGCGGGCGGTTCGCGAAACGCACTGGCATACGATGCCAGCCTCGCAACCCTTCGGCATCGATAAAAGGGAAGAAAGGTCGGAACGAGTTTGTCGGCTAGGATTTTCCTCTGAATATATATCTCGCGTCTCCTTTCCCCTTGCTTCGTTGCGACGAGCCGGGATATCCTGACAGTGACGCGCCCCACGAATGAAAGCAACCCCTCGACGGGCTCGCAGGTGGCGTCGAGTGTCTACGTCATTATTTTAAAAGTATATTTTGCGGTCATCAGTATGCGAGAAACGACACAGGAGCCCGCCGACTGAAATGGGATTCGTTTCATGCTTCAACTCTTAATGTAACCCTCGGGAACGTCGTCGACCGCTTGCGTTATTATAACGAAAATTCGTTGTGTATCGCTGCTGTTCTGCGGTATTACGCAAATCCCTATTTTCCTTTCCCTTTTTATTTATCGTGGAAATGAACAGCGAGGACGCGGTCCGCACACTAGGGGTGGTTGGAAAGAAACGAATTTCGATTTTACTATATTTTTACTTATCATTTAATTTTGCTTGTGAATTCTCAGAACGTGTCGGAACGCCCGTGCCGCGTATCCAGTATCATGATCGAGGATTTATCGAAAGTTCTCCGGAAAAAGAGAAGCAGCAAGGATTTGTTGGAAGCCCGAGTTGGATCTCTGACAAATGTCCCAGCATTAGGGCTCGGAAGTTTGCGTGCACCTTAGCTTCTGCGAGTATTACTCTCGAGGAGATCTACAATTTTCCTGCGAAAGGCGTTTTCGATTCCTTTTAGTGGACATTGTTGAAGAGAAATGCACGCTGGAAATCCTACACATACGACATGTCCCGAGATTCGCATCCTTTTTTCCTGCTTTACCGTCTGCCGCGCGAATCGATCACGTTCTCCCCTTATTCAATAGTTGCGGGGTCAATTGTAATTGCAAAATGTGTCTCTACTAAAACAAATAACAAATAATACGTTGTCGCAGTTCGATTTAAAGGCGCGAATTCCCCGTAAACTACAGTCCACTTATGATTGGAAATATTCGTATTTAAATAAGTATTTCACCATGCACGAAAGCAATTATTAGAATGTAAATCGTATACGGCAACATGATTCACTAGCAACCGTTAGCTCTGCCTTTCGTTTTACATACAATAGAATAATGTCACTCATTTTAATTAAATTATGCTAGGACTTCGGCATCCTCTTCAGTGTCCCCGCAGAGCTAAATGCTGTCCTAGGAGGAAAGGACGAAGATGTTCGAGTATTCTCGATCTCCAGGCAACGAATCGACATACCGAACCCGCCAGCCATCCTCGATTTCGGGATCTATTGCCCGGCGGCGTTCGTTTCCGCGCGGAATCTCGTTTACACCGGCGCGGACCTAATCGGCCGCGAAATTTCTTTTTCCTGCAGCAATCTCGTGGTCCGTCCCTTTGTAACGGCGGCCCGGGCCGCCAGTTCGTTTGATACCGTCTATAACGTGGCTCTTATTGCCGCTGAAGGCGTCGTGGATCGAATCCGAGAAGAACCGGCCCCGGAAACGCGTTCACAGCCGCCCCCGCCATCGGCGACGCACGTTCCCTCGAGAAAGGAACACGCCCCGGCTCCCTGGAACCGATTGAAAATTGCCACTTTGACATCTGTTTCGTCCGTTCGTTTACGCCACGATCCCCCTTTCGTCCGTAAACGACGCCCGACTCCTTTGTAGTCCTCGCTTCTTTATTTTTTACCCCCTCGGAGACTTTCGTGTCGCTCGTAAGTGTTGGTATTATTAGGGGTACCCAGAAGTAATTTGCAAAGAATTCGTTTCGCCTTTGTTCTGTACCGATGGTTGAAGAGAATACACGTATTCTTTTATAGTTTTCGATAAAGCAGCCTGTGTTCGAAATATTCTGAAAAGTACAATTTTTATTTTACAACCCTCTCATGAAATGGCGGCGTCCGTACCTTGCGAGGATCATATTCGTCATTGCATACTTTTTCATTTTAATGCGGGATTTAATTCAACGGTAACAACAAAAAATTTGCGATATTTATGGAGATGTATTGACAGTCAACAAGCGTCAACGTTGGTTCAGAAGGTTTGCTGCTGGTGATTATAATCTCTTTGACAGGCCTCGAAGTGGACGACAAGTTGTATTTGATAATGACACCCCAAACAATTTGCAGGAAAAATGGCAAACTGTCCTTGATAATCGTGGAGATTATATAATAAATTAAGAAATAAAAACTTGAATTTACTACAAAGTTTGTTTCCGATTTCAAAATAATTGATTACTTTTGGGCCCCCCTAATATATTGGATCCTACGGGAACATTTGACTCCTGGATGTACCGAATTGAGTAAATAAATTATAGCGACGCCCAAAATATTCTGCTATTATTCCGTTATCCGCCGAGATCCAGCAGGGTTTCGCAAAATGAGAGTTTGCGAGCGATCGTGGCTCTAAATTTTACATGACACGTCACGTGGCAGCAGGCGATTTCAGCCTCGGTCTGGCTTGTGTGCGGAGGGAGCTGGCAGAGTCTGTCAAACAGACGCCTCCGCAAACAAGGGTATCCACGTCGTTTCAGAAAGTTCCCGTTCAAAGACAGGAACAGATATTCCACGCGGAACCGGTCCCGCAAACAGAACCGGCGGATGCTTTCGGGTTCCCTTTAATCCACTTAATTCTTCGTTTTCTTTCCCGTCTGAGATTCCATCTTTCAACGACCATCCAGCGTTTTCCACTTCTTCTCGAGACGTTACTTAAAGCCGCTCCCCTTCACCCCCACCCCACCCGGTTGCGTCTTCTCTTCTAACCCCCGCGGCTGCTGGCTCCGTAGTAACGAGCCCTCCACGAAAAAGGGACCGCGAGCAGCGCGATAAGGCAAACTTTCGTTGACGTTTCGGACGATAACGGGGCCACGGGTACGGATCCGAGAGAACGGACGCTTATCGCCGCCCTCTCACGACTTCGCGCCGCTGTTTTGCGGCTTCCAACACCGCTATCGGGACCCGGATCTACCCCTTAGACTCTCCGGTTCAATTAACCGTGATGTTGCCCGCCTTGTCGCTCGCGCGCGCGCGCTTCTTTCGACTCGGCAAACTTTGAATCTATTAAAATACGCGTCACTTCGACTTCTTCTCCCGCTCCGTTCCTGGGAGACGCTGCGATCGAACTTCTTCCGATCTTCCAGATTTGCAGCACGATAAAAATGCAATCTTACGGCTAGGTTATCGAATTGCATTAATTAAGAAATGGCCTCCGGAGAATTAAAAATGCTGTCCCATTTTTAGTATGTTAAGTGATCAGAAACAGAAATCCACGGGGAATCGATAACAGCTAGGTTCTAAACGCGACTTTTCCAAAAGCAGACGACACACCGATAGCGTGAAAAGTGTGTGCAGGAACCAATCGGTCATAGAGCCCCCGGCATTGTCCAAACAAATGCCACTAGCCCCCTCCCTTTCGCATCGGTCCGTTTTCCATCAATATTTATCCGCCGCCCCATGACCGATGTTACACGGCTCCTCAAGAAAACACTGAAGGAAGCAAACGGACGGCCAAGGAGACAGGGACAAAGTAAACTGCGCGAGGTCTACCAAGAGGCGGCCACGGGCAGACGAGACACGCGGGGGTTTGGCTGGAAAAAAGGTAGACAAATCAAGGTCGAAAAACGCGTAAGAAAAGAGGCTGCGCGAAAGAAAGAAGACAAACACTCTGGTTGGCGAGGGTTTGGGCGAGCAGGACGTTGATGCGCATGAGAGAAGTGCGGTGGCAGAGAGAGAGAGAGAGAGAGAGAGAGAGAGAGAAAGGGGGAGAGAGAGGGAGAGGGAGAGGGTGAGCGACTGTCGACGGAAAGTTGGCAAGTCGGATAATGGTGAAGTTATGGTTGAATCTCGGGCCACGGTTATATACAGTGTATGACAACGCTAACGATGATGCCTTAAGCCGCGGCTCTAGCTTCCGTGCGGACGATCCTGCTTCGTCAGAATTTTTTTCCGCCCCCCGCTGTTTATTATATGCCACGAGCCTCTTCCGCCAGTCTGTCTCCGCTCCCCGAAGAGGAAGAGATTTCTGCGACCAAACTCGCAAATTACCGAGCACAATCCTGACGCACGCGTGTGCACGTTGTTCGGGGACGTCTGCTGATGATAACGAGGCGGACAAATATGCTAACACGCTGTTTTGCGTCTTTTTATTGGGATGGTGCTCCTTGTTAGCTTCGAAGTAACGAAGGAATTCTCATGCTTCTACAAATAACTTCTTCAGGGAAACTTATTGCTTGTATATTGCTCTTCATAAGTGGATCACAAAGAGGTTTATCACGGCAATTTATTGTCACATTCAATCGTTGTAGAGCAGATCTTACTATCATCTTGCAGCATCTCTTTCACGACTACACATAATAGATGATCCCAAATGTAACTGCGGTAATGAGGTTCAAGATCTTAACCATATCATTTGGCAATGTACCTTGTTAGAGTCACAAAGAGTTGATCTCATGAAAAAATTAAGGAAGCTCAAATTGTTTCCACCCTTAAATATCAGATCGTTACTTTATGAACCGAATATTCAGGCATGTTATTTTCTTTTCAATTTTTTCAAGCAATGTAATTTAAAGATTTAAAGTTATGTACTTATGTGTTATATACCTAATCTGTTCTACGGTTCCTACATTATTAATGCTTAACAGTAAGATGTACATATATTACTAATGTATAGCTTTATAACCCCCTATGGCGAGTTTCAATTAAGCTTTCAATAAAAAAAAAAGTGGATCACAAGTACACGTTTACTTCGTAATATACAAACACTGTCTTACATCCGATAAACGACCAAATGAATTATTTCTACGATAAAATTTACGATTTTAACTGAACATTTCAGAGGCGGTGCATGCCCTTTGACGCTAACAGCATCGATTGCGGAAAGTGATGTCAAAAAAAAAGCAAAGTTTGCACATTGTCCCTGTTCAGTAGCAGTGTTTGATGTTTCGTCGGATCGCCAGCGTGCCGCTTTCGGCTTTTCGAGCGCGGTTCCACGAGAATATCAGTTTCCTCTCGATTCCGAAAACAGTACGAGTCCGTTTCGTTTTCCGGAGACCGTTTCGGTCAACGGGCGTGCGCCCCTTCAAAGCAAATATTACGTTTATTCTCGTATTTCTACGAGCACCGCGGCGCAGTATGTAATCGCAATCAAAATTCTTTAAACAGGGCCGCGGCATCGGTTTCCAAACGCGTTCCAGAGTTACAAATGGGGAATCCGAGGAAGCTATTCGGATTTAAATTACTAATTAACTCGGCGAGCGACTTCACGCAAAATACCCATTTAATTTTCATCGGGTCGCGTGCGCCGCATTTTGTGCGCAATTTTCGCCGTGTGTCGTCAAAAGCCGAGGTTTCCCGGCGAATTGAAAGCGCTCTTTCATTAGAAAATCAACGGGCCGGCATCCGGGGCGCGCTTCCAACAACTTCGGCCGCTGAAGGCAAGAGTTTAATTACGCATTAAACTATTCCGGCTCCGGTCGGAACGGAAAATAGTCCCGCGCGGTATCGGGAATACATGATTTTTCCCCGTTCGAATGCGATCCCGTGCGCTTCAACGGATTAATCAGCGGGCCGAGCAGGTTTCTCGGAATCGTTTCCTCGCGGAAACGGCCGTGCGATATCGATCAGCTGTCGAGCGTGGCAAGGACGCTCGGTGCTTGCTCCGATTTATAACGATTGAATAGTTAGGTCAACGATTTCCAAGCTGAGGTGCAAGTGGAACGGGAATAATGGACCGGAAGCGGTGCTTTATTGGATTACCGGCTCGTGCCCGCTTACGCGTCGCCGCCGCTCGTTCCGCTGAATCGTCAATTTTACGTCACGGAAGAATCTAATGCCTGCCAGATATTATAAGAACTTAGAGCACGATGTAAATTGCCCGTTGAAAGATGCGACGGCTGCTGCCGTCAGTTTTGGCCACACGGCTCACAGATATAGAAGCGGGGCTCGTAAAATTTCAGACAGGCAAAACTGACAATAAACTGGATGGAGCTGGCAATAAGCTCGATGGAGCCAATCTTAATACTGTAGAACTTGATAGCGACAACGTTTTAGAACCGGTGTAGTCAATCTTGGACTTGGTCGAACTGAGATAAAAAATCCCAAGCTCCCAGAACCCTATCTAGGCAATAAATAGGCAATATCTAGGCTTCTAGAACCCAACACAGGCAATACTGGGATTTTAGAACACAAGAGATTATAATTTCTGATTTCTAGGATCCCATAGAAACAACCATAAACTCACAGAGACTCGTCGAAACAACCTCAGACTTCTAAGAACCCCAGAAACAACCACGAGCTTAGGGAACCTAACAAAAACAAGCTCAAGTATCCAAGACCCTATACAAACAACCACAAGGACAACATTGGGCTTTTGGAGCACAATAGAGACAACCTCAGACTTCTACATAATCTAACACAAACAATAACAGGCACGTTGGACCTGATACAGACAACACTAAGCATCTGGGACCCTACATAAACAAGATCAGGTTCGTTGGACCTATTACAGGCAAGCTTATGACACACAACACAAACAACACGAGCCAAGCATTGGTAACCCCCAGCTTCTTGAACGCAATACAAACAACATTAAACTTGTTCGATGTAATACTCCGAACCCTAAGCTAATGGTAGACAATACAAACAACACCAGGTTCGTTGAACCTAATACCGATAACCCTAAGCTTCTGGAACCCATTACGAACAGCATTAAGCTTCTTGTACCTAATGCAGGGAAGCCTAGGTTTATGGAACCCAATACAATGAGCTAAATATAATTTGATTTACTTTTTAACCTTCGTGCGTTTCACAAAAATAGTTGCACAGAGGCAGTTTGTGGTTTGCACGTCGGCTCAACCAATTATGTTTCGTTCGCAATTTCGGGCTAGCTAAAAAAGTGCATAAAATTGGAAACACAATCGCGAAGAAATCAATTTTACGAACAGCCTGCAAAGAGACCGACACGATATTCCAGAGCAATGAATTAAAGCTTAACCCACTTTATATCATAGCGCAGTGTTGTGTGCATTGTGTTGTCTATCTGGATCGCTATTAGCAGAAAGTATGTGTGCCGCGGTTTGAAGGCTGTCACTTTAATAGTTCGGCGGCCCGCTAATAGTTTCTTGTCCGCATGACGCGCTGATTCCCGGTTCCGTAATCGATCGTGACAACAATGATTGCTGTTTAACCCCGACAATAACGGTCAATTGTTATCGAAGTACCAATGGATTCTATACCGGCGGAGTTTACGCTGACTACCGTGAAAATTTCCCTTGGGATTCGATATGGGAATTCACATCTCTACTCCCATACGCAGGCATTATTCGCGAACACAGCCGCACCCTCTAAACGCGGCCAATTTATGCGTTGAAATATAATACAATCGCGCGCGCGCGCGCACGACTGTGCTCGGCGCCTCGTGAATTTTGTGATCATCAATGTAATCTGTTAACACGCCGCCGGTCTATAATTGTTCCTGTAATTACGATCCCGAAGTAATTGAACAGAAAATAACAAAGCGGGCCACGGCCGAGCAATCAGATGAGTTTCGTTTGCGCCGGGCTCTTCGGTATTCGAGTCATTAGGATCGGTTTGGTAATCGCTGGTTCGTTAACGCGATACCATTAATTATCTACTTCGCATAAATCGATTCGACGCATCCCCGGTTGTACGATCTAATCCTTATCGGTTCAGTAATACTATACACCCGAGCCAAAATCTTCGAATTACGAAGCTCCGCCCTAAACGCCGAGATCCGACGATAATGATGCCGAATTTGACATTTAAGGCTATTTTTAAGGAATCTACAGTGAACTACAGTGAATTCTCCGTATAAGTCACTGCGAGCTTCGCGTTTAAAGATCACTGGGACTACCCCCACCACCACGGATAGTGACTTTTACGTTTCCAGCGTGCAATGTGCATTTCGAATGCAACGTTCGGCGAGAACCACAGATTTAGTCTAAATGTCACCTGCCACAATCGCGCAAGTGACTTACATTATTTTGCTAAAAAAAAATTTTCTTTCTATCCTAAATATACATTTAACTTGACTGACTGCAAAATAAAATTGTGATTATTTGAAACGTGCTTATTCAAGAGGCTGCGAGACAATTGTGGACATCAGGAAATGAACGTTCTAGAAAACGGGCATGTGTCAATTTAAAGTAAATTAAATAAACGTATAGCGAATTTAGAAATACAGTTATACCTGGAAACGAGGGGGTTCAGCATTTGAGTGGCACCTGGAAATGAGGGGTTCAGCATTTTAAAAATTTCTCGACTGAAAAATCGGTATTACATTTTGGTATTACATTTAATTAAATTGGTATTAAATTTTTGGAAAGTGAAAGTGATAGTTGTTGAACAATTTAGTGGGCGATTAAACGAACGATTCGCCGCGTTTAGAAAACACTGTCCTCGGGGTTCGTCGTTGCCACCTGGAAAGTTTCTGTCGTTGCAAACCCCGCAGCGACGTCTGCCAGGTTATCAACGTGTTAAACTACGTAATTCTGTGCGAGGCATAAACTTAATGCCTCGCCTCTGACTCCGTCCTCTCTTCCAGCGTACCCCATAACCAAGGTATGACGGGTCATATGCCCCGTACATAGCTGTATCACCATATGCTTACCACAATCGGAGCGAACAGCCCGGATAATCGCGCGTGCTTTCGCGGGAACTTCTCGTGGGAAATTGTCGGGACTCGGTCGTATCGCGGACACCGAAATCATACGTTATTGCGGCCGCCCTATCTGCACAAACGAGCACGTATGCTCATTTGCACGGAAGACAGACTTTTTCGTTAACGCGTTCAGCCCCTCCAGCTGATCCCGGTAACATTATCGCGTCAAATCCCGTTGGCCGACGACGGAATAGTTGGCTGAACCTGTCTGCCTCTGAAAAACACTCTTTTCGCCTTTTCTTTTTTTGCGGAAGCATAAAAGCGAACGTTCGTATCTACACGAAAAATCGTAATATTGAAAAAACCGAAACTATTTCGATTTCAGAAATTAAAAGACTGGCTGAAACGGGGCTGGAAATGCTTTGCCAATATTTCCAGCGAATCGACTTGTTCTGACGATTGATCACGCATTTTTCGGTAGCGCGAGGTGCAAAGCGCATTTTAAATAGTCGCCCGGCGCAAAATGAACGAAGCAGAACGCGAATAGTCATTTCGGTGAGAGCATCGAAACGGTTCGCGATAACCAATTCCAGAGAAGAAACAACGATTTTATGGGTCACGCTGTCACGTGTAAATTTAAGGAATGAATTATTGCTTTCCGCGATATTTTTTACGGCTATTTCAGTTCGGAGACAACGACGCAACGGGGGCCGTGTTGGCAAGGGGAAAGGGGAGGCGGTGGATTGCATAGTTCGCAGGGGTGATAAAGTTTCAATTGCAAGAGCGGCAAGTCGTTTGGCGATGTTGAAACGTCAACCGGAGAAAAAGCTTATGAATATTTAACAAACACGGTGGGGCACGAAGTTACTTGGCACAGTTTTCGACGTGCCCGGTCCTCGGCCCTGTTGAATCTTTTAATTATTCTCGCCTAACTTCCACGAGCAATTGACCAGTTTGCGGCTGGTCGAAAACTTTTTGCGGCCATAAGAATGAACCCTGGGCGCGAACCCGCGAACGTGACTTTTAATCAGCACATTCTATCGTCCCATGCGACGAGTCAATTCCAGAATCTGAACTTCTTCGGGGATTCGTTCTCGGAGAATAGACCAGGACGGTTTCTATCCGTCATTAATCATGCATGACTTAAGTGGATTCAGACTGAATACACGATGAACACTGCCTGATCCTTAAACGAGCTATTGGGACCACTAAAAGTTATGCTAGTAATCACTTAACGTTTCTATTAATCAATTCGATAGAGATGAATATTAAATATATCAATTGAATCGTTGCATTTTTAAAGTACAAAATAACTTTTCTCTCAAATACAGAAAATTCACCATCTGATGGTACCAAGGTACCTAAACATGTGCTAATAAAATATTGTATATAAAGTCATGTTTATCAATTGAGAAATTACGTCGCAGAGTTAGCTTTATATTTTGTCCTGGAAACAATGCTCGTTGTCTAACAGATGGATCACCTTTCTGTTTCAGGTAATTGACTTCACTGCACCGCCGAAAACCGAGCTACGAGTTCGCGAAACACGTAAAGGACGTAAGTGATTCCAGGCCACGAACACCTGTCATGAATTCTCGGCATTTGCTATTACAACGATACGGAGGGCGGCCCTTAAAAGACTCCATATTTCGTTCCCCTTTACGTGACGCGAAACGTAAAGTGGATCATTCGGTTGTATTTCGAATTTCTCGTAACTTTGTCGTGCACCACCCCGATAATAAAGCTTTGAAAGTTATAGAGGCCGCGCGCGGTTTATTGCGATTCGCACGCGTTGCGGCGCGCGGATTAATCTCGAATGGGATTTAATTTGTCGAAATTTTAATCCGCACAATTTCTCGCGGTCCCAGTTCCCCTTTGTAATTCGATTTACCTCTTGCGCGAGGCAGTAACCGCCGGTACCTGCAAATTGCGGGACGTATTAACTCGAGGATTTTACAGCTCCGCGACTTCGCGTAAGAATCTCGTTGCAAGATTTCGTTCGAACCTTCAAAGAACGAATTTCGCAAGAATTCTGCGAAACACTCGAATGCAGATTGCATTCACCTAATCGTCCGTTCCCCTTCCGTATGGGTTCTCTCTCTCCCAGATTTCTTTGTTTTACATTCTGTGGACTTTATTCTGATTATTCCGATTACTTGTTAAAATTGCTTAAGGGTGGAATACATTGTACATGAATTTTAAAAGAAGACATACGTTTGCTCTGTACAATATCTCCATTCATCCACGTTACATTTACGGCAACCTTCAAAATGACGGATTCTGAACTGTTTAATTCACAATCGTTTGGATTGTAAAGCTGCATTTATAAGAAATTTATTCAATACATTTATGACATATTGAATGCTGTTCCTATTATACGACAACGACTTTTAACTCCACGTTTGATTCGAGAAGAACAACTTTCGGATGAATTCCGAGCCGGCAGGAAGGAAACTCGAGGTACGCTAATTTACAGAAAGATCAGCGACAAGTTGCCAGCGTCCAAATGAAGATTAAATTGCATCGCCGCGCCGGGCAGGTTCTGGGGCGTTTTTGGAAATTTCGTTTCCCGTCGTGCCGTATCGGGAACTTTTCAGACAAACTACGCGAATACCCGGTGACTTATGAATGGCGGCGTACGTAGACGAGTCGTGGTCGCGCGCGTTTGATCGGAGTTCCGACATTGTTTTTCCGGGAGCGAGTTTCCCAAAACGCCCCGGCCCCGGGAATGCATCGAGTCGGATTGCCGTCCCTCCGAATTCCCTCGGGTGGTTTCTTCCGCTGAAAAACACTGTCGAGAAACATTCCGGCTGCGGGTGCACAGCGGGGGCTCGCGGGGAGAGGGGCCACTGTTGGGAAAACTAATTCCGCGATATAGGAAAGGATCCTGCGGCGGATAGCACGATCGCGACGCAATATCGGGAACCGTGCTCGCGCGAACGCGGGACATCCCCGTTGTCTCTCCGTGAAAACAAACCTTGCGGGCCGTTTGCGTTTCTGCCTTCCGGAATTTCCGTGCAGTGCCCTGCGCTACATCCAAATAAAATATCATTTCTTCGTCGTCTATATTTTTAACCGAACATTGCCGTAGAACGGAACGAAAGAAAATTTTCGGTGTCGTTCTAATCAACAATTCCTTGCCAACGGTACGATGAAATTTGTTCAAACTGGAGTATATTGTGGTACATGCCGAATTAAGGTGAGTTTAAGTCATCATTTCGCTCGGTTCGAATTTTTCTGTAAACTAGACGGGTTCGCAACAGGTTCGATTTCTTGATGTGAACAACTTCTTTATGTCGATCGCTTGGTATTTTTTTTTTTAGTGAACTACGACTTAGTAGATGCGAAATTAGGGTGAGTTTAAGTTACCATTTTGTTGGATTCTATTCATACAATATGCACCTCTAATGCAAACGATCTCTAGTTTGTAGGACGTGTTAGGTAAAATTGGGTTTAAATTCACGAATTCTTTACATTTCTGATTGATTCTCCTTCGTGTGTTTATGTTCGTGTCGAAGTACCCTTACAAATCCTACGTTTAGCAGCATGAAACACAAAAAGGAAACAAATCACCCATTATATCAGACTAAAAGATCTCAAAAACCACCTAATTAAAATTTTTAGGAAACAGGTATTTGACAAAATTAAAAGGAACTCAAACTTCAATTTCTAGAATCAGAATTGGGCACTCAGAAATAACACATTCATTTTTGTTAAATAAGAAAGAAAACACGATCTGCGGTATATGTAAAGTATAGAATGCAAAAAATATGAGAATGAAAGGAAAAATGCTAAGTTCTGTTAAGTTCTAAGGATCTCCGGTCTTGCTAAGTATATCAAGGATACAAATATGTATAATATATTGTAAGAAAATGTACCGTGTTGCTAATGACCTTTGATGTTGATGCAACATTAAACAAATAAATGAAAAAAAAGAATCCTACGTTTCCTCAAAAATGGTTCAAAGCTAGAGAAATTCTTTAAAGTTTGAACCTTTAGCATTAGCGAAGCCCCGAATAGTTCAGTTTATTAGTACAAAGAGCGTTTTCTCGACCGGGCAAGCGAGGGGGAAGAAAGTCGGGAACGTTGTAAGTCGTTTTACGGTGTATTGTGCTCGTCCCCGTTATGGCGAGGGGAAATCCGATTTGCCGAAGAAAATCTCGGCGAAAATATGGCCGGTTGAAATGGGGACCGGGTTCGAGCGCGCGAGTCTGCCGTATTATTATATTCGCGGGAAGTTATTCATATCGGTCCCCGGGATTTAGCTTTCTGTGCCATGATAACGAAGGGGGAGAAGGTGGAGAACCGTGCTCTTCCGCCGGGGCAGGTATTTTTTAGTCGGCGTTGACCTACATATCCTCTGTCTCGCGCAACCCCGTTACAAGCAAGGCCGCACGAAAAAGGGAAACCATTTTTCGCCTGAAGTTTAGCTGTCGTTTAAGCGAAAGAGACCATCTGGCTGTCATTCTCAGAGATGGCGGCGCGCGACGCGGCGCTCGGATGCATGTCTGTGCAACGGCGCACCGCGCACTGGTTTGCAACCCACTCGAAACGGTCGATTTTATGAGGAGAGACGCGCTCTCCGAGTCGCGCATGCGAATGTTCGCGTGCGCACCATAATGAAGTAGAAATGACGACGTGCTCGAGTGGAGGGGAAACCGGCGTGATTCTCTCGAAAAATCGACAGTTGCATTTTTGCATTTTCTCGCAAACAAGTATGGAATCAATATAGCAATAAAAATTCCTGTCTATAAAAAGACAAACTCGATTGTACGAAGACAAGCCTCACGACAGGTGTTTCACGGTTCACACGCACGAGGGAAGCTTTAATTACAAAAAGCGACCGAGAAGCTCGCGCTGATGTCATTAATGAATTACTAAAAGGTTCTATCATCGTTGTGTCTCGTCGGTTATTAATGGCTTCTTCGATTCACAGGGATATTTCCGTCGCCGTCCGCGATTACATTCCAGGGATCGTTTGACAAGAGAATGATCACCGACTGGAAATGTTATTTGTCAGATTCTCTCTCTCTCTCACTCACTCTCTGTTCTTCTCGTCCATACACAGACAGACACATACATCTCTTTTCTCATTTATCGAACGTTAACTTTCTTTGCGGGCAGCATTTAATATCTTTAATTGATTCTAGATATGTTTATTCAGCGGATGCTGTTGAAACAACACGCACACCAGCGCATACATTAGAACCGAATCCTGTCCATTTTGAAACCTATTCAATATTGATCATGCCGCTAATGGTGTACCGGTATCTGTGTACGCCGCGCGCCGCGATCAATATTAATCTCGGGTCCGTCGAAAGGAGAAGGGAATTGCTTTCCCGATTGCTACCGATATTCAAAGTCGAGTGCATAAATCCCAGTCGAGTTTTAAAGGCGGTTCGAATCCTATTTGAGTATGAACAATAGGTGCTTGAATGGCTCTCGATTTATTTCGAGACTTCTCTATACAGAGTCGAAACCTTATTTAGTGCAGCTACATACAGGACCGAATTTAGGATTCCTCTTTAACGTTACCGTCAGCCGATTTAACCGATTACAGATTATTCTGCTCGAATGGGTAATTTTATTCGTTAAGCTGCTATTTACGTTTCCAAATATACGTTCGCAAAATGATGCGTTTACAATATCTTACAGTGCAACAGTTCGACAGAAACTTTTTATTCTTTTTTGATATTCGAAAGAGTGAAGTACACTTTATTTATTCAGCCTCGCGGTTACGAATATGAATGCATATTGGTCTCACAATATTTATTATCTATTAATCCACGCATCCTGGTCATTCGCACGTTTCCATTCATTCGTCTATCCCGATTCCTTTATTAACTACGTATTGCAAATTTGTCTGTTTGCCGATTTTTCCTTCTTTCGTTTTTCTCTGTAGCCTTTCCAGCTATTTTATAGTCATTTTGTCGAAAGAATGAAGTGCTCGATCGCACGATCCGTTTCAGCTTAATGGAATCCGTTTTAACGCGAATGAATCCCCCGCAAGTAAATGAACAAAATTTCCCAGTTCGAACGGCCGCTTTCGAAATCCGTGTGTCCGTGACGGACACCATCGAGAAGCTTTCAAATAAAGTTCCGCTCACCTGGTGTCCCGAATCGAGGTGTGTCTCCCAGAAACGGGCAAAAACACGCTCCCTGTCGGTCACCATTTCTCTCTTTCTCTTCCTCTCTCTCTCTCCAGGTCTCCCGAGGGATTCCCGAAACAGGGCACGTTTCACGGCAAACCTCGCTCGGCCGTAAGGAAGTGCGGAGGAAGCGTCGTTCTAAGCTGAACTTTCCAGCAGATCAAACATCTGTCGCCGGGTCGATGCCGGGCCCCGGGAATCCATTTATCCGTCTCCCGGTGTCTTCCGGCATCGCGAATAATTATATTCAGCAGGGTTCGGTTTTAAGAGGCGTGCCTCTATCCGGCCCGGCCCGCGGAATCAAAACTTTCTGACCTAATAAGATATTCGTGTCGCGGCACCGTATTTGTTCTTTGGTGTTCGCCGTCCGCGCCCGACGACGAGCTTATGCAAATCCGTGAAAGCGGCCAGAAATCTGGATGCCGTGGATAAAGTGAAACGAGCTTCGTCACTGAAAGAACCGGGAATCAGAAGTTCCACGGATTAACCCCCTCGGTGCCGCGCGCCGGCATCGTCGTCGCACTGTTTCTACTTTAAAACGGCTCAAGGCGCGCCGCGAAAATTTCCACGGCTGACGTTCCCGGCTTCTTCAACTAGTTACGGTTGATCCACCGGCTCGAGGACAATGTTTTTCTGCTCCTCGAACCGGTCTTATCGAAATTGCTGAATCATTCAAGTCAGACAGACTCGCCGCCCGAAGTCGTTGACGACCCGAGCTTGCCGAGCTTTGCGTTTCGTCGGCGCACCACAATTTGCTCGCGAACTACTGAATTGTTCTTTCTAAAAAATTCGGAAGTGAAACTGTTTTTTGATTGCTTGTGATTTCAACAAATATTCTTCTTTTGGAATGAACATTGATTGGAGAAGAAATGATGTCGGTGAAAATGTATTTCTTTAGAATTTGGCATTACAGACCAATCGTAATCTGTTAATTCACTATAACCTTGTCCTGTTCAGGCAACAGCAGTCGAAAAAATGCTAATCAGAGAAGCTAAAGTAAAACTACGCTTGTTCGTTCACGCTTTCATATCAAGTTTTCTGTAACGAGTGACAAGGATTTTTCGGGCAACGAACGCGACATGAGATATCGTTTCGAGAAAATTCCTGAGAGTTACGCTAATTCGCAATGGTGATCAGTGAAAACCGTGTGTAGGAGTATCGCGGAGATGTTATACTGCAGAGATAGGGCAGCACTCGGGCTTAATTGCGCTCGCGCTAGTCCATCACGTCGATAATAACGTTGATGAGAATGCAGAAGTTCTTTGACCTAATGAGTTATTCGTTTTATCATGCTACTTTCGCACGTGCACTACCTATAGATGATAGACTCGCGGTAGTGCATTCTGTCATCCGATCGCGGAGATATTAAATTAATTTGTTCAGGAGACAAGAAAATTATTTCGTTTCGAGTTCGTTAAACTTGACGATCGTCTCTGTTCATGCTCGAGCCGTGTAGGTTCGTTTCGTGTTACGACACGAGCTCCTCTCGTAACGGGCGATGTTAAATTTATCAGATATAATTGTAATACGTCTGTTCGTTTTGTTCGCGGCATTCTCGTGTTATGAGGCAATCGATGGTTTCCAGATGTTCCTATAGTAATAAAGGTAATAGACAGACCGCGAATCTCCATGCAAATTCGCTTCCTTATTGCGAACTTTCCTCGAGTTGTTTCTCGCGAATTTCCGATTGAGACTTGCCAGAAACGCGTCTACAGCGTCCTCGTTTATTAACTGCGTCGGTTACTATCAAAATGAAAAAAAGCGGTAGACATTCTTTAGAACAAATCGCATTAATTCGAAATTTCCTGGCCATATATTTTGATCATATTATATTCTCTACATCGATCTGTAGAGAATATAAGGACATTTTTTAGTCGTTAATGTACAGGAAGCTACTGTAGCGTAGTCATAGAAAAACCAAATCGTAAAAGCATAAAACGGGAGTAAAACAAAAATTTGTGCATCGTTCACGGTAAGAAAATTGTAGGCAAACCCATAGCGTCCATCTTATTCCTGATTGCCGCCGATCGTCACTGATTACTTAAACAAAAGCTACAGCGTAATGTGCAACCGGAGCTCTCCTCCTCGAGCGTAATCCGTAGCAGAAAGAGAATGACTGTCTGGGAAGACACGCCGGTCGTATAAGGTATTTGACACTCCCGTGGACTTATGCAAATCCGCGGAAACCGGGACACCGAGCGAAAAAAAACCCTCGAGAGACAGGAGGATGGCGGCGGACAGGAGAGGGTGGGGGAAGAAACCGGAAGCGGAACACGGAAATGGAAAGACGGAGCGACACGCCCGCCGAAAGACGGCCCCATGATAATTTCAAGTCGTTCCGCGAGCTACGGCCGCGTGTAAATATTTCACCGCACAGCTGTCGTCGGATGTTGTGAAATATTCCTTAGCCGAGCCTGATTCCGTGAAACCGGTAGCCCGTTTTCATATTTAATTTTCTACGTTTCCGTAAACGGAGGTCTCGGATATAGAAAATACGCCGGCACTCCGCGCCGAGTACCAAAATCTTCTTTAAACAACGCGCATACCTCGGAGCACCAATACGAGACGACGAAGTGCAATATCCTCCGACGATCAAATAAGCGTGGGTTCATCGAGGATTCTTTCGTTCAGGCCACGAGAGGGAATATGTTTTTCTTGAAGTTTGTATTTTCAAGCGCGACAACGATTCCCTAAGAAAACTAAAAATCAACTTATTTTCCTCGGAACTGCGTCGAAAATCAATTTTTCGACAATTTTCACTGACAACCGTGCTTTATCGATTTTTCAATATGTTTCCGTATATTTTTCTTGAACCAAACTATCACAAAATTCCATCTTCCACCATTCATTTCACCCGGCGAACGTTCAACAATTTCCGCAGGAATATATTTTCGAATCGACTCGAAGAGAGACCCCTTAAAATCGGATGATGTCTCTCGGAGCTATCGGTCTGGATTGATCAATTTTTCGACGTGATCTCGTACCTCCCTGCAAACCGAAATGAATTTTTCATACTCTCTGATCTTCGAGCTTCAATTTGAGCCGTCAGAAGTTCATAAATCTCTCCGGGGAAGCGATCGGTCACGAGGAAAATGGAATTACACTTGTCACCGATAAATTCTACTTAAAATCCTCTAAATATCTCTCGAAACATTTGCATTCTCATATACGTCAGCTGAGCGACAACGGAAAGGTGCTGATATTCTAAAATTTAAGCTTTCATACTGTTTGAAATCTCACCCACCGATGTGTAAAATCCGCAGCGTAATTGTGACACAATGAAATGAGAGAATTCCTTGTTGCGTTCAGAAGAAAGTGAACAATTTCTGGTAGCGAGCATAAGTTCACTTGTCGTCCCCAGTTAAAAGGTTCCATCGAGTGTCAATTAGGTTGTCGTAGGTCGCAGGGGCCTACAAATATTCGATTGTCCGATAGGGAGAAGCATCGAGCAGCAAAGTGGACGGAGATAATGCCCGCAAATGATTGTTCGACGGTGGTAACAATACAGGTAAAATATGAAAACGATATCCGCGGGGAAACGACGGCACGGTTGATTTACAAGAAGGATTATTAAGTTGGCGCGTAAGCTCCTTGAGTTAGCGTATAATCCATCCGTAGCGACGGATGATATAGTCGGTTTACAAGGCAGCAATATCTCGATTTTAGTACGCCGAGCCCTGAACTGGGCTGGAGACCGAGAATAACAATCCGAGAATAGATAGGCAGTGGATATATGGATTATACGGGAGAATTATACGACTTCGTCGTAACGTCTTGGAATTTAATGCAATAGCGATGAAGCGGCCGGGCCCGGTGCCCTGCGGGGTATATTCCGTAGAACTCGATCGATGTTTAATTTCCTACGATCGTCCCCGTCGGAATAAAACCTTGCCGCCGCTGCCTCGCTACTCCGCTTAATTCACCGGGAAGTGGATCACGAATATCGCGAACTGAATTTGTTATCCACCGGCTACGGTGCGCGCCGATTTTTTCCCCCCGGTTTAAATCAGGCTCGCATCGCGTTCCTACGCAATCTCGCCCGCGGGAGAGCTTTGCGGAAAATCCGAAGAACATTTTCGAACCAGCAAGACTTCCCCGAACGAGCTCACAAACGATATTCTAACTCCTCTCCTTCATTTCTACGTTGCATGCCGCGGAAGCGGATCAGCAGCAAAACCCTCGGTTTTATTCGCGGACAGAAAAGCATGCGAACGAGCTGAAGAAATATTTACAGTGATTGTTACGGAAAATGTAGAATTCGAATCGCGCTGGAACGTTTCACGCATTCGCTTTCGCCCGAGATATAAAGTATACACATAATCAAAGTATTTACAACATACGTGGGGAATTCCCAGTGATCCTAATGAATTTTTATGAATTTAAATTCATACGAAATTAAACTTCTAATTTTCCAGGAAGGTTTCAAACGCTCGGATTAAACGGTTTGCCTTCAATCATTCATTTTTATTTCAGTTTATCATAATTTTTAACTAAATGAACTTTCAAAATGTTGACCAGCAAATTTCTATCCACTTTTCGTTTCTCTTAATCAGCTCTCACAAAACAATATTATATACGTATGAAACAAAGGAGAGTCAAACTTTCAGAAATAAATAAAATATATTCGAATTAAGTTCGTACAGAATATAATATCGCAAAGAAGATGGCATAATGACGTCAACGTCCGTAAGTTATTAAATTGGTATTTTCGTTCGCTCTTGTAACAGATAATTATCCAGCGGAATTTCCAAAGAGCTCAGCGCAACTTCAGAATTCGAAGTCGAATCAAACGAATGTGTCAGTGGCGCATCCCGCCTGGTCGGGCTGCTCGTTAATTGGCGCGACGGTATCGCGACAAATTTCGAATTCGGTTTGACGAGAAGCCGAGTAATTAGCCGTTGAATGTCGCGAGGCTGTTTCCCGAAACGCGGAACGCATCTTGTTTACACGCAGAGACGACGCACAGCGCACATGCAGGGGTGATTGCACTTTGAGCCTGCTTGCGCCGATGAGCCGCGTGTCGGAGGTGTACATACTGATCATGTCGATACTTTATCGTTTGCACACTCCTGGAAATTCCGGCATCCGATTCGTTGCTTTGCGACAACGTTAACGCGCGAATCAATCGTGTCTGTGGACGGAACTCCAGGTTGCCTAATTGTAACCTATTCTTCATGGTAACCGAAATTTTGCTAATTTACTCGAATTCGGAGAGATTCTATCATTTCACTTTGAACAGTCATACGAAAAATTTTCTGGTTTTCTTGTTTAAGAAATCGTGTTTCATTCGTAAATTTACATTTTAAACGAACACGTCAAATTCGATCACAGACGGAGGGTAACAAACATCGTAGACGTTTCTAACCCGTTTTGTCGAAAGAAATTAATTTTTAACCGAATAACGCACGAAGATTCTTGTAATTTGTGCACACATTTGGAACGTATTAAAATGTAAATGTTCGAAATTAATTTTATAGAAATGTGAATTTGTGTCGAGCCAGAAGGAAATTAATTTTAACGAATCTGCAATCCGAACTTGATGAAAGATTTCTGCAAACCAGAAGTTGTGTGGCGTACTACGGGACCTAGTTTGTCGCGTGAAGATAACCAACCCATTTTCAGTTGCATTGCGTGTCACAAGCTGTGCATTCAAACACGGTAGCTGATTATCGATCCGCTTGACATTTCGAGAACAGTTAGTCGATAGGCAACTGTGTCAACAGACGTTGCTTAATAGCACGCGATATGAATATATTATGTATATTGCGTAATTTGCATGGACAAAACAGCGGGTGACTTGATCGAATCCGAATGTGCTACTTAATTAACAGAAAACTTCAGAGAAATTACTCCGTCAAGTTGATAACAATTACTGACCGTTGATACATATTTACATTGGACTTCTAACATCCCAAAAGCATACACAGACATAAATTGTACACGTCAAATGTAACGCGCAGATACAACGGGGAGCAAACAGCAAGCGCAATTTCTAATTCAATAAAATGTTTGTTGACTCTACTCCGATAATAACACCAACAGCTGCGCACACATACATGCGCAGTTCCACGCGAAATGTAGATCGTAGCGTTTCGAACTTGCAGCAGCTAACGAAGATTCGAAGGGAGCAACAATTTCTACTTCACAAACATTGATTCAAATTGATTGATCACGATTGATTCAAAGCTATCGTGACAATGCAAGCAACATAAGCGCGCAAAAATTCCACGCGAGGGTAAAAAGAAATTACGATTTGTACTGCGACAGCAGTTTGCATGTTGCATGCTGTTACAGCAACGGCGTGTTCAAGCTTGTAGAGTCGAAAGATCAAAATAAAGCATCAGGGATAATTAGCAGCTCCTTAAGAGGAGGGTTTACGCTTGGGAAACGCGAAGGGAGAAGAGAATAGACAGACAGACGAGTGAGCAAAGTAATCCTCGTAGTGTATTTGATATATAATAAAATGTCAGGCGACGTGAAAGCAAAGTTTCGGATAGGGAAGAGGATGCATGTGTATGCAGGCCCGCGTCTGCGACTGCATCCACGCGACACGTATCAGCGACGCACTGAATAATGCGGTGGGATCCGTGCACCGATCCGTTGAAGTTCTTCGGCAGCAAAAAAGGGCCAATACACACACACACACATACAGAGAGAGAGAGAGAGAAAGTGTGTGGCAGAACCGGGAGGGGGGGCAGACAATTTGGTAGACGTCACGTGCGCCGTCACGATGCACAACGCGATATATAGGCGGAACGAAAATGCAATTGCAGTTGGAGAACTGAGCTGGTTCCGGGACACAGGAGGCGGCTCGCGTAACTTCCCGGCGTAACATAAGTAATACCGACTAAGCAGGAACATCGTTATTGCGGCTGGTGCACGTAATTCTATCAGGAGCCGCGTTGCAGCCTGAATGTGCAACCGATGCACATCGCGGGGAGATGCATGGCCGAGGTCGCTCTATAGAAAGGAACAACTACGGATAATGCCAGCCGAGTGTTTTATATGCACGAGAGCGCCTCTGCCGCTGGTAAGGACGTGCATACCGATTGCTTTTCCCGCCTGGAAAACGTGTAAACGACGAGTTTTTCGCCGGCCTCTCGATCCCCTGTGTACATCGCGGGAAGTTTACATGGCCGGTTGTTTGAATTGCAGGTTTCCAGAGCTAGTCTTTCGCCCGAGATACTCTTCCCTTCCCGAAACGCGATGATCCTCCGAAAACATACTTTCACCCGAAACCAGCAGCCCGGTGCTCGGAAAATGTATTAACCAAAATATCTGCTAAGTTTTACTACCGTCGTTCTCTCTTTACTACCATCCTGTCGAAATACAGGAAATTCTCGATATATGTCAACAACACGGGTTTATCGTACAGGAGACATACCCGAGCCGTTTTATGTTTTCCCGCCTCGGCGTTAGACCTCTCGAGCTTCGCGGCCCCGCGGTAGTGGGGATAATTCCGCGACGATTATCGTCCAGGCCTTCGTGAGATATATAGAGAAATCACTGTATGTCCTATGTTTCGAAGAGTATCGTTTTGAGATATACACTACCGCTCAAAAGTATCTGGTCACTCCGCGGTGGATACGTCGATGGATCTCGTATTTAATTTTAGTGTAGTATTGGTAAGTTCCGTATACGTAATTTTCAATTTAACTAATAAAAATCGATTTTAGCCACTATTTTAGACACTGAAATAACTTTTATGCAATGCTAATACATATTTCCATCATATTTCCTGCTACCACATATTGCCTTACCTATCTTACAATAAATAGACTCTTCCCTCCGAATCGAAGCGCATGCGCAATGGCGAGAAAAAGTTCTTCCACGAGGTCTTCCACGAGTTACCGATTCAATTTCATTCGATTCCGAACCGTTCCCGAGATTATGCGCGACCAGTCGATCGCTCCATCAGAACCATCAGCAGTTGTTGACAATGCTGGTGCCTATGTCGAAGGACTGCAGCAGTTGCACACATGTATAATTTTTGTGTTGTTAATAAATAAATAGTTGCCACCGTTAAAGTTCCAACCCTTGTATATTCGACTATGAGAATGTCGGAATTTTTGGTGACATTACAGTAGCCTAATCCCTGAGATGGAAGAAAACTGTTAAACAAAGAGATCGACTTCGGTCTTTGCAAACGGTAAAAACACTCGGCTTCGGACGAGATAGTTTGTTCCGAAAGAGTTTCGCTCCAGTGTTTGCTCGGTTTTTCCATGAAAGATATCTCGGGCGTTCCAGCAGCGACGACACGGTCTGCTTTGTCTGGTGCGCCGAAGTTTGTTCTCTTTTGTCCTCGGCATACGTTGCCTGTGATCACGCTATGGACGGATAAGCACGGATCGATTGATTGGTTGATTGACTATCGTAGAGGGAGAAATATGCAATGCAAAGGGCTCCACGACCTATTCGAGTGGTACTTGGAGAGAGCCCCCAAGCTTTGGCTCGCCAACGTCGATCAGTTTTGAAGTACGTATCTAGGGCAAACCGGATGGACTCTCCTACACGGTTTCGTCCTCTATTATTCTACCCAACTGTCCATACAGGGTACTTCCTCCATCTTGTCCACGCCAGTATCTTTCCCACTTTCCTGGAAACACAAAAAAAAACCCAAGTATTATGTTTCTTTTCAATTCTGAACTTAACATTTATGCCTTATAATTTTTACGCGTTCAGAAGATGCTTTGTAGCACTAGGTTTACGGGTTCTGATATTTTTCTTTTAGAATTATAACGATTCTAAAGATATGTACATACACGAGAAATTAATCAGCAGATTTATTTCTTTGGGTATATATTATTTTTAAAATATTGTTAAAAATGTGGTTAGCACGTTCTCGTAATTTTTATAAAACAATGCAACCTAGTATTAAAAAAAAACATTCAATCGTAATAGTTCAGAGGCTAGATTCGGTTCAAATGTTTTTACGCGTGTTGTTTCCTTAAAAACCATTCTTTCTCAATTTTTAAAGAAAGAAAATTTGTCAAAATTTGTTCGAACGTGTAAAATGAAATATAAATGAAATGTAAATGAAATAAATGAAATGAGAAAACATGAAAATAAGCTTGCATAGATGTTTCTTGTTATCAGTTACGACGACTAAAAATGATAGAAAAATCGCGGGTCTTGAAAATTCGAAGAAAATTGATCTGAAAACAAGATAAGACGAAACACCCCGTACACTCGAGTTGTGTGTATTACTAGAGAGTGCTACGACGAAAGTTCGTATCTCGGTTTGGTAACTGAAAGTTGCCTCGTTTCGATTTATGCATCGAAATCAGGGATTTTTCTAATGGAAAAAGTTACGATGCCGAGTCCTGGCCACAAACGCGCGCGCATACCCCATATACTGTATATTACGTTTCAACGAGTATAAATTCGCGGAGGAAGCGCGGGGGAGGGGGGAGAGGAGTTGGATAAACCGAGGGGGAAGCACGTTGGAACTCCATTTATCTGAACTCTGTCTATACGAACCAATTTGGTCGCTGCGCCCGGTTTACCGTTACCGGTACCGAACACGTTGCCGAGCTCTTATTATCCGAATTATCCAAGCAAATAAAGTTAACCAACGGCGCAGCGGTTGCGGCGCGACTTCCGCGGAGATTGCAAACAATTTCGCGAACCGTCACTATTTTTCATTTTCTTCGTTCTTTCATGCGGTAGCTTTCAGACGCTATGCATCAAACATAAACACGCTGACTTTATACGAATCATACCGGTGCCGTTCTGTCGATACAGTTTCATATCCATTTACAAGTAGATTACGGATCTCTATGCGAAACGAAACTTTTGCTGCATCAGTTGCGGGGTACTGGAACCAAATAAAAATTTGTTCCTCACTTTCATCATTTTAAATTCGGTTTATCCATTTGCTGTTTCATGCTTCGTATTTGTCTTAAGCGTATCAAATCCGAAGTCTATCGAAACTGTTTTTATTAGACTATGGAACTGTGTGCACTCATAGCGTGTTTAAAATTTGGCAGCTCGAAGAAACGTATATACTAACGAACATTTATGGTAGCTGTTTATTGTTGCCACTGGAAATAGTCTCCGGTGATAGAGACCTCTTTAACACTAGAACTACCGACCTCCAAACGATACTGATGTGCATCCCTTTGTAATAGTAACAGATTATATTTACGACAACACGAATGAAGAAATTGTAAAAGAGAAAATCTAAAATCCGTCATTTTGACAGGCTGGGTAGTTCTGAAATAGCCCTCGGTTACAGTTTGTCTATCATGTCACTCGCAATTTGAGTGACGAAATTGTTTCTACAGACTTCAAAATTCATTTCCGTGGTGGCGGGAAGGGTGCGCGAAAATTGCTTATTATCTATGGAATATGAGCAGATTAAAAATGTAATTTGAACGTCGTAAATCGGGAATATCTGTTACGAAATAAATTGCTTTTACCCAATTATTGTGGTCGCTGAGTCGGCGGTCACGTTGTTTCGAGCAATCGCGATCGCTCGAAATTTGATAAAATTGTGGCACAGTTATCGAGCCAGCGTTGTTTTTCGAACGACGGTTCCAAGATTACGTGCCGCGTTTCGTCTTCATTAAGCTGGCGAAACGGGGACGAACAATTGGATCGTTTCGCTCCGGATCAGCGGCAGGGACGGTCGCAGGCGGGGGGTGGATCGATAAGCGATTTTCTGCGTTTGATACGATAATTCATTTGCTTCCTGAGCCCGGGCGTGGTCCGACGTCGAACGTACCGTCGTCCCTGGCCAGCCCTTTATTATGGTAATTTCATTCAGGCCCCTGACATTGATATCGGCAATCCGTTCCCGATTCGTATTGAAATAAGCCACCGATCTGTTTTGCCAGAGGGAAAAGAGGCGGCCGACGAGGATTTCTTCGTCGACGACGACGACGTCGAGGCCTTCAGACTTTCTGGTTCCCCAACGACGACAGGCCGGTGATTGTCGCGACACCGCGACGACATCCTCCGCGTTGTATCGCGATCGAGAGCCGAGGGAACGACAAGAAATCGATTCTCGAGCTGTCGCGGCCACAGATCCGACAATGTACTCGCGTAAATGGAGAACGCGCGGATAAGCCGGCGCGGAATAATACCGGACGAAAATTTGCCATTCAAGCCCCCGCGAAACCCTGAGGAATTCGCTATAGAAATCTAGTAACGTGGCGCGGGCCATTTTCTTGTTAACCTTCCCGTAAACGCTTTTATACGATCAGTAACGTGGACCTTTATACAAAATTTTCTGCAACTATTGGAAGAAACATTTGGGAATTTATTCCCGTAAACATTTCGGCTCTTCGATTCGTATTTTTAGTAATGAAATTATTTTAGTCGTCATTTTCTTATTTTCCACTTTTCAAGAGAAATTCTAATTTGTCTCGCGGTTTCTTGCATCTGACACAGAAAATTTTGATTCTCGTTCTCATTAACTGGTTTCCCCGAACAAGGCGGAACACGTTTTGTGGACGCTCGTCCCCGAGAAACGATCTCGTCTCTGATTAGGGAAACGTTATCGTGGACGCGACAAAGCTCGCAGCTGTGAACGGCGCATCTGCATCGTTGTGCGCGCGAGTGGTCGCGTACGGACTCATTTAGCGTGCAATTTCGGCTTGAGAAATGGCCCCCGAACCCGGTGTCAAAAGACGACTTTCGCAATCACCTCAAAGAGCTGCGGTAAAACTGACGCGTCCGTCTGGGAAATATATTATACAGGGGTAGCAGCCGCGACGCGACGAAAGTTAATTGCATTTTGGGGTTTTGGGAAGTCCGAGCAACCGTACGAAAGTGGTAATTTTCCGCGTTGAAAGCTCACCGAGGGGTGAACGCGCGATATGGGTCGACGTACTCTGATAAATGTGTTTGTTCGATGCTCCCTGGCCGACCTACATAACGCGCTGATGAACGTCTAACTACCAAAAACAAATAACCGGCGAACGAAAAACGGCCTGGTCGATCTCCCGATCGCCTTGGGAAATTAGCCTGTCGAAAATAGAAATTGTCTGTACACGCGCGGGGGAAACGGAACTTCTCCACCGAAGCTAATTAAAATTCTACGATTACTGCTCCGTCGAGCGACATGCTGTCTCGTTGAAACTTCCTTTTCACTTTGGAAATAATTGTAAGCCGTGCATGGCGCGCACCCCGTATTTGGGGGTGTACATTGATTCATTCGTGTGCAAACTTTGGATGTTTCTAGAAATTTAGAAATTATGACACTAGTTCAAAAGAAACTATTTCCGAAAGAAGATGCCTGCCATAGTAATAATAGTCACAGTGACAGTTATCCGATTCAACCCTTAACGGTCTGGAAGTATTTCAAGTTTACTTCCCAGGTCCAAGCTATTTTTCATACGAAGAGAAAGAAACAAATTCACAGAAGAGAACAATGCTTAACGCGTTCATTACATAAATATGACCACAATAAGAGTGATAAAAATAATAAAATGATTTGATTGGTCGATTAACGGCTAATACTATGTTGCAAATTGGTATAGGTTCTTTCTAGACTGTAATGACTTATCTTCTAAACATGTTTGGCGTCACATCGGAGCTTTATAATATTGAATGACAGAGAGGTACATTGTTGAATTTCGAAACTGTTTTCGTTGAAAATGGAAGCACAAGATAGAATAAGAAAAACTTGAAATAACATTGTATTACTCGCAAATGATAAAGCGAGGTGCGGAACATACTACTCCTTTTAAAGAACCAGGGAGAAGTATGTTAAATTAACAGGAGGGTCGAATGAGGGTTGAAACTAAATTAAGAATTGTATCGCCCCGTGGGTCCGACCTCGTGTTATCCCTCTGGTACGCTAACTTCGTTTAGCAGCCTATTAATAATAGTACATTGCGTATAGTGGCTCAAAAACCTCATGTAACTCGTAAAAATGATAATACTGATTAACATGAATTTTATCGCGAAGAACAGTTCAAACAGTTGTTATCGTTTTCATACTTTCTTAACCACCATACGTTCTTCAGAGTAATAATTCTCCCCATTTTCTCTTTCTAAATTCTGCAAACGGTCGACCACTTACTGCTTGTACTGAGAGACGGGTTTTGCAACATGTGACATACATGAACCCTAATTCGTTGATTTAAAGCAATTCTCAACGGTAGTCGATGGCTCCTTAGGGGTCTTTCGTAAATTTATCTTAAAAAAGCAAAGGTTCACAAAAATTTTCGGACTTACCTTTTTCGTTTTGTAAGGGGTTAATGGTTAAAAAGTGTTGGAATTTCTCGACTCAAAGTTTCAAACAAAGAAAATGGAAGGATCCAGGATTATCCTAGGATCTTGTGCCCAACTATTTCTGAACGTATCCGATTGTACAAAGGTTGAACGACGAGTAAACGATGAAACCGAATTACCGGTTCCAATACAGAGTCACGACGAACCAGGCGAAGGTTAACGCTCCCGTTCCACCCCTCGACACTCAATGCTTTGCGCAAAATTCAAGCTTCAACGCCACGCGCGCTAAACACAGTTTCAGTACGTCGAATTTCCCGAAAAATGTTCGAACCGCCTGAAAACCGTTCGCCCGTGGGGAATCGTGACGCGACGAAAACCATAATCGCTGAACGATATTTCTCCCCCGTTGGCCGGGCCGCCGTGGGTGGAGGAGGGGATGAAAGGGGGTGGTGGAGTCGGTTCGAGGGACGAGAATAGCGATGGTGGACGGTGGCGTCGAAAACCCGGGCGACGGGCATAGAGAAAGGAACCAGCCTAGCGGAGGATACGTCGATTATCGGGAAAATCCGGGTTTTTACATGGTGGCTCGGTCTCGCGGTAGAATTAATCTCTTTTCGGGGTGGACGGAGCTGTCGGTGGTCTGTGAACAGGAGCAGAAGAAGGGCGGGGGGTAGGGGGATGCTCGTCACGACGACGATGGCGTACGCCACCGGGAAAAAGGATGCTTTCTGGTCCTCTCAAAGCAATCGTCTACGCTCTGCGCCGAAACAATGCCGGCCGTGAGCTCGTTCGAGCGTGAGACGGAATGGAACGAAACCTGTTGCAGCGTACGTCAACGACGACACGGGAAATTGGATTTTTTAGAGCGGTTAGTCCCCTCGGACCTAGGATGCGTTTCTCGTGTTCGTGAAACGCGACACACCGCGCGCGCGAGCTGCCAGCTGCTCCAACCCCCGGATCGAACCTTGCGCGCGATACGCAAACGAGATACGCGACACGCCGACTGGTCAACCATGATGTCTGATTTAACGTCCTCCTGTCTGCCGAGAAAGCGAAACAACACCGGCTGCGTACGGGGAACGCGCACGGGTGTATCCCGGAAAAATGGTGCAATCGATTGGCCCTACGAATCGTCAAACAAGCTGTGAATGTCGCGATATGTATTATAAACAATTTAGTAAAGCTGCGTGCGCGTGGATCTACGATTTTTCATTGGGCTTGGAAGAACGAAGGGTGATGTCATTTCGTTTATACCATAGTTTACGAGTTCCATTGCATTCGTGTTTTCTAGAATTAATAAGAACACAAAAAGACAAATTCCGACAAACGTCGGAACGGATGACGGGACGGCCACGCAGAAGTCAATAATGTCGATACCGGCGTCGGAGTAATTGTTATCCAGTAATCATTTCGGTAATACGTAACTGCAGCAGCGACGTGACAGCAATTATAGTTGGCAAGTAATCTCCGCAACGGTGTCCCGGTCGTAACAACTGGCAGCCGGGGCGCGGCGTATCTTGACGGTAACCAACCTAATCTCAGAGACATGGCTAATAACAAGCCGGAGATACCGTGATGCGTGCACATCAACGGATATTACCGCGGACCCAACGTATTTCGGTCTGCTTATCAGCGATGCAGTCGCGACTCAACAATCGCTTTCACGCGCGTCACGATGAACCCGCCAGCTGTTCGCCGTCGACTTTCAACCCGGTGAGCTCCGCGCGGGGGTTCCCGGCTTTTCCAGAGGAAATTTCTGAACGTCTGCTGCGGCGAGGAACCAATTTGTCTCTGGCTGATGTATCACGACACGCGCCTCTCGCCCTGCACCGTTGCAACCCCCCTACCCCACCCCCCGTTCCCGTGCCACCTCCTCGTGATTTCCAGCGAAACAACAATGTGACATTCCCCGCTCGAAATCTTCCTCTTCTATATTTCTCCTTCGATGGGACTCGACGGACCTGTCGTCGGAATAGTATTACTCGATTCGGAATGGAACGTGTTGCGCTTTCTTCGTTTTCGGCAACCGAATTGTTTTTGTTCTCGGTTTTTCAATTTCGTCAGTCACTCGATTTCACGTCTCCTTGGCAAATTCGAACGGCTACCGAAAGTTCGGTAAATCTTTTTACGGAGTCGTTTCGACGAGATCTTATCGAGGCAGGTTTCTTTGTTGCGTTGACATTTAAAAATCGATCTGCCACTTTTTTTTTAGACAATCTGCGATTTTTATATGATTTTTTAATTTTAAGCAGTCGTGCATTTAATAGAGAGAACTTAGTTCTGTGATCGTGGGACTTGAAAATTTAAACTCGCACAGGATTTAAAACTTTTCCAATGTTACTTGTTTTATTTAGTTACTTTCAAAAAGAGAAAGTGATCTTACAAAATTTAATTCGATAAGTTTCTCGACATTTCATCCACTTCCTCTCAAGTTCTGGTGTTGAAAGGGATAACGCGAATCACTGCACCCTGCGTCCCACGGAGACTTCCTGTCGACGTCTCCGAGAGAGGGAGAGAGAGAGAGAAAAAAATGGTTAGGTCACCGAGCTAAACGATTTAATAAAGGATTCCAGTCGACTGGAACGGTTCAAAATTGCCGGCAGACGCCACCGTCGCGTCGTAAACGTAAACGCAATTCTTCGGCATCCGAAGTACAAAGGACCTCCATTAGGGGCCGGGCATAAGGCAGGATGCACTAATGATATTTCGCGCAATAAGGAAACGTCAGGTAGGAAAAGTGGCGAGCATTGTCAGGTGGAAAGCTCGGGCGACGCCGGAACGAGAAATCCCGCGAAAACTGCGTCCCGTGAATAATATCTCCCGGCGAACGAATATTTCCCGTCCTTATTTTCGATGTCTAATGGCGAGTGAAGGAGAGATAAAACTGGGGAACGAGGCTCGACCGAGCTACCACGGTCTGCCCGGCAAACTGAAATAACTTTTCTCCTCCGCCGCGATGTATTAGCGAGACAAAGTATCCATTCCCGGATCCTGTTGCCCTCTCGTTTCGCTGTTTTATCTGCCCGCCACGCTACTCCAACTTAATGGCAGAAAAACGTGACAGTGACTCCGCCGAAACGATCCCTACCGATGATGTTTCGCTGGTTATCACGTGGCCTCCGTCACCGGCAACGGCACAGTAAAATTCGGAGCAGACGCCATTGTTCCCAGCACCGGCGGATTGCTCTGTGGTATGTTGAGAATCGGAGAAAAATTTGGAAAGAATTTTAACAAGTATTCTAAACTAGTCGAAGTGAAATAGGGACATTTTACCGTCGGGAAATAGAAAAAGAATTTTTCAATTTAACACCCTCGATCCATTTTAATGGAACCCCGTCTGGTTTCATGGCCCGTTTACTCAAACTGCTCGCGAAGAATAGATGTAATTACTACCTATACAAATTTCGCAAACAAATACAACGCCGATGTCCACACGAGAGTGTCGAATCACGGGGATGAACATGAATCGGCAAGCGAATTCGACACGGTTCACCTGCCGTAAATTGTGAAGGACTTTAAGTGGAAGGTAATCCTTTGTTAGCGGATACGGTACATTATGTATGGTACTCGTGAGCCGTGACCCAACTCGAAGCCGTTTAAGTTGCATCCAGTTTTGAATATTGAAAATTAACTCCGGCTTACAACTGACACACCTGTCTCTCCGGTAATTGGATTACGTTTGTTGGCCCGCCTTAGGGTCCGTTGCAAACTAATTTGATGCACGCGAGACGGAACGATCTCAAAGGGCACCGTAATCGATTTGTTTCCATATTAATTGCGTTTTTTAAATCAGAAAAGCTAAACGGAAACGTTCAGACTCATGTTGACTCGATGCTTGAATCGATTAGAGTGTTTACAATTTGGTGAGACTGCATGATTTTTGTACTGCTTTCAACTCTCGATTTTTCTCATTTAATTTGCCCCTTGTTGCGAAACAGTGGTAATTGAAATAAAATCTTTCGCGTTATTCACAAATGTTAAAACAATGTTCCGAGCACTTCAAGAGTTCAATAAAACTCTGTGTAAAGATACAACGTTGACATGATAGATCGGAAACGCCCCTGTTTAAAAGGAATCGAAACAAGATCGTGCACACTGGGCAGCAAGTTTTAAATGATTAGCATTGTGTGCAGTTAATGGAACCAGCCAGAAAGGGGAATGCAATTACGCCAATTTGCCTTTTTCCGCGTTTCGAGGGACAAACGACACACTTTGAATCGGCGTTCGTCGTATTCATGGGCCGTAGTGCAAGCACATAATTGCCCCCTAATTAACGCTGTTTCCCGTCTGTTTTCGCAGAACCGGGCTTCTGTCTTGCAACAATAAATTACCTGCCGACTTTCGCCACGTCGATGACGAAGCAAGCAGTTCCTGTAGTCTTAATAAAGTTTATATGGGCCCTTCGCGTTTCCGTTCTCCAGACGGCAGCTACTTAAGCAGGACAAGTGCGATGTAAACAGAAACATTCTCAACGGGTTCCCAAGTTCCGAGCGAAGGGTGCAGCCGACCGTATTCCCAGCTAACAAATCTCACGTTGCATAGTTTGCCGTTCAACTAAACTATACTATTACATTTTTATAAATCTTCCCCACCGTTCCAACAATTGTTTCATTTTTAACAGTGACGTACAGTGTCTTACGAACTTCGATTAATTTCAAAGCTTCAGTGCAGTCCTGTTCCTAATCCGTCGTTCATTTCTTCAAAAGATATTTTTGTTACAGCAGGCGGGCAAAGAAACCTTTCTTTTTTTCTCGAAAAATTCATTTTGGGATCACACTTCCCCTAGATTAAAACAAATCTTCTTTTCTCTGTTACAGGTAACGAAGTTCCATTTTTAAAATCTCGTCCATCTGCAGGATAGACGTCCGAACTCATAAAAGCTAGAAACACGAGTAAGTGGAGCCAAATATTCGACGCTATGCAGCAAAAATGAACATTTTTATGCGATGAAATTATTATTTACACAGATCATAATCCGGGATTTCTACCGCATCAAGTCGATCCGAACTGAGTCTTCGTATGAAGCAGATTTAATTGAATCAATCCCTGTAAACACGCAATCGAAATCCGGTCAAACATAGTTTCGTTAAGGATGCCTTACTGTAATTACGAAGAGTATAGTAATTAAAGGACGGATCGGTTCTCCACAGTAAAGCGTATCGCGCATTATGGACTGTCCGCTAATGTAAACATCGCAGTCTCGAACCGATTAATTAATCGATCGACAAATATGTACGCGGAGTCGTATCGGTTAGTGTGCCGAAGCTGATCGAACACAAGTATTTCAAAAATGAAATCCGATTTGTCCGTTCTCCACGCGTGTTCTCTGCGCGCGCGCGCGGAACTAGGGTACATCGGCTTTAAATGAATATTTCACAGTTTGCTTTTTCCCTGGCGGATGCGCCACTTTATTTGAGCCAGTTACTGGTTGACGCGCCGTGTATGAAAGTCTCTGTGCGTTCAGATCCGAAAACTGTCACTGTTCCGACAATGGTATGATTTATTAACACTTCCCCGGCGTTTCGATTTTTGCAACGTTCCACCTCGACATTATCCGTTGTTCCGTTACGGGGACAACGTCGAGCACAGATTATGCGGGACGTTGAATCGCAAAGTCGAAAACATTTGTGACTCCGTGAATTTTTACAGAAATTGACGACAAAGAATGCTTTCGAAGAATTGACAATCGACGGCGAAAGAAGAGACGAAATAAGCGCGAAGACGATCGAGCGTCCAAGACGGGCGTCTCGAGCGGTCCGCCGCGGGGACGTTAGGTTAATTTGCCACGCAGTTGAATTCGCAGGGCTTTTCGGGAACGCGAGCTTTCAATGAGCAGGTCTTATTCGCGGCGATGGAACGTAGCGAAACGTAGCGAAACGTAGCGAAACGTAGCTCGACCACGATAATACCTGGCCGCGTAAACAGGGGCTGCGCGTCGGCGAAGCCCCTCGGCGTGCATGTTCACAAAAGACGCGTATTTCTAACCTTCGAGACGCTCGAGCGGTACAAGTTTTAATTATGCCGGGGGTAGTCTGGCTGGCGTATCCTCTCGTTGCCATTTCAGACTGCATCTGGCGGCGCGATGATAACATTCACCCGCTCGGGGTTTCTCTTCGTGCCACCTTCTCCCATTCAAAAGGGCGAACGGGGATGGAGGATAGCGGTGAAAAAAAAATGGATAGGGCCGAGACAGGAGGGTGGGCGAGGCAAGAGCAGAGGGGAGCGAGAGAGGAGAGGAGAGGGTTCAGAGGGGAGGCGAAGGAAAGAAAAAGCCGGCCTCATTAGGAGAGACCAGACTGCAAGAGAGCTCCGCGCGCGCGCCGCTCAAATGAGATCCAACGTCGGTCGTAATGGCGTACGTCGAGATTTTTGAGGTCTCGTCCTTTTCGGAGTTTTTGCGCCCTTCTCTCTCTCCCACTCTCTCTCTCCGTTCGCTCTATCCGTGTTAACTCGCTTGCTCTAACACGACAGCGCCGCTACGTTTGCTTATCTATAAGTTTCGACGGCGGCGGGACTCGATGTAAAATGAACCGGCACGGAAAACGTGCGAGAGTCCTCTAATCCGATCGATCGTGAAAATGGAGCCGCACGCTCGCCCCTTTGACGCTTCCGCGTTTCGGGGATCAACCCCGTGGCGATTGAATGAGACGAACCCGCCTCGATCCGCTAGCGAATCATGCGAGAGGGTCGCGATCGGCACGCGGGGAAATTGCGATGGAACCGGAAGTTCGAGCAGCCGGGTTCTCTGCCCTGCGATCTTCGAACGCGGGGAAACTTTATTTCGAAATTCGTCTGTTTAGTTCGATTTCTGCCACTACGGAAATACAGCATATTCTATTAAATTATTGTAGAAATAACAGTACTGGCAATCAACTATTACACTTTGCAAATAACAGTACTCGTAATCAACTATTCGTTTTTTTTTTAGTTTTGCGAATAGAGGGACACCCTGTATAACATTTTGACACTTCACTATTGGGAAAACCTCGCGTTCAGAATAAGTAGAATTGGCTGGTCATGATCAGACGTTTCAGACTATCGACTTTCCAAACTCGATTTTCTCGAAAACGTAGCGTCGATCGCGAAAAAATGTATTTCACTTCTGTTATGTTGTAATAAATACGTGAGGATTTTCTCGAAAACGAGATCTCATTTGACAGAATATTATTCTATGTCCTCGATTTCTGTAGAATATTTTGACCTTCTGTAGACTCATCCTCTTTCTGGTAGATCGGAAACATCCTCAAATGTATGTAGAACACCCTAATAGAATGGGCTTCTGGATTTGCATGTCAAACATTAGCCTGAATGATGAAGATTGGTTTTACTATAATATGCTTTTGCCCTGGGCGATTTCAAGCGAAAACGCTTTGCTGGTCAAAAGATTTTTAAAGCGTAAAAACCGTTTCAAAAAATCCTAATAAAAGTGGAACCCCAGTAGTTCAGGTATGCTGCACGCGTATTCGATTTCTGCGAGATTCTACTTTATTTCCGCGTGAAATGTTTTCATTTTAATTTCACCTAAGCATTCTCATCCGCCGTAATCGGATCCGCGCGGTTTCTTTTCCCGGAGATTCTTCTCGCGGCACGACTTCCGTCACGGAAATCGACCGTCCCATGGAAATTTATACGGCGAGCCTCGCAGGGAAATCCGTGGGAAGGACCGTGATCCAATCAACCGCAAAGTAATTCTTTTTGATCCCCTTTGACGCCTTCCGATGGAAATGAGACCCACTGTCGTTCCACGGGAAACTTGAACGGAGGGCGACAATATCAACCGAGAGAGATTTTTATTTGCTCTTATAGCGGAAACGGAAGATATTGCCGCCAAAGGAGAATTATATCGACGGTATCGCCGGCTTCGTCAAGAAAATTGCAAAAAAGATCTATTCAACTATTCAATCGCGAGCCAATAAAAACGAATTCTATGCCAATAATCTTGAAAGAAATCAATCGCTTGAGAACCTGTAAAGTAAAACACATCATTAAATTGAATGCAGTTCGATGTTGCCCATGATTTTCTACATTCAGTTTGCTTGTAAATTCGTGTCGAATCTTTTCATAAAAATGCAAAGTTCTTCAATATCTATTCACATCAAACCGATTCACCAATTAAAAAAAAAAATGTTTTCAAAGCGGCGGTGAGTAAAAAGGGTAATCATTGTGAGTTGCTTGAAAGCTAAATTAATCCAGAGGATTCGTCCATTTTCGGGATTATTCCGTCGATGTGGAATCTCCGCGGCTTCCACGGACTTCATAAGGGTTGAAAACTTCTGCAAACTCAATACAGGTTCGATTCTACGCGTAGAATTCCCAGTCGAAAATTTCAGCTGCAAAGAGAAGGAAGGAGGCCATAGAATCTCGATCGTTTAAATCGCCTTAAAGCGTCAATTATACATGTCCGATTATCTTGCGCCAACAGGGGACCAATTTAAAAGGTTCATTTCATTGCGACCCCGGGCCGATATCATTGATTTGGCAAGCCTTCAAGACCGGAGGCTGGCCCGGTCCATCGGGAGCGCAAACAGCCGGGGCGAAGATACCGGAAAAAGCGCGCGAGAATAGGCACAAAGGGGGCTTAAAACCCGTCGGAACGGAGGGGAGCAATGGAAGAATGCGAGGCAAGAAAGGGTGAGGCAGCTGCTACAAACGCGTGGGTGCAGCGACAGCGTGCACTCGTCACAGCCGCGTGTATACACCCACTTTTCCTTGGCATTGCACTTACCAGATTGCACGTCGACAATCTCGTAAGGGGGCTCGAGCCTCCGCCAGCGAAGCAAAGGCGGACAAAAAAAGCACAGAAAAACAAAAACGAAGTACTCACTGGAGATAATTCAAGGGGCTTCGCCGATGTGGCCGCGCCGTGAAATTAGGTAACGTTCCCGAAATTCTTTCGAGGCGAACCAGCGAGCTCATCGGTCCCAAATTTTCTGGCTATGTTCGGCAACGTTTCCGGTGTGTGCTAAATTTTTTTCTTGGCAAAAGAACGCTGTTCTTCATAAGTTACAGCCGATCCGCGACACCGTGTCAAGGCATTTTGTGTGGGGGAATTTTTATGCTCACGAACGGACTCTAAATATTTTGTTATATTTCGCGAACGGTAAGTTACTAACGTTCCTAATTAACACTAAACCTACCGACGTTTCACATATGTCAAATAACCGTTAAAAAAAAAATATGTATCTTAATATAGAAAGAGATTTTAGCCAATTGGATAGTAAACAAAATATTTGTTTCTATTTAGAAAAGTTTTATTTACATTTATGCACTTTCAGCACATGACGATACAGTAACGTTGTATACAAGAAATTCTGAACGAAATTTCAAAAACGGTCGTTTGACCGCTCGTGGTAGGTTTAGTGTTAAACGTACTGTGTTTGAAGCAGTAGTAAGACGACGTTTTCAAGGTACATGCAACTGTCACGAAGAGACGCTCGATATTTCCTCGATGGAAACACAGCTTCAGGTTATAATTCTTTACGGGGAGTTACACCCACAAAGTTGGCTGTAGAAATACCTCGTTAACGCACTGCAATCTTGCAAGATCGCGAATGATTAAGCGAAAAGTGGTTCGATTTTCTGAACCGGTCACACCACAGTCATTGAATTAGCAGCGCTCTCTGATCGTTCGTTCGGCAAACAAACCTGTGACAGCGGGTCGAAAAAAGCGGAACCCGGGAGAAATGACGGTAACGCGTGTAGTTGGAAGAATGGACGGGAAGCAGGAAGAACCGGACAGCTTCCGGCGGTGATTTAATTAACATTCGTTGGCACGCGTGTTTCGGGCTGTTGAGCTCCCTTGGCCCGGGCAAACGACTTCTCGCGGATATTTTCGAGGACGCTCTCGACGATTCGTTTTACGTGTCCGCCGACGAGTTTCCCGGTAGCTGCTAATTAATATAACGTCCCTCCCCTCCCCTGCCCAGCCCTCCCCGCCGCTGCTTTCCCCCGGCCTGACCCCTGCGCCAGTTTTCGCTACGGCTGTTGGCCACGCACGGCAATCGAGCCGGTAATTCGGTGACAGTTTCCACGGCCGGACTACAAAGGTATAAATATTCGTTTGTTTACTTTGCCAGCCCGGTGCAGATGTAGCCCCGCGGTTACAACGATTCCGCGGGCGTACAGTTGACGGGGCACCGGGGCGGTGAAAGAACGAGGCCGGACGGGGGGTAGCGTGCAACGCGTTCTCGGTTCTCTCGAAAATCGTTTTGCGCGGTGGATCGCGCTCCCATAAACTGGTAATTGCGTGGACAATGATAAATAGGTGCGGGACCACGCGGGAAACTCAATCGCCAGGATCGACGGTGTTTAAAGACTCCGTAAATTCGGATAATTAGCCGTTTACGGTGAAAAATGCGATCCGCTCGAACCAACGAGCCCTTTGGTTGATTTACGAGATCGGCCGAGCGGGAGACGCTTTTTTTCGAAAACCAATCGATGCGCTTTATCGGTCATCGTTCCGTGCCACAATTCACCGATACGCTATCTTCAACCACCGGACCGTGACAAATTTTTTCGCGGAATTAAAATCATTGTAGATTTAAACGCTTCCGGCTCGTCTCTTTGCGACGACCTCTGAAAAGGTGTTACAGTAATTTATTTATTTATTTATGGTTTATTTTAATGTGGTCGCATTAACGGCTGGGTCATTAGCGATCACATGGTTTACAATCAAATATATCTTGCATGTTCCTTGTGGAGAGGGTTACGGTTAATGTAACCATCACAGGGGTACAGCGAAAACAAACTTATAACAGTTTTTATATATATATATATATATATATATATATATATATATACATACATACACACATATACATATATATATATATAGTATATATATATATACACATATATACAGGGTGGTTTACGCAACTTGCACACCTATATAACTTCCAAAGGATGCGTTGCACGAAAAAGTTTTGTATACAGAAGTTGCATGGTCTGAAGGGGTACATAATTTAGTAACTTAATAATTAACGAGTAATCTCACTTTATTTCCTCAAAATTTCGAACTCAACCTCGGTCCAAAATTCAACCTTATCATAGATTTCCGCAGGACAGCGATTTGTCGAGTTTATAAACATTGTCACATAAACATCCCGCCGTCCTGCGGGAAGAGGAGGACGTTTCAAATGTTGCCTTCGCCTAGGTTTGTCTTGAGGTAATTTTTTATTGAAAATCTGATGTTACAATAACGTCTCGATGATGTGGACCTTTTTGGTGTTCCACCTGGCTATTTACAAATTCTGGAAGGCCAATCGTAATAAATGAAAGCACATCGCGTCCGAACTTCAGTTATCGATTTTCGAAATATTCCTCATTGCCGATGTCGAGTCCGAGGGGATAGAGTCCCCGTTAATTAATAATTAACGAGCTGTTCAAAGGGCTCTTAAAAAAGGATCCTCTGATAAGTACCGGAGCGTATCCGAACGTGTTTCACCCGTTGTAGGTTATGCGGTTTACATTCGCCATCCGCGGGCGCGGGTGATTTGCATACTCGAAATTACGAATGCCTGACGGGATTATAAAAAGCATACGAATCGCGGCGGCCCGCAGCTTTTCATACACGATCTCGCGCGCGCGGTGTACGTATGTACGTCTCTCCGTCCGTTTCATTACATCTGTTACGTCGCGTCCATTGAATGTAAATCGAGAATATCGGCCCGGTGTCCGCGTTCTATTAATAAACAACATTTATTCCCGCACGGCCTTTGAATAATAACGAACTTGTTTATCCGCGGACCGCCGCGACCCGCGTTTTGACGGCGCCGAGGACCTTTCGGGGGTGAAAACGTATCACAACCACTGACGTGTGCCGCCGATCCAATTTTCTGATTCGAATTGAAGTATTATTAGAATAACTCGATCGGACGAGCCACTTGACACTGCGACGAACGCGCGCGCAGATTATTCGAACGTAATTTTTACGGGCAATTTTAGTAGACGTCCGTGATACGATCAATTTACAATCTGATTTATCGTGTAACAATGATTTCCATTTTTGATAAAGAAATTGTGCAAACAGCAAAAAATGTTAAGTAAACAGCTCCTGTTATCTGAATAATAATATTTTGTTTAATGAATAATTTTTTATAGTACTTGGTTCTCCGAGTTACGAACTGTGCTTGATTTAAATGAAAAATTAGGACGCGTTGTTTTTTGTAAGCAGCTAAAACGCTGGATGCTGTTAGTATTTAAAAACCGCGTTTACCACGTCGTAACAACCTTTACCGACACGTCATAAATGTTTATCACGGTGTTTGTAGTGTTTGCTCCTCTGTGACACTCGAGCGTCATAATCTCACAAAAATGCTGCCACTTAGCGTTTATATACAAGCTTTTTTCAAAACAAAATAGCTCACTCCAGCTGGCCAGTTTTTCCTCGGAATAACAGCTATTTACATCCGAACAGGATTGTCCGTAATTTCAACGAAGCGATGATGAGATTTCACTGTTGAGAATCAATTAAGACCGCATAGAAATTTTTGGTCTCACGCCCCATTTAAAATTTGGGAGGAGTTTACGCGCTTATCACGAAATTTCATATATGAGGATCCGCTAACGAAGCAGCGTGTCGCGTGAAAGAGGTGGTAATTTCCGTGGACAAGAGGCTCGGCACGCCGAGGGCTGTTCAATCGATCAGACGAAATTGCGAACGAAGTTGGTTATGAGAGCGAATCGACCGGCCATTCGGACGATCCGGAAGAGCACTGATCTAGGGGCCGAATTTCTCGTTACCCGCTTCAAGATATTGGATTCGGCGGCCGCATCAATGTGCACCGGCTACTTTGCTCTGAGCGGGATCCTCTTTAAATTGCCCGGTGTACGATAGAGGTTTGTGTGCGGTCTGTTCCGCTTCATAAGCCCGACTTCTCATTCTTCCCGTATTTTGCGCGCGTTTAAGAATCCCCGGGGCCCCTCTTTTCTTCCACGCCCTCGGGCGTCATTACCGCGGATAGAATTTAAGATATCTTCATTCCTCCGGCACGGTTTCGGCTCCGCCTAATCTCGGCTTACTTAACGGCAAACGACTCGCCGTTATTTCGAAAATTTCATGTTTCTGCAATCTTGCGTTCCCCTGTTCGTATACCTGTGCTTCTCCGGCGAGAATTCTCGCATTCTCTGTCCCAGATACCGCGCGATTTGTTGTTTCCCTATAATTGCGTTGCAGTCTGATATCGTTTCATTTGATACGCGCGAAAACGTCTGAGTATTAGCCGAGAATCTTTCGTATAATCATTTTCTCGAGAAGCTTTCGGTCAAGCATCACGTTGCCCGGTCCGTTTCTGGATGTTGTAGAGAAACTACGGTGATTCGCAAGGCATAATTTATGCATAATTAGCACGACTCTGCACGCCGTCTGTGTCAAAGGGCAAGGAGCTTTCCCTCGAATAAATTCGTCAGCTGCCATCGTCGGCTGTTACAAGACCTATTAAACTTACAGAAGCCCGTGTGTCGGTATTCTCTGTAGATCGGTTCAGTCTGTCGGCAATGAGAGCCGATTAAGGACCCGACGGGGGTCGCGAGCGTCTTCCGACGGGTTCGTCTCGTCTGCGGTTCGTTAAAATTCCATCGATGTCGTCACGTCGAAAAACTGACACGCGAGACAACGACGGGGAAGGGTTAGGGGGAGAGTGGATGGTCCGGAGGGAAGTCTAGAATATTGGATCTCTATGATAGTGTCGGCGCAGGCAGTTAAAACCGCATCAAGCACCGTTCTCGCTGGAGGTGCCGCATCCGTCGGCTGGTCAGGAAACCCACCCCCGCGCTCAACCACGCCTTCCTAATGCTGCTGCCACCGCCAAAGACCGACAGCTTCTATATAGCCAGCCAGCCGATTCAATATCGGCTCGCAAAGACCCGCGAACCTCCGTTGCGTCGCCGCGTAACGAAGCATCTTGTTTGTTCCGAGACGCTTCCCGTTTTCCCGAGTTGCATCGCGATCGCTCTCCACAGGGCTTGGCAATTATTCCGAAAGGGTTTACTTGCGCGATTCGCCGGGAACAATGCGACGTTCTGCAACGACTCCTGAAACGGCTGTTTATATCTGATCTATCAACGCGAAACGCCATCGGTTGCAGGGAAATTTCGCTGTGTCAACGTGTCTGCCGGAACACGACGTTTTCCGATTGGCAATCGTAGTTAGAAAGTCAAGCAACTGAAGTAATCTCGTTTATTAACGACATTATTAACGAATTATATTTAATACTACGTATTTAATACAGCAATATTAATATTACAGAATTATATTTAAAAGATAAACTCCACGTTACGAAGAATTCGTTCGCAAAACAGTTGCGAAGAAACTGAAATATCGACGCGAGCATGAACGGCAAGCACGCGTACGGGGAACACTATAAGTGTCACGTGTAACTTAATACTAGGTTTACGGGTTCCGTAAAAAATTACGAGTTCTAATATTTTCAATTTACGATTATTGAGATTGTAATGATGCATTCACGAGGAATAATTATTCAACAGATTTCTTTCTTTGAATGTACGTTGTTTGTTAACACTAGGTTCACGGGACCTGTGAAAATGTTGTTCCTTTTATACGGTGATATTAAATAGTCAGTTTTAGTGCTCCGCGAATCTGGTGTTGAATTCGATATTATTAATGGATCTATTTAAATTCAGCAGAGCCCGGAGCCTCACGGAGCCAATCTAAAAATAATTAGTGCCGCGATAGGATTGATTTACCTTGGAAGTTCCGGTAACAAGCCTCGCGGGATCCAGTCTCTGGCGATAATGAATTTCAGCCATGTTTTAAACAGCCGGTAGCGGTTACTCAGACGCCGACCATTTGATTATCAACGCGGATACGGCGCGTTTCGCAAGAACCGACTAATCCGGTACCGTTTCCGTGAAATCGCGAATGTCTTACAATGCCGTCGTCTGTATAACTTTCCCTTTGAACCGAAGGAAACGTGTTCCCTGTTCTTCGATGACTGGCGCCGTTTAACTGCCGCGCAGGAGTTTCAAACTCCGGCATTCTACCGAGTTTGTGCATCCCCCATCCCTCTTACTCCCCCCCCCCCCCCCCCCCCCCCCCCCCCCCCCCCCTCTTCGTCTCTCTCTCACGCAAACTTTCGAATTAATGTCCACTCGCTCCCTTCGGACCCTTATTCTTCGTAATTTTCCGAGTAGCAGGCCGACAGCTGCGCCCCGGGCCGACGATTTTGCTAGACTCTTCGAAACCGACCGATCCGAACCCTTTCTGCGTCAGATTTTAATTGAGCTGCATTTTTTCTCGATTCACTACCGGGTGGGATTTTAGTCTATTAAATATAGCGGACACGTTCCAAAGGAAACCGTCTTACAGAACTAAAGGCTGGAGAATTAATTATCCGCTGCCAAATAAAAACGGAAAAGCCGTGGCGCAGCGGTTAATCAGGGGACACGAGAATTCCGCAAGGTTTCCTCTCCGTCGATTGTTTCGCTAAATTAAATCCAGGGGAACGGTGTTGACCCTCGGAGGAATTTCTTCGCCCCCGGGAAGAATGAAGTTCTCTCGGCGGTGAGATTTCACGGGGCTGAAACGTTCACACTTTGAAGGGTGGATTGTGCGGCTTGTAATTCATCGACGGGAGAGAGTCACTTCTGGCTTTTTTCGTGGACGTCGTTCGCCCTTCCTTCGTCCTTTCATCCCCCAGCCTGTTCTCCTACCCGTGCCTTTTCCGTCGCCGCCTCGTTGTCGTTCAATGATTTTTTCATTTCCTGCCCACGGAGATACTTCAGCCAAGTACACTCGTGGAGACCCAACCCCCTCTGCCTCCTACCCCCCCCCCCCTTCTGCCCGGCCTAAGGACTAACCATTAAAACCAAAGAATATCGGAGAACAAAATCACAGTCGTATTACCCGTCGCCTCTTCATCGACTTTCGCCGGGGTTCCGTTCCTTCGGATATCGGACCCATTCACCAGCTACTTATACTTTCGCGATTGTTCCTCCAATCATGTCTCGAGCACGTTGCGACCCTTCACCTCGCCCACAACGAGCCTCGAGACTCCCTTTCGAAATACTTTCGCTAAATTGAAAGCGACTCCTCCGGACGCTACAGCGAATAATCTTTTCCATGTCTCGTTGGAGATGAAGCGAGACATTAAAAATACCGCGACGTGAAGAACACCGCCGACCGAGCCGAGAAAGTTCTTCACGTCCGAGAGCTTTCTTTCTTTTCAATTTCTGTGTGATAATTTTTATCGTCGTGTCCTCCGGCGAGTTCTTTTCGAGCCGCGGCGATGTTTGCGAATCTAGACTAATGTTTCCGCAGAATCTGTTCGGTGTCTTTGCGCCGGATCTACGGCCGGGCAATTTATCACTGACGGTAATATAATGCGGGGAAGTTTTGTTGTTCCACGGCGAAAGGGAAGCCTCATTGCCGGCAACAAATTCTTTATTAAAAAAGTTTTCGGAACAAACGTACGGCCGCGCAATTTCCCTCGTCAAAAAAGGTAATACACCATGGATTCATGGGAAGCGTCGTCGCTTCGCCGCGCCACGCCGGGACGAACTCTCTTGATTACGCCAGTCTTTTGTGCTCACTATAATGTTTATACGCGTTGTACCCGGCTAATTCCGCATCTCCCCCGCAACAGGCTTCAATGATCAGTCTCTGGTCAATTCCGACGTACAATTCCGCCTAGAACACGCTCGGCTCTCAAAAATGAGATCGTTCCCGTCGTGTTGCGTCTGCCGGCCAGCAAATAATGGCCGGTCTCTGCCAGTGGAAATTATAAATCCTCTCGCATCGAAACAGCTCTAAACGAGCGGCCGGTAATTGTATTATATTACGCCGCAATGTACGCGCGTGGAAACGGCGACGTCGAGAACGCGGAAAACGCAACGTTGTTGTGATAATATTCATTAATCATTGAAAGACGGTCGCGCAGACATTTAATTCGCCTTCTTTATTCCCGACGAATTCTCGCGCGCAGATAAACTTTCATCAACGAATTTTAAAAAACTAGAATCAATTTAAGCTTCCTTTCCTCGATTAAAAATCGTTACTGTTCACTCTTTCTATGAAAATTATAGAAATTATTTTTGACAATGCAATACAAACGTAGCAATTTTAATTTAAATGTTTGTCAGATTATTTAGTTATCCGGATTCAAGAGTATGTTTTAAGAAATTGTTTAAGCGCGATAGAAATTTTATTGGCAAGCTGACGTCGCCGGAAACAATGTAATCGAATAATTTTTCTTGGAGCTGTTATTTTAGAGTAAATTTATTAAGTTGAATCTAAATGTAGAATCGTAGACGGATTTAGTTTGTACGTAAACGTTATTTCAGTATGTATGCATTTTAGACTGTTCGTACGTGATATGGAAGGGAACCGTGTTCATTCGTCGCAGGAACCAGCGATTCGTAAATCGATTTTCCTCCGCCGGCTGGACTATAATTTCAAACAGGAAACGGAGAGGATGATAGACGCTTCCTTTGGACACCTTGAATTATTTCTTCTATCAGGAAATGTGCCTGAAAAAGGGGATCGAGGATATTAATCAAACTGTAGATACTCGCCAACGCTACATTATCGAGCGCTAACCTTCAATAAATAAAAGGGGACTCGTAATAATACCATCGTTCCAACTCTCTTTATTAATACTGTTCGTATATTCTGCTTCTACAAACTTTGACATACCGGCAGACAGAATTTTTATGACAAAAATGAGTAGATCAAATGCGAAACAGTGAAAACATTTAAAGAATTCAGAAACGCTGTTGTATCGTTTTAAACTATATAAAATCGCGATTTCTGAAATTCAAAGTTCTTTCGACAGTTATACCACACCGTTTTATCGCGAAAATCTGAGTTGGTAGAAAAGGTTATCAATCAGAGCACCCCAGACTGTTCGACAATTTGCGTCGATAAATCGCGCAAATATGGGAACCGATTCGACGGGATGAAATAAAAAATAAAAAAGCCGCCGCGACGAGTTGCGCCCGTGCCAATTTCATCCGGAAGGGATATTTAACTTTCGGTAATTTAGTACGCACTGTAAGCTTTTAAACAAATTTTCTATCACTACTTTCTGCGTATTGCAACGGCAGCTGCGGATTGACACGTATCTCCGATTGATTTTTCATTCCGGCGGGCCGTTTTGCCGAATTGGTACAAATGCGGCCATTGCGCAATCACAATATGAGAGTTAAACAAACGCCATTGTTCCTGCACGAGTACTTAATTTATCACGAACATTCTCGTCAAATCGGTTTCATCGAAAAATAGAAACGATCGGCACATTTCCGGAATTGTCATTAACGTGAATTTTTCGCGTATTCGTTTTGCGATGCTCCCATTTACTATAATCAAAAAAAAAAATAAGTGTTAATTATGTACTTATTATCGAAAAATCTATGCACTGAAATGAAAAATTAAACCTTGAAATAAGAAATGAACATATTTTTTAATTAAATAGTCGAATCTGTTGACTGAATTTATGCTAAAATAGTTGTTCGAAATATCAGCATCGTTGTAAGATATTTTTAAAACAAAACGAAAATCAGATCAGAAGCTAATAACATCATTATCCCAAGAATGATCTGGTTTGCATTTAATTAACCACGAACTATACTTCGACGCAAAGTTTCCGCCGCGCCTGGCTAATATCTAATTGAGTATATTGGGTTAACAGTAAGCAGAGTAGATTTTGGTTAAATCCCGTCTAAGCTTGAACGGGAATCGCGTTAAATCTATTAATTTTGAATGATCCTACGGAACAAATCACTGGATCCACCGTGCCGGAAACATTGAACTCGCGGTGGAGTAAATTTCGGTGGCTTCGAACAACTGCTTAATAACTTCTGGAGCAAACTCGATGATTTTCAATTGGAAAACTTTCTGTTGGTGCGTAACTACCTCTGTAAAACGTTTATTACGTCTGACTCTCGAACTGAGGGAGATAAAAGAAAAAATTGTTACATTATCGATCGCTGGTTTTAGAAATTTTAAAAACAATTCTTAAAAATCAGTTTCGTAGCTGTTGCACGAAAATTGCTCGTTAAACCGATCTTTTTTTTGTTGTAATGAACCCGTTCCTGTGATTACTTGGGGGAAAGGATTCCACGAAGGAGTTGCAAGCACGGATTACCGGGAAGGTGTTCTCTCTTCCGGGGATTTCGTTTAGGATAGCACGGGGAGCAAATATTAGTATAAATTGAATATTCCGTTGGTAGCACTGGCGCGAAGCGTTTAACGCCCGAGATCGCTAAAAATCAGGAGCAGAAGCACCGAATACTACCTCCCTCCCTCCCGGTTTAATTGTTACGGTTTAACGAACCGTGGCTGGGCTGCTTTAGCAGCGGGAATGCTCGACGTCGTTGCCAGCTATGGCAACAACGGGTACGCCAAACTTCGCGAATAAGTACAAGGAAGCGCCGCTGCCGGGGCTGTTATAAACCATCGCCATTGTAAGAAAACAGTGGTATCGCGATAACTGGCTTCGCAACGATCTTCACGGGGAATAGGCGGCTTCGTTGACCAACTTTCAAACGCCTCGGAACTGTCTGGCTTCGCCATTATTGAACGCGCGATATTGTCCCTCTCCAGACAACGTGTTACACCTTCAACCGAGCCCTGAAAAGCCCACAATGAATTTATTCGAGTCAGATACTGGGTCGAACATTCGAAACGAGCAACCCGAGTAGAACAGAACAAAATTTCTATTGTAATGGAACTACTGAGATTATTAAAGACAATTATTATTCGAGATTATTTATCAAAGATCTTCAAACAAGCATTCGATTAATCTCAAGCTATGAATTCTTATAAATTGTAAAATCTAACTCCTGATACTTTTCTACAAAAATAATTTCAAGATACCAAACGGAATGTATCTAACACAATGTTTCCTACAATCTATTTCACCATTTTGGAGTGTCCGAAGGTAAAGTAAATATTACTTTAAAACACCGCTCCACTTTCGAACAACCGGAACAAAAGAGAAATATTTAAAGAAACGTTCGAGATTTTTGTCTTATAGTCCCGCGCACTTTTATCTTCGGCCATCCTTCCGTAACTTCATAGTACTTTCATCGGGCAGAGGAACGACAAGAAACGCTCGGTAAATCCTTTAGAAATCCAATCTGCAGCTATCCGAAGTAAAACTTTTCGTCGAGCAAAACGTATTTTTGTTATTCTATCGGTCGCGTGGAAAAATGTTCGCGAATCGCAGCAACTAATTCCGATATGTTTTTAAAAAATTCCTGTATTTTAATACGAACCTTTTGCTCTCGTCCACCGATGTTGAAACAAAAAGTGCGGCTCGGGAGCCTCGGCAAAGCGAAAGTTCCAGCGGCGGGCAGCTCTCTGCCAAAAAATTCGCGAGCTCGGATATTCTTGTTTCTCGATTTGCCCGAGCTACGCGTTCTGTATTCTTACTTTTCCAAATGACCTCGCCGTAAATCTAATTAAACAAACTACCGATGCGTTCCAAATAAATTCTGCCCCCCTCCCCCGTCCACAAGAGTCTCCCAACATCGACAAATTTTCCCCCTCGAATCAGTGCCCACGGATTTGCACCGGACCGAAATTGTCCGGGTGTCCGAAAAGTTCGCGCCGATTTCTCGCAGCTCGCGTTCGAATTCTCTAAACAAACGAAAGTCAATGAACATACATCACGCCGCCGCGTGTGCTTCGAAAGGTTCATTTTTCACGGGACGCTGCCCGACATTCGTTGTAATTAGTTCGGTTTTATGGCTATTTCGAATATATCTGTAAATTAAACTCGGACAACTGGTCCGAGACTCGAAAAGTGTCATCGGAATAAACGGATAGATTTATTTAGCTCCTGCTTTTTGCAATCGATGCGAAACATTTTGAACCGTGATCCATTGGGACATTGCTGTCGCGAATTCCGAGACGTTGATCATTTTTAAATACCTGAATTCAGGTACTAAAATTGAGTCAAAGTATTTACCGAATGTTTGAACTGCGTGCGTGAAGTATGTTTCACGCTTTCGATTCTTGGGGGAAGAAAACAGTTGTTCCGGTAGTTGACGTGTCTAGAAATTCCCGTGTTTTTGGGAATTTGACGCAGCGAGATCTTCTGGTGGATGGTTTAGTGTTACTAGCGAGCGAAATTGAGTCGTCAGCCGCAAAACAGGCGCGAACACTCGAGTTTCATTTATCTGCGAACGCGATCTCGGGCCCGGCTGTAGAATTATGAGTCACTGTGTGTTCCAACACTCGATGTCGGACCAAAGGTGTAAACTCGACCCCAAACATTATCGTTAAGCCCACGCAACTGCCAGGGATGCGAAATTGGTCGCAATTGGAGCTGATGACGCTTGTTGCGGCGTTATTTCGCATCGCGTCGCGTCGACAAGCCTGCATTTTCTCAATAATAACCGTGCTCGTACTTTCACCGATGCTTTCCAACTATACCCTCGCGTACGTTTGTGATTTTTTGGACGGATTAAATTACTGCGCAAATGATCGTACTCTGTACCACACCGGGAAGGAAATATAATTGAAACAAAAGAACATCACAAATAACAACGTTTTAATAACGTGTTCGACTATATTGTGCTTTTTAAATTCATACAACACGCATTGCTAATGATGGCTTTTTTAACACTCGTTCTTTGACTCGATAGAAAATATCGTTTTAATTGCTACGAATGTACACGTTAGACTGACGAGAGAATTTTTAATGTTGTAGGAAGGAGTTTCTATGGTAACGTAAACTGAACAAAACGTTCTCGTTCATGTATAGAAAATGTATACACAGTGAATTTTATGCATTTATTATGAAAATGAGTAGGTTAAAAACAATGACAATATCTAAAAGAATTGGAGAATATAGAAAGTCAGGCTTGGAATGACGATTTGTTATGACTTTCTTTTAGAACAAAATAACATTCTATTCTTCTTTAACTAATATTTACTAGATACAAAGTGTAGTTCCTCTTCTGTCAAATTAACAGGGAAAAAGATGTTCGACCAATCGTACGGCAAAGGGTTGAAGAAACATTTGGTTCCTGTTTCTTCCAGTGACTGCAGGCAATTATTACTTTGCAGAAGAGCTCACAGTTTAGTTAATGGGAAACCGCAGACCTTAAAGACTGCCCCGATGTATTATTTTCTTTTCGTGAAGATTCGTAAGCTTGGTGTAAATATTCCTGTCACATTCGCCGCAAAGCTGATCGGCCGACGCGACCCTAAGCCAACGCAAAAAGGCAAAAATCATTTTCGCGAGCAATAGCGCGCAAAGTGGCTCGTAGACCGCGCAGTTTAGAGAATGTATAGACGAGCGCGTTCGATCGGGTAGTCGATAATAATCTCGGACGAGTATGAAAAGCTCTCGGACGATCCGCGGGGCTCGGGCGTTGGATGCGTCGCGTTGCGTCGCGCCGAGACGAGACACGCGATAGTTATTTAACGTGAAATCCATTTTGCGTAACTCGATTCCAACGTCATCATCGGGCCGGGCAAAACCGATTTGCTCGCTCCACGGCTCGCCGAGGCGAGGTGAGACGAGGCAAGGCGAGGCGAGGCAAGGCGAGGCGACGTTACGCTCGTATCGAGGCGAGTCTCTTTTCCTTCGCGAGCGTAGGAGGACAGCGGCCGAGAACGGGGATGAGACGAGACAGATACCCAGGTCCGTCGATGGGGCGGTCGCACATCGAACCGGACGACCGATGATGAGTCGATTTACTGCCGCGTAAACCAGCCTTAATCTGCGCCCCAAGATTTCTGGCCGGTCCGATGAAATTGACGACGACGCTGATGCGAATCCCTCTCCGCCCCCGCGATCATTCTGTTTGTTCTCGTTTCTATCTCGCGTTGCTTCTTCTTTGCTGCGAATGCTCAGTTGCAGCTTGAAACTTTTCCTACGAGTGTACCGATTTTAATCGGGCTGCAGATCCTTACGCAAAATAAAAAACCTCGGCATTGGTTACTGGAAACGAGAGCTTAACACGTTGGTTACAGTACACTCAAAGATACTCAAATTAATTTTACTTTTAATTAATTTTTAGTGAAGTCATAATGCACGGCAGAATATTTAGAAAGTTATTGCAAGATTCCATTACGAATATGTGTTGTAACAACATATTTTAACATTGAAGCAGAATAACGAAAGATTAAATTTATCATTGTGATTATTCTTTTAGCCCCCTTGCATCCTTCGATCCTGATAAAACGTAATCATCCCAAAAAGTATGACAGTAAAAATTTACTTTTAGGTCTTCTTCAAGAACAGCGTCGCATATACATAATATCAGTTATTGCATATTTGCGAACCGCGTCTTTTCAAACACAATCGCCACTCTCAAATTTTCCACTGTCCCTTTCTTTCCATTTTATTTTCCAGTTCCACCGAGTTTTCCGGTCCGAAGGCGAATCATTTAAATAAATTATTTATTTCACGCTCCTCGCACCCCGTCGGATGGATTACTGGTGCCTTTACACCCTACACATTTTGATTAAATCCCCCGAGTTCGTTTGGTCTGACCCCAACCCGGTTATTTAAATAAATCGCAATTTCCATTTAATGTTTTCCTTCGAGCGGCGCATAAAACAAATTACTTTTTTCACGCCGCGATGTTTGCATAAAACGGTTATAATCCATAAAACGGTTGGAGAGAGGAGAGCAAGAGGGAGAGAGGGGGACGAAGTTTCAATCCTGAGTCTCGAAATTTTTATAAAAATCATGGCGATCGAGAGATACGGCGATTTCCGGCCCGCGGTGCGGTCCGTTTTTTTACCGACGAGTTTCAATTTGATTTTTGCTCGTTTTCATTATTCATTGCCAAAAATCAGTGGAATTCTACGAATCTATTTATCGTAATTGGTTCGTTATTTATTGATCTACGTAATAGAAGGCATATTTACGGCTAATGTCATACATTGAACGTCGTAGAAATTTAAAAAATCACGCTAAAATATTCCTTTAATAATTTACACGAGTATTGGGAATTAATTTTTCCCGGTATTCCGGCGACTTCGCCGCCTGTTTTGCGCGCAGAAAAATCGACGCGTCTCGGTGCGAGTGGGACTTATCGAAAAATTGCATTTCCTTGCAGCTACCGGCAAACGAGGAGGGTAATTAAAATTAAAAACCAATAACAGGAGCCGCGCAATGGTGCAAGCTCGTCGGCGCTGTGCTATCCGGCAATTACGAAATTATTTATTAGCTTTCGCCCGACCGAAATCGCGCGAAACGCCGCGCTGGCCGGCGATCGTCCTTTTCGCAACCGCATTAATTTGAATGATTATTAACGATACACCTCCGTTATTCGATAATGAGTAATTAGCCGACACACATCGGCCGTCGTGCGGCTGTTTAAGCGCGTTGCACACCGTTCACCCTCGAACGGAGATGTTAATTTACAACGTTAACGTGTGAAATACGATTTACAACGAGATGCTAATTCCGCTCGCGTAACCCCACGGTTTGTCAAAAATTTATGTGTCGATTTTGCGCGCGGCCCCGATACACTCGCCGGCAGATTAATTCTGCGACGTTGATTAAATATTCTCAGATTACGCGCTTAATGAGCCACCGTTATTTCGATTGTTTACCAGGAATTTTTGGCGTTTCCCGTTGCGATTTTGGTAAGCCGATTATTCGACCGGAAATTTTCATTTTACACGTGACGTTTGATTACATTCGGTCCCCTTTCGCTGCCTGTGTTTTATTATGTGTAATATTGAAAATTCCGGGCCGATTTTAGTAGATTTTTATCGGCAATTGCGCCTTTCAAAGATTCTGATGAAAGAATTAATTTCGCGAAGCCAGGCATTTTAATACTACTATTCATTGTTTGAAGACAGAAGTCACGCATTAACAGACTATAATTGGGCCAGTAGTTATTTTTCTGAATTCAAAATGTATGAATGGTCCATTCGCAGTTAGAAATCATGGCCACGAGAAATAAATAATTTCAAGAAGTTACCTTCAATTACTCGCATGCTGCTATTGGTGCTTTAAGGCTTTGAAATTATATAAACTTGCTCCGGATTGAAATAGTTTTTTTTTAAATCAAGAACTTAACAATATCTGGGTGACAAAATGACTTATCCAGAATCCTGAAAATTAATGTTCGCATTATTGGACCGAGTGTACCAACTTTGATTAAGATCTGTAGAGTGCAAACGGTGTGAAACAGTAATTAACATAATAGATCTTAACTCCTCGGTTTTCGTTTCATTAAATAAGTTACCTTGATTTTCTGTAACGTTTGTGGCTGTTGCGTCGTCCGATCAACGTGATAAAAGCGGAGCAAATGGAACGTTGCTCTATCACGTGTGTCCGCGCGATAGCGCAGCATGATGCCCAGAAATCGATGTGTATAGCCGCTAATGAAAATGTGCATCTATCGAGGCAGCGCCCGTGAATCTTTTTGTGTCCCGGGAAACGCGTGATCGTGCACGCGCGACCGGTCGCTAATTGTTAAAGCGGCCGGCGATGAGGCTTTTTAACACTTGACTGTTGTCATTAAGCCATCAAACGGGAGAGTTTCGTGAATGGCCGAGTGCATCCATTTGCTGATCGCGGCTCTTTCGGCGCTAAAGTCAGTCGCCGGGCAAAAATGCAATGCATTCGTGAGTAACTGCGCACACCATGTACACCGGTGGGGCAGGGGTTGGAGGGGTCGTAATGCATGGATTTCCCATGTGTCACAAGATTGCTCTATTTTCCCGGGGTTGAATGATATACCCCTTTTCCTTGCTCGGTCGCTCTGGAAAAAGCTCTGGGGATTGGAAACATAGAGAGCTACTCTCCCGGCGTGCTCGATAGTGGTGTCTACCCCTCCCATAAACGAAAACTTTCCCTGTCAAGTCTTTTTGCGTGGCCCCGTCGCCGTTTTAATACATTCCGCTCGCATTTCCAGCCCGGAAGCAAATGAGCACTGCTAGTTTTCTATCGGGGACATCGAGAACCGACCGTCACCCAGTCGTAATTAATTGCTTCGATTCGTCGCGAATATCTTCCCGGCCTTATAAACACCCCCCCTCCCCCCGCCATACACCACTCCGCTAAATTAAAGGAAACACTGAATTATAGCCGAAAATTCAATATTTGTACTGCCGCTAGTTTCTGCAAAAAAGTATAAAAATACTCCGATCGTACTCGTTCTATAAATCTGGACTCTCCGCTTTCACGTCCATCGGCGCTTTTCCACAAAGACTCTCTTTTACAACCGAGAGAAAAATCTGAAGTCGTCTCCCACAAATCGAAAATTTACAAATTCGACGTACAAGAATAAAATTTCTGCAATCCCAACCAATTCGTTTGCTCTTATGCTTCTAGCGAGGTTCTATAAAGGAAACCTTTGCGTTGCCCTGTAAAAATAAGAAGCGAGCCATCGAGAACGAATTGTTTCGTAAGTCGTGGCATCACGCTCGGAAAATTTCACGAACATTGCCAAATTCCGCAGCGTTTACATGAGACTGCCCCCTTAAACGCTGTTGCCTGAATTTTGACGTACGAGCCGTATGCAATCCCCGCACTTCGGTCTGATTACAACCAAAATCGAGTTTCGTCCTTCTATTCGCGACTACATGGCGAGCCAGGTGGGTTGGAAAAGGGGCACGGGCGGGCGCGGGTCTGTGTGTAGGTGGAAGGAGACGAGGTTCCACATATTTCGTAGCGGCGCACGAAGCGCAATTAGCAATGTTAGGGAATATCATCTAATACGAGAAGTGCCGGCTTGGATTAGTTCCACCCGTTGCAGTCTGCACATGCAAGCTGACCGCAGCGGTTTGCTGCTGCTACGTCGCACCGAAATCTCCCTCTCATTCCCTGTTCCCGGCTGAAGTATCTTCTCATTCTCATATTTTCCCCGGCCCCGTCTTTCCTGAACTCCAAATTAACTTTTCTAATCAGACAAATTTTTCCGCGCGTTCAACGTCAACATTGGAGCATTCATGTTTGTTAAAAATTGCTAGAAACATGACACAACGACTAAGATTAATTTTTTAGGTTGCAACATAGTCCTGAGGCGATCCTGCTCGTGACATATAGACGGCAGAGTTTACGACAAAAATGAGGGGCTACTGTTCGAAACAGAGCGACGAATCGACGAAACGACTTTCGATCTGCTGAAATGGTCACAGAAGGAAACTCCTAAGACGCAGAATAAAAATTAAATGCAACCGACAAGTTATTGTTGTGAACTAATCGCTCTGAAAATAGTCTGCAGTGTTCTACGAAAATGGATCGATTACCAGGTCCTTTTATCCTTTGTGGCCCGTGTTTGAACAATCCCTTTTACGTTCTCCCCTTTATTCCGTCGTCGCCCTTTATATTATTTTCACCCTTTTATTCTACTGTATTTCATTTTATATTGCCGGCGACCCACATTCGCCAGAGGGAAAAGCACGATAGCGAAAATTGGAAATCAGTGGGAAATAGTATGTAGCTGCAGCGCCACGAGTAGATTTCATTTCGTATAACCGAGATTATCTGGCCGCGTTATTATGTCACCCGGAAAAGTAGAATTTAAGGGTCGTCGTCCGCGGGTTGGATCACCGTGTCGAAGAATCCCGAGAACTCGGTGTCATTTCCAGGCTCTACGTCGCCGCGGGAAAATACCTAAGTAAAAATACAGGAAAATGAAGGTTTCCTCTTTTTTTTTTTATTTCGTGGAACGTAAACTTCGCCGACGACGCTGCGCCGATCGTTTGCGGAGGATAACGATTTCTCGTACTTACTCCGCGTAATCAGGTTACCGTACTCCGTCCAGAATTCAAGCATATATTCTGCACAGAATTAAGACATCCATTTACATCTAAAAATGTGATTTTTTGAACGTTCGTATGCTAATTACCTTTGAACGATACAACACTGTACGAGAAAGAAAATCAAGGGAATATTTAACCAGAAAACGATGTGAACGTTGATTGTACTTATAGACGATCAGTTCTTTAATGAAAGAAATATATTTTTGAAGATCAAGCATAAAGTGTACCGACGATATGACCCTGTAAGAGATATTCAAATTTTTATTCCTCGCATGATACAATCTTTCGAATTAAATTGAGTATCTCTCGATCCGGATTTACAGTGAACGATTAAAACATGAATTTGCCTCTGTCTTCAGAGCTCTCTGAAAAAAGCCTATATGCTAACTTATCATTGTGTAAAAATATAGTCTGAATATTTGGGAATGTATATCTTAGATCTGATTGATTTTTAAATTGAAAATTCGGCTTTTTCCCGCGTTTTGTCGACTTTCGACCACCGTGGGGTCGATTTCGTGAAATTTCAACTGCAGACACCATGTTGCCGCTGGCCGCAACATCGCCAGCGCGCAAGGTGCATCAACCTTACGGGCTCAACGATGCACGACCGCTGTCCACAAATCATCGCATCTGTTGCTGCGGTTTTCGGAATACGAGGTGTCCTCCGCGGCAGTCATGTGGGGGCCACACGGGGCCACGGGGGGCACACCGCTTCAAATTAGATCGCGACGTCAGCCGTGTAACAAATTGACGGCCGGAAAATCAAATGGGATTTATGGGTTTACGATCGCACGACCAGCGGACCCTTGCGACCAGCCAATGAGAATCTCGGACGCGTTTGCATTTCCCTAATACGCTTATAACTTGATAAAAGGCTCGCCGCTGACGGTGACGGATTTCGAAACAGCACCGTGAACTCGAATCAATTGCGAAAAATAGCGGAAAAAATCCAATTTTCCCTCGCTCGGAAATTTCGCTTATTTAACCGAAAGTCGGAACGATCGACTGCTTTGTTAAAGTATCGATTCGTTACGTATAGACTTACGCGTAAAAATTGAGCTATTCTCTTAACAATCTCGAGACGACGCTCGATTTAATACCTAATATCGACGTCTCTTATTAACATTTTTCGGACTTATTTCGGAGATACTATTCTTTGATTTGAACTACTTGAACCCTCACTGGGTACACCCCGCGGTAGTGGGGATAATTCCGCGACGTTTATCCTCCAGGCCTTGGCGACGTATATAGAAGAAACACTGTATGTCGCTATTTTTAAATTCTTTCGATCTTTCCTCTATTTCAAATTGTACCTGCTCATTTTTTAATCATGCATCATCGTTCCCTTAACTTCGTCTTACAACTACACCGACTTTAACGCGCTTCGCGTCCAAGTGCTACCAAATTGCTCGAAAGAGAGGTAACCGACGGTTATTTTATAATTACTATATCCTCATCGTCCGGAAGGCTTTTGCATTCAGGCCTCCTGCAACAAAGGTATTTTTCGAGCGCTTCGTTAAAAAGTATTAATAACTGCGAGAGATGGAAGTAAATGAGAGTGAAGATCACGGATTTTCATTTACCAGGCCAGGTTAAGGATCCAGCCGAGACAATCAGCGTCTAGAAGACTTCTTTTTCTCCTAAGGAAATCGTTTAGCGAGCTCTTTCACCGAGCGAAAAGGAAGACGCCTCCTTGTTCCGTCCAAGGTGAAAAAAGATGGCGGGGGGAGGGGAGGAACGATCGCAGCCACGAGCGGATTCGTGCCGGGATTTAATTACGAGCCTTAAATAAATAAAAACGAAATATTCGCGGCAACAAATTATCACGGCAGTTTCTTCAACAGCGGTGGCTTTATGCTTCATTATTCATGCGGCATACATTAATGTATAATTTACTGACACGGCAACGTCAATATAATTACGTTGTCGTCGGCGTAATACGTTCGTGATCGAAAGTTTTCCAAAGTATCGATGTAACTTTGAAACATTGAGTCTAAAAAATTATCGGAATGAATGTGTTATGTTGCTGACGAGGGTATCGCGTGCGCAGCGAAACGTGTAATGAGAAAGAAATTAATATTTGTTGCACCAGGGAGAAATTAATCCTCGGATGTACCGGATATATTTGTTTTGAGGCTTTAGTTTTTACCTCGAACCAAAAATTGAATTAACAACCGTACGATCGCGAAATAAACTCGCGATAAGCTTGGTCATTTATTTTTGAAGCTTCGGTCTCGAATTATTTACTCTGTGCAGGACATTAATTTTACAGATATTTTATGCTACAATTGGACCACTGCCTCTGAGGATATTAACTCGAGACTTGTATGATATAAACGCAACACTAATTAGGTACTAGACGAATTTTTAATATACAAGAAAGTTGATCTCAGTTTTTTCTTACTTTCCTTGATCTTTCGAAAATTGCAAGTTGCATAAAGATCTGTAGTTTGCTGATCACTTTCCGTTAGTCGACGGAGGTGTTTAAAAAAGAAAGTAAGAATATAAATATTTGAGGGAGAACGCCGGGCCACTTTAACGCTGCCGAAAAACCTCTTCTGGGTATTTATTCTATTTATTCCTGCGGAAAAACTCGCGGACAGCGGACAGCCCATTCATCAAGCAAACGATCCGTTCGAGATGCGAGATGCGAGGACGCCGCCGGCAAGAACCGCCGATACAATCCGCGACTAGTTATTATTCGATGCGTTAAAAACCGTGTCAGATGAAATATGATAATCGTTACCCGAGCCACGCCCGGTTTATCATATTTCTTCGGGTGCATTATCATAATGGCGTCGTGCACGTGATCGAGCGCGTTCGGCCCGGTGAGGAGCGGTGTTTCCAGCTCGTTCGAGATTGATGCCACCTTCTAACGAAATTTCACCACCTCCTGCGGAACAGAATCTCTCTGGCCTGATACCTCGGACACGAATTAATCGGCTATCCTAGTTTCCGAGGCCGCTTTTCCACGAATTTTTCCGAATTTTTCCCGGAAATATCTATTGAACCTTTCCCGTTCAGATTTTGCACACGTATAAACCGTAATCCGAAGTACGCATGTGACTTTTTAAAAACGAAAACAATAAAAATCACGCGAGTTATATATCTCTAATCTAGAATAATCTAGAATAACTTTAAAATGTTTTATTTTCAATTCGGCTTTATGCAACAATCACTCGTTCTATTGATTTTAGGATGAGCTCGAAAAATGATGCGACACCAATGCATTAGAGAAAATTTTAGAAGAAGAATTTAAACATTAAGTTAGACTAGACCATGGGCATAAGAAATGTTCCGCAGTGTGTCTGAACATTTCGATTCTTTTTCTAAAATTATATAAATCCTTATTAATTTATCCTAATTAATTTTAAAATAAATAAACGGGGATATCAGTGGTACGGGACGCATCTCGCATCGCGCGCGTCAGAATAATGAATCTCATTGCGTTTCGCGTTAATCAATTATGGAACAATCGCGTGCAAGAAGTTCCCCATTCTCGCGCCATGTACCAGGAACAGGAACTTCAACGTTAGTTAGGCAATGTAAATACGATCTTGAGTTCTGTACCGCATAAGTAAACAGCACACACGCAATACTGGCGCAACGCCGTCGCCGATAGCTGCGAAACGGGTCGGACAACGCTAACGAGAAAGAATGATTTTCAGTATAATACAGAAATTGCGAAGTACGCATAATGTCTCGACGCACTTTGGACGAAGCTTCTGATTTAAGTGCACGCGCGAAAAGACCGCATTGATGGTCCGGCTTTAGAAGATCCGGCCATTACAGGATTACTTTCAGCTATTTTCGAACATTCCCCGCGCGGTCGGACGACCAGAGAATAATTAATTATCGAGCGGTATTAAAATACCAGGAAACTTCGAGCTCGTAGGTTTCTCAAGATAACGGATGGTGTTGTTAAAAGTGTAAAGCCGCGAACTAACCAATATTGGAAGCCCGTGAGCTTTTTCATCCCCCTCCCCACCCCCTATTTCTCTCTGGCTCTCCGCTTTGTCACGTTGTACTCCTACTTCTAAAATTACTCGACAGCTAATTGTACTTACTGGAAACTCTACTAATTAGAATGTACAGTATTTATCCGAATACCGTTTGCATACTTTTAACACAGAATAGAAGAAACGAATGAATGTGATATGCATTGTTTATGAAATTATTAAGAGGAGAAATCGATTTTTATGTAACCCCCCTTTCTCAAAAGCGGTACAATTTTTATTTTTCATACAGACCTGCAGTCTGCTGGTTACCGTTCTAAGTATGTGAAATGCGAAGTCCCATTTGTTAACGTTCGCCCGCCACGATTTCCAGGGTGTATCATACACTTCAATTTTTCGAGACAACGGATGTTGTTGCTAAAAGCGCGAAGCCGTGAACAAACCGCCCCGGGGAAACTACGGTTCCGCAGCCCCGAGGCTGAATCACACCCTTATAATGCGTGCTGCGTGCGCGAAAACGCCGAACGCCGGTTTGACAATACAGTTATTAATGGAAAACGCCGGTACACGTTCTCACCTTTCGCCCCACCCTCCGGCTAGAGGGGTTGGTCGATACTTTCGAAGCTTTTTGCGCCGAAACTTTTGTTCATTTACAGTACAAGCGGACTGCTCGCCGCCTGCTGGTTCTCGTTATCCATTACACATCACCACGATTACGGAAAGTTTCGGAAAACCGGACGGCTGAGTGGTGCAGGCCGGAAGGAAATTCCTGAGAGCAGGGCATTTTTTTTCGTTTTATTTTTCTCGTTTCGAATTTCCACCGCGGCGGAACGGGCCGAAATTAATCCACGAGTGGATTACATGGGCAGAAATTTCCAATAATCATCGTCCATTTTTTTGGGATTAAATGCGACACTTATACGAGGCTTTGGAAAATACTGACAAGCGACTCTAACACATATTTCTTCTAACAGTTATTTTCTCTCGTATGCGTACTTTATTGTAGCATATTTTTCTAGTTCGTACAAATATTTAAAACAAAAACGATTTCTATGAATTTCAGTCATTTTATTTTTTGTTTTACTTCTTTACTTTTCGATACCGTTATGTATATTGCAACATGTTCGTATTTCTGTACGCAACCATTTTGAAGCACGTATAAATATTTCCTCACTGCTTCGGTTATACTTTATTTGCTTGCAAAAATTCGTGAGTCAGTTTAAATGTTTTTTTTTTAGAAATACTGCTGATCGAACTCCAGTATTTTCGAACGTTATTTTTGTTTTGTATACACTCTACAGTTTCAGTATTTCTACAGCTTTCCGGAGATCGTTGGTCGCTGTTGTAGAGATATTACGACGAGGACCGATTAAATTTTCGCTTCGGGAGGAGTGGCGATAAGTCGGAAGCGAGGTTAACTAAAATATTGAAATCTCCTAATTGCCGAGAATATTCGGTGGAAAGCGGAAACGTGGTGGTGGGGTGAAAGCAAGAAATGGAAAGGGGGGGGGGGGGGGGAAAGTTCGTCGGTTGACTTTCGCGGCGCGTGTCGGCACAAGGAAAATACAGGAACACGACGATAACGATGAAGGGGATAGGATAGGATTTAATCAACTTCCCTTTTTGTCTCATAAATCTTGCACGGGATGGGGCAGCTCTCCTCTTCCTGTGTGGCCTGGGAATCGTTTTTCGATCTCTTTCCTTGCGAGAACGTTTCTTTACAGGCCTTTAGAGGCTGTCGATTAAAACTTACCGAGGATACGTTTCCACAATCCTCCGTAGGTCGGCTTTTCTTCGAACTCCCTGACGAGATAAGCGTGGTTCCGGTTGGCGTATGAAACGTTAAGAACCAATCGGCTTAAAAATATTACTTACGGATACCGGATATCTGACGCTGAGGACAAAGAAGAGGACATTTAGAAGAATATGTTTCGTCCGCGTTCATTCTTTTTAAGCAGTTTCGTAAATACGCGGTGGGTAAGCGGATTATTAGAGCCTAACTAATAGCAACGCTACACGAAATATTATTCCTCATGTGGATGTGAAATATGATTTCCCTGCTGTGGTTTTAATAATAATTTAATCAACCATTATATATGAAAACATTGCACAATTCAAATTACAATTTTCTGAAAGAGTTGATAAAATTGTTCCTCTATGGCCTCTTGAAAAGAAGCCGGCAAGCCATATTTCACAGTTAAGCGTACCCTATAGTAATCAAATTATCCAAAGTTCTCCATTTACGTTTAGATCCGTTGCAACAAGTTCCCCTCTAATCGGAGACGTATAGCATAAACATATCATGATCAAAAACGCGTATTTAAGCATGTTCCGCGGAAGTGGAAACTCGCGAAGCCCCGGGACAAGAAAGTCGAGAATTATGAAGAATTATGATAGTTCCCGCTCCGTCTGGTAATTCAATTTCACCTCCCGCAAAGCGAGATTAACTCTGGAAAGACTGGGTCGGCTTCGCGGGTGGCTGCCTGCTTACAAAATATGAAAAATCTGTGATTTCGCTTCTCTTAATAAATTCCACGTTTCTTAAAGAACGGATATATCGTCGCCGGGGTCCTCCCATTTCACAAGGACATTATTTCTACGAAACGTTGTTCCCTGAGTTTACAATGCTGTTGAATATTTCTTTCATATTTGTCGAATATTTGGCATCCTCTCTGCTCTTCCACTTGATGCAGATTTTGTTTCCTAGTTGATCCTTGTTGGCGAGATTAATGACAGGACGAGATTATTTCACTCGAAGCAACAATCTCGCGAAGTTTCAATTTTTCTCTGTCTGGAGTTCGCTAAATGTTTTACTTTTTTCCCTGATTGTGTCCGAATTTCTTTGAACTGTAAAATTGCGACGAGATTTTGTCCTAGCAGGTTAATTTCTCCTTTGGAAATTGTTGAAATCTCGTCCTGCCTCCCCGCATTCCTTCCAAGCGACAAATCTTTTAATTCTTGTGTCTGCTTGTTTCTGTTTTCAGCGTCGAAGTCGAATCTAGTCGTGGAAATCGAGCCGAAGGGGCAGGTGGCGGTACGGCTCGGCGAGAGTCTACAGATTTTGTGCAGAGTCGGCAGACCCCTAAAGGTATGCCGCGTCGAGATACCTGGCGAAGATGGCGGCATGGTATTGTCTAAGGGGCAACCAGCGGAAGACGGCATCATGTATCACGGCGCGGGCACAGACGAGGGCCAATGCGGGGTTCACATCGAGAAAATCAAGGAGAGCAACGACGGTATCTTCAAGTGCACTCTGACGGCCACTGACAGCCGGGCGGAGGCGCAGGCGTCCGTCAGGATCGTTGTTGCCAGTGAGTGTTCCTTAAACTTGAATTAACACGCTCGCCAAGGTGTCAGTCACCGGTGACCGACAGCGAACTCCTCCGCGTTTCCGCTGTGCCGGTCGCCGGTGATGTTTCAGCCGGTTAGCAAATCGATCGGCTCCGCGAAACAAACATTAAAGAAAATTGATCAAATTGAAAAGCTCTTTTCATTTGTTCGAATCGATGGTAGGTGTCTAGCCTGCTTATTAACACTTCGAGCGCCACGTCGGTGGTACCATACTTGAAAATCAATTTTTATTAGAGCAGTTTAGGTAAATAGAACTTTGTTCGGGTCCACAAGCTAAAAGAAGATGACGAAATTAATCGCTAAAATAATATCTTTTTTTGAGATTTTTTGTGACTTTTATGGACACTTTTGAGGCAGTCATTTAAATTACTGATTTCTACATTATAATAGCTATATACTGATTAGAACTACTATTAATTATAAAATAAAATGTGCACTAATGTACGGCGTCTCCGAATGTCTGTTGTTTTAAACAACTTTTAAACTGTAGAGAATGAAATGGAAGTAGCTTTTCTTTAATTTGTTTTTTTCTTTGGTAATGTTCATTTGAGGATCACCACGCGTTGAAACGATCTTGAACTTAATTTTCAAAGTCCCGATCGAACGCGTTGTTCCCCTACAGTGAAAATAAATAATGGAAGAAACCGAAACGCGCGCAGACACTTATGGATAGTAGTGTAGGAAAGCTTGAAAGAGCTTCCGGAATTTTCTTGCTGGTGGAAAAGTATTCTACCGTTGGGGGAGAAGTATTATGGGAGGCCACGTCAGAGAATTCGAGAACTAATTAATCTTCGTTAAGAGAATTGCTTACGGGAGGAGAAGTAAGAGACTGTAAGAGGATATTACTGTTTCGGATAAAGTCGATCGAGATAAATGACGAAGACGTTGCAGCATCCGGATTCGAGGGTGTTCCTGGCGAGATCTGAATAAAAATTTGCACATTCGATCCGCGGGGGAAATGAATGTAGAACTTCATAGGGAAAGAAGGGCTGCGTTAACGACAACTGCAGTGAAAACTTATTATTCTCTTCAATTTTGTAATTTATTCTAATCGAAGACCTGATATTACTGTGCAGGTTTATCGTACAGAAATCAAATTAAGCTTAACTCGATAACACAGACATTTCGACGACGTTATCCTTTGAGTACCGGCCCGCCAATTTCTAATTATTCCGGGGACACTGCGACGAATCCTAGATATGTAATATGATCTATCTAATTTTCAGAACCACCGAACCAGCCTGAACTGAACACGAATCCTGGATCCTACGGTAGAAAGGTCTACAGAAAGGGCGAGAAGCTGGAAGTGAGCTGCACTGCCCCTGGTGGAAGACCTGCAGCTAACGTTTCGCTGTTCCTTAGTAATTACTTTTTCAAATTTCATTCGTACTCTCACGTTATAGCCGCGCAATTTTCTATATTTTCTTTTCTCTTTGATCAGACGACGAACCAATCGGCAACGAGCCGCTGATTTACGACTCGAACGTGAACGACCACTCGTTGGCAATGCAAAACGCGTCTCGCAGCGTGGACTGGACTGACAATGGCAAAGTTCTGCGATGCGTCGCTAGTCACATTGCCCTTGACAAGCCCAAGGAAACCACTATGCAGTTGCAGGTGTACTGTAAGTATATTCTTTGTCTGCCGTCAGTTATCTTAAGCAGTTACTACTTATTAATTGTCAAATAAAATTCTACTATCCCTACCGTCTACTGTTCTACTGTCTCTTTTTAAACGTACAGCTTCTATTAAGAGACCGTAACGCTTGAATCACTCTTTAACAATGAATATTGAAATTTCCAAAAAATGGAAAGCTCCAAAAAAATGTTTAGAGCCTTCAACGATCGCTGTTCTTTGGGAAATGTTTAGACAAAGCTTCGCCTCAGTTTATTACGACCTTTTCGAACTTTCACATTCGTGAATGTTCATTCGAACCTGAAGAGGTAACGGAGGTGACGATCCTCGTGCAATTTTTTCAGTGTAACAGAGCGCTAAGCGTGGATAATTCTTTCACAGATCCCCCGCAGCCGCAGCCAACCATTGAGCGTTTCGGATATGTGATTGGACGTCAGGGGATCGTGAACGTAACCGTTTATGCGAACCCAAGGCCACGTTTCTTGTGGCGAGTGAACGATGAAAAGATCACCGAGGGTCGCCCCGACGAAAGCAACCGGCTCGAGACCTCCACCGCCGTCGATTTGGTAAATGTCCTGCCCTGTCTTTCATTTTTCACATCGATCAAATTCAAAATGCTCCCCATTGTAACTCTGAAGCAAAGACGCTTCGACGATACCTACTAGAGTTTCAATTGTTCGACCATCTTGATTGAATTTGGAAATTCTTTAATCACTTCCATCTGATCGGGCACAATTCTGTTAAACAAAATTGATAAAACGAATGGCGACTCAGAGACGTTGCTAAAAATTACTGTTCCATGATTACATTTATTTGGACACCGTTAAAGTTGTTTTCATTTAATAAATTGCTGAACGGACCTGGCAAAAGGGAACGCGCGAATGAAAAAGCGTCGGAATTGTTACAGTCTCGAGTGCACGGTGAAGATTAAACGCACTTTTATTAAATTCTAAGAACATTCAGATATTTTGTCGTTTAATAAAAACGGAGCATCTCTGAAAATAGTACTGCATTGAAATCTTAGCTCCTCACAATCCAGGCAGCCCCGAAGGAAAAGTTTCGAATCGAATTGTCAGCTGCTTGGAGAAAGTCTAACACGCTTCATCGATAAAACGTTCTATCGATTGTCTCGTTCAATCGATAGAATACAGCGCCGTCAAATTCCTCAGACACCGAGTGCCCGTCCCAGTTGACATTGAGTGTTAAAAGCGATTGTAGCGGCAACGATTTCCGATATTCCGGTAACCAAACATAATAGAATATTGGAAAAGCAGACTGTACAGTATTTCGGAAATCTTCGAACGATCGTCGGGAGATGAAAAATGCCGAGACGTATGAACAATAAAGAGGGGTTCGACGAATAATAACAGCAAACGATGGCCGTGGAAATGGCGAATCGACGAGCTTACTTGCGAAGAAGAGCAAATTGGAACGGCCGGAAAAGTAAATGGGATCAAGACCGAGGGTATTGGGGACAAAGGCGTCCCAGCATTCCGGTGCGGCCGTTTGCACGGTGGCGCACTTAGCATTTTTTAAGCGTTCTCGTGACTCGAAAGTTTCTTGCTAATCAAACGGCCCTAATGAAATTCCCCGGGAAACTCGGACGCTACAAATCGAACCGGCGCAATCGCTCGGAATAATTCGACTGTTTGTGCCTCCTCCAAAAGCAGATTGTTTTGTAAAAACAATTCGGTTTATCGACGAGGTGCTCCTCCTGTGCCACTCGATCAACCATCAACTCGCTGTTAACCTTTTTTGCTTCGTTACATTTTTATTATAGATTTTCATTTTCTCTTTTATCAATATCAGCTGTGCGTAACGAGTATGTTCGACAAGGAATAAGATTGCTCACTTGTTATTTACATTAATCGTCATTAAACTCTTACTAAGTTTGTAGAAAATTCAATATCAACTATGCACAACAAGTATATTCGCCAAGGAATAAAATTGATCGTTTGTTACTTATATTAATTGTTATGCGATCATTTTTCTAAGAAATTAACGATGAGTGGTTTTCGGTACTGGGAGTTTCCAATGGTTGCGGAGCGGGTCGGAATTTTTGCGGTTACGTTACAACGCCAAAAATTTGCTGTTTATTCCCGGGCCGCATAGTTTAACAACATCGCCCGGGAATGAAACAACCGAAGCCTCTATTCGAGGCCGCTCGCCTAGGCCCCGGAATGAATAGCTTCGCAGCGTGTTTCGGTTTGTCGACGGAAAATCGCGGTTCTGCGCTGCTGTTCACGGATGCGAGCCAGTTTTCAATGAAAACGCAATTACGGTCATCGGGAACGGTTGCGTATCCCTTTGTACGACGGCGACGATTTTTCTTCGCCAGCCATTTTATCAGGCGCGACGAAAAACGTTGTTGATCTTCGCGAGCGCTCGCGGGGAACGCCATAGAAACGCCACAATTGGGCGGGCCACGGTTTTTGTTTTCTTCTACGGCTTGTCGTCCCAGTGACAGTGAAGAATAACTACATTTTTTTTCTGTGAAATCGCGGCATTGAAAGTCGTCGCAGACGCGCGAGGCGAACACTTCTCTCGCCCGTCGGCGTTTGTTCGATTTCACTCGAAAATCTCTGTGCAAATGTCAACTTCGAATCGTATAGTCGCGAGCAAAAATGTTGCCACGGCTAAGCTAGTTCTCAAATAGGCAAGTTAGGTTTTATTTAAGGGGGAGCAGCCAAATGTATACAATTATTAGCAACGCCGATGGTAAGTAGTATAAAATCAGGTTCTGCTTGAAACCTTCGTTCATTCGATTATGTACAGAACTGCATTCATTCATTCGATTGCTAAAAGACTCAACGAAATTTGTAAAACGATTGGGAACAAAATATTGATATTCTATTTTTAATGATTTATCAGGAAACATATTTTTCTTATTAGTTTCAATATTATTTTAACCGTGTTATTTACTGGTTTGTGCTGTACAGTGTACTAGAATTCATACTTGATATTAGCAATGTGTAGGTTTAGCATTATGCATACACTTTGCCGGTTCAACGCTACGTTGTATGTGCAACGATAGGTCCCAATTTCTCGACGAAAATGCCCTAAAATTCGTGAAAAACGAGTAATGCCGGTACATTTTAAAATCGCGTAACTGAATACAAGCAAATGTATCGGCGCAAGTAGAATACAACGTGTAAAACTCGAAAATAACGATAATGAACGCTGCAACATTAGATTCATGGAACTCGATGCACGTATCGGTACCACGGGAAATCGATACCGATATTTACAGACGCCTGGTTTGCAACGCTGACTGGTTCTGTAAAATAATCTCCCTAGGAATTAAACGCGTTCGCACGACACCGTGAATAATGCATGAAATGGGGGGCTCTTCACATTATAGTCGAACACTTTTATATACAACATAGTCTTCTAACATTTTGTAATCCTCCAGTATACGCGGTATAGCAACACCGGAATTCTAGAACCGTTTGCCAATTCATATTTGTAAATCCACCAAAAAATTCAATAAACAGAAAACGTCGAAGCATTCTGCGAATGGAAAATTGTGCGAGACTGTTTCAAATTCCGCATATTTTTGGAGGCTAGAAATGAATAAAAAAAAACGACTTTTAAATCCGCAAATTTGTTTGAATATAGAATGTTATCAATAGACGGATTTTATTCGTCTGTACAGTTTTTTATCCTTTAGAAGTTCGACACGGAAAACTGTAATCTTTGTAAATAACCTGTGTGTACGTGTTTATTGTTACAGGGAAATGGAGCGTGGAGTGTGATTCTCACTATCGACAGCGTTCAGAAATCCGACACAGAGAAGGAGTACATTCTGGAAGCTCGTAACGACGAAGGAGCTGCCGAATACAGTATCGTTTTGTCAACTTCCACAGAACCCGCAGGTGAGCCTGTCAAAACACTCGCAGATTCAAGTCTCACGAATCATCCACCCACACTTTGCACCAGTGTAGCAAAATAGGACTAAATTTTCATTGCCAAAACAAAATACTTACAAGTGGACACCACTTTTTGAAACAGCACGAAACAGTGTTCCAGCTCTTCGTCCAAGCTTGTCGAATTTTTATCAATACATTCACACTTTGAGATGCCATTTGTATTAGCAAATGAGCAAAGTCTGTCCATCTTATTTATTGAAAAGATCTCGTAAATTTCCACCAAAGTTTCATGAGAAATAAGAACATTTGCTATAAATTTTCTGTTTACGGTTACCGTTACTGGCAACTATTGTCGCAAGAAATCGCTTGCAATTCATTGGATTTTCTGGACTACCTGAATGCAATTCTTTTTAAATTTTCCAGTTTCAAATTTTTACCGAAACGATCGCGCGAAATCGTGCTTGCTGTAAACGCGTCGGGTGCCCTAATCGGTAGGGTGAGGACGCGGGTAGAATGATAAATTATTTTTCGTGGTAATCACTGGCAATTATTTAATGTCACAAGATGAGATGGGTTGCAATGAAAAACGTTCGAAAATCACTGGTAGCTGTCGATCATGCTGTTAGCTCTCGCACTTCATATTCGTCACTTCTCGTCTCGTCCAGCCGAGCATACTCACTCGCTGTCTATCGATCTACGTCACGTTCGTTGTCACCTTCACGTACTGTCAGCCATCATTACACCTTCGGCTCTCGCCGAAAATATGAATTAGAATATTTCTCTGTGCTCTATTCTCCACTTTCTTCACACGCCTAATCTTTCTTTCCTCCTCTCTTCTTCTATGCATACGTACTTCTTTTATGTGTGTTCTAACGATGTCGATCCTTCACCGCATGCACACACACAGGGGCGTTGAGTCACTTCTATGGTAAGCTCTCCGAACTCTCGCACGCACTAGGTAATGTCATTCTTTCAAATTATTATACGTAAGTAGACGACGCCGATGCCTCGGCGTCGAGTTCCATCATTCGAGATCTTTCGAAAAATGTTTGGCAATTCATGTCTTTCGTTTCGAGCCACTTTATTTGTCTCTATGCTTCGTTCGCGAATTAAAAGCTCTCGTTTCGCGTCAATCGAAACGTATTTTCCGCTGCTCGATCACTGCAAATAGGAGCTTAAAAGAACGCGATATAAAATGAATCAATCATTTATTCTCCCCATTCACGAACTTTATTCGACCGGCGATACCGATTGGCCGTTCAAAACGCGCGAAATTCATCTCGCACGCGTTTTCAAAGAAGTCGGTTGCGAATGTTTCGAACGGGAAAAAACTGTTCGAGTATTTACCACGGGCCGTTTGTTTTCTAGTAAATTTTTCGGCGATCATGGCATTTTCAGCTGGCGGGATGAAGTCCGCTCGCGATTTTCCACGAAGCTTTTAGATCCGCTCGGCACATAGTGTTATCGGTATCGAGATTTTTTCAATGGAACCACGTGAATGGAACTCCGCGCCGCGGCACACGCGTCCCAATGTGTATACACATGTATATGTATGTGCGTGTGTGTGTGTAATGTTACATTTTTATTCATATCACTGGAGCCGCGAATGGTAGATTCATATTTTCGATCAAACGCGAATAGATTTCTGTTCGATTGCTTCTCTATAAATTAACGCTTTCGTCGGTATTCAACGACACACGCATAACCACACGTACACGCTGCTGCAGACACACATGTACACGATCGGCGCCGCTCATTTCTTTGCAGCGTATATATTTTTTGCATACATATCGGCTCGGCAGCGTTTCAATCAGTCGTCGATCGCAGAGAAAGCTGTTGAATGCCTGTTCGAAGCCGTTTTCCCGAAATGTACGCTCCTGGGCCGAAATTGTGCGCTATCTCTTGGGCTCTCGGTGGTGCATTCCCAATTTTCAGTATAATAAATAATTGTCTTTATTTTATAATCAATTTAATAAATCCGCGATAAACATTAACTCCTACGATTAAATGTCATGCTATTAAAAGAGAACGTTCACGCATCGTTCGCAAAATTAGAACAATCCTGAACGTGTACCTCCGAGAACCTAATCGCAACGAGCGTGCATTTCACGTTTGCGGTTGCATCTCTCTGTTCGACGTTTACGGGACAAGAAAACAAAAAGCCGCAATTATTTTCCGAGCGAGAACTTTTGCCATTAGTCCGCCATTGTCCCTTTGAGCTGTCGACAAAATTTCACTCGTGTCCAGTAACCAGCGCATAACATTCAGGATACATGTTTTTCAATTTTCAAATGTGTGTCACCGGCCTATTTGTGTGAGTTTCGTGTACGGGACACTGAACATCGATACCCTGATATTCTCAGTGAAACTTGTCGGATATTATGCGGAACGTTTCGAGCGAATTTTTGTCGGGTACAGTAGACCGCGACCGATCTTGAAATGGCGTAGGTGCTGCGATCCATGAGTAATGATTAGCATGGTATTGAACCGACGATCGGGGGAGTCGTTGCGGGACTGATTAAAGATCTTTTTACGGAATTTCAGGCGTTGATTTAGACGCTGGTTCCATCATCGGAATCGTCGTCGGGGTTCTGCTGCTGATTCTCATCGGTTTTCTGTTCATCTTTGCCCGTGCAACCGGACGCTGGTGCTTCCCAGGTGAGTACATCACTCGTTTGAACCGTTCGCATAAGTTTACTCTGTCTCAGCCGCGTGCTCCTCTTCCCCCGCCCCTCCACCCTCTGGCGATTTTTCGTGTACTTTTGTTGCTTTCGGGGCATACAACGAACAACGAAAACGATCAACACTAGCGGCGATGAATCGATCCGAGGAATGATCGTGGTTCTCTTTTTCAGCGAGGTTTCACACTCTGTGAGAGGCTGACAAGGAGAATCTGTCTAACGCAAGGTGTATAGCTAGATCTCGCGATGACAACAGCCTCTGTCGCGATTGTTCTTGTATGGATCTTGCTATCGATGCACACAAGAGTGTCCACACTTAATTGTTAGCCGTCGATGTTCGCATCATCGAAGCGTACAGTTTTGTAGCTGATTGTTCTCGCCATTTATTTCTGTCGCTTCGTTTCAGTTGATAGATCGGCTGCCCTACATGCAGGTCAATGTCAAAGTCGGGAATTCTGTAATTGTGTTTAACCGAAGCTACACATGCCCGAGAACTGTCGCTTTCGGTTGTCCGTAGTCTTCCAATAGCAACGAAACGAGCACACATTTTCTTTTATTTGAAGTACAAAGACAATTTTCTGATTAGCAATCTTCGGTGCTTGTGTCGAAGATGTGTGGTATTTTTCGAATTTCTGCAGAATCAACGGTGATCGATGGAGCTTCGATTAAAAGAGAGACAGTATTCCCTCCCCATAATCACGCTTCGATCTCGTCGCAAAGACGTCGATTTAGTACGAAATACAAAATGTTCGAGGAAAGTAGAAAGATTCGAAGCATTTACGAATGTATTATTTCCATCTTTTTAAAACGATTAGAGAAGGAAACGCGCACTTTTAATAGACGCCTGTCTCTTGTAATTTTAGTTTGAAGCTTCACAGTCTTAATAACTAGTCATGTACTGTTTTAATCCAAAGACGTCCGAGTAAGGGAGACAATAAGGATTAATAAATTGAAACAATTATATTCTCTATACTATAGAGTGACCGTAGGGAGAGAATACTGCGAAATTCTCATTGTCACTTGAGAAACGAAGTAAAGATGTTAGAATTATTGAAGATTATACACGTGAAAGTATTTGTTTACAAAAAGTGCAACGAGTAGAATAGCGAGAAAAGTGCACCAGGAGAGAGGAACTATAAAAAAATGAAATGTGTGCGTGTGCCGATGGGTATTGTTCTAGAGGTCCACACGATCCCCGCAGCTGTAACACTACCTTAACATTAAAAATGCCTATTTATTTGATATTTATCTATCTATATATTATATATATATTTATATCTATATTTGTATGTATACAAATGTCTTGTGTGTTGTGCCGCTACCGATAGGACAGCATGCAAGTCGGGCCAAGTAAAGAGTAAGGAGAAACATCAACAATTACCTTGCGATTCCGTACTCTAGGCATGACACTGTCCAGGGGTAAGTCACCTCAGGCAGCAAAACAACCATCAGCAACCAAACCCCTCCCCCCTTATCTACAAAGTACTGCTCGTTCCTCCTCGTTCATCATCAGCTCGTCTCTCTGCTCGCCACAATTTTTTGCCCACCGACCATTTTTATCAGGCTCCTCGAGCATATCGCGCCTGTCGTCCCAGTTCATCGACGGGAAACCACTTAATCACTGCACCGAACCCCGTCTCTGTGCCCTTTGACCCTAGGAAGGCGTTTTCGACCACTTCCTGAACGGCGATGCAACGTCTAGATCCGATCAAACACGCTTATCGATTCCTCCATTTTTTCGAAACGCTGTTCCGACTTTTCAAATCATTCCAACTGTCTCGTTGTTTCCGAGATCATGGTACAATTAATTCTACATTGAGAAACCAGTCGAAAATTAACATTTGTTTGTTCGACGGCTAGTTTTCGAAAAAAATGAGTGTGAAAATCGGGCTATATTAGGAGCAAGTGGAATTGGTCGATCATGATCAGACGCGTCAGTCGATTACTGTTTAATAGCTTCCGTTTTCTCGAGAAGGGGCAATCAATATAAAAACGTTCCCCTTTTTTCGATTTATATCCGCATGTAGATGTTTAATGTCTTTTCTATGTAATTGTCTAATGTATTTTGATTTAGGAGTGCTTTCGATTATGACTTTTTAATTCTTTGTAATTCACTCTAATCCTGACAGTTCAACTCTTCCAGTTTTTAATTTTATCTTACGAATTCTTTATGTATATTTTTAATTTCTTTTTTATGGTAATTCCTGATTTTCTTTACGTACTCTTTTAACTCTTACCCGTCAATGTCTTTTAAACACATATCGTAGATATATTTTCTTAATTTATTCCAAACATACTTCGACTCGGTCAACTGTTTAAAAATTTATTATCGTGGCATTAGAAAAGAAGGGGTCAGGAAGGACCCATACACCGCCATCCAAGGGTCAAACAACAGACTGCCGGACAAGCATCCACGGCTACCTGCAAAGCAACCGAAATTTTTCTGCATCCCCGTATCTAAATTTAGCAGATCACCTAACTTACGTAATCGTTCATTGAAATATTCGAAAACGCGTTCAGCCCCAGTGACAAGCACGTACAAGGGGAGAATAAAAATCGTTAAATACAAACGGGTCATTTCGCTCGTCTGGGCAAACAGATCCATTGAACGGAAAATGTTTGCTTTGCATTTAAAAACGAACGACGACACCCCATCCCCGGTGTTTAAAGTTACCCCCGCACAAAGCCGCCGGGAAATAAAATCGCGGCGAATATAATGTTAACGTCGACCCTCGCGAGTTCGGATCGCGGATAAATTCCGGTTGGCGATCGATCTCTATGGCTCCGGTGTTTTCCGTTCCTTTTTTTTTTATTCCATTAGATCCATCGAGCCTGGACGCGAACGGGAACTGGGGGAGAAGAAGAGAAAAAAGCTGCGCTCGGATTCGCGGATAATACGCGCGAGGAGAGAGGAAAAGCTCGGAACGCGAGTTCGATTATTCGCCGCAGAAGCCTGCGCGACGAATGAACAAATCAAAATTTCATTGTTCGGAATGATCCGTTTATCGGTTAACGATTGACGTATTTCGATCTTCTGCTAACGATCTCTATCCCCTCGAAAACAACGGCGCGCACGTTCCGGACAACGCCGCGAAACGCAAATAAAAATTCATTATTCATCGCCGGTGTCCGTTACTTGTTTATTTGATTTATTATTTATGCCCGAGAGACACGCGTTCAATGAACGATAGAAAGCGTTGTGGAGAGTCAAAGAAAACTACAAAGAGGACCGCTCCGGGGCCAAAATCAATTTGCAAAACGTGGTAAAAGTGGACTGCGGATTTGATGCGGTTCGTGACAGGAATGTGTCGATCAAATGCGGAACAGGAGAAACATTTAAAGAATTTTAAATAAAAATAATAGATCTACCTCCTGTATCTTGAAATTAGCCGTTTTTCTAGTGTCTATAAATCAGGAAGTTAGAAGACAAAATACAAAACTGTGACTAAATAACAGAATTTTAAGAAGGAACACATTTTCAGTTAACTTGCGTCGGTGAAAATCTATCGAAGAAAATATTTATTTCGCAGCATTATCATGAGCAAATTGTGGAATTTAAACAAACACCGAACGATTCTGACAAAAATTTAACCAAAGAGTAAACCAGTATCGACAGTTTGTGCTTAAATGTTCTACGAACGCATCGAATCCGCATTTCATTTGTTATTGGCCAACAATTCGCGTACAATTCGCAACGACAGGCGCCCGAAGCGGTTCCCGCGTCAAACGCGAAGCTCGATCATTAATTTGCCGAGGCGTTGCGTCGACGTTAATCATTCGGAAGAACGAGAGACGACAGTTCTTTTAAAAATTGACTTTAATCCACAGCCCCCGATCGTTCGAGCGTGCACGTTGTGCTTCCGAGTTCCAGTGCATGCACTAATATAGTACTTAATTTATATCGCATTCGCCGTTACCCCGTGCAATGTTTTTCAAAGTTTGTTCCTTACGGCCTACTAAGCGCGAAAACTAATTTCCCGGCGAAGAGGAAAGTTCGTGGACGGCGAGATGGCTCATGGAAAGTCGGTGGAAAATCACCGAACGGAATATCGGTGGCGTTGTCCGTTAATAAGCGTCGAAGGAGCATAAACTTCCTTTAAAAAAAAGGGAATTCCGATGTATCGGTGAAAAATTAATGGCCCTGTGGAAAATGCCGAAAGAATTTCGAACAAGTATCCCAGTAAAAACTGTCATCGAATTTCTCGCTGATTTCCTTCAAACAAAAACGACTGATGCATTCGATTCTAACAAAAAACAATGGGCCATTAATTTCTCGCCCGTCATATTACGTCTTAACACGTTCGCTGTCACTCGTGTCACTGATTCGTCGTCATCGCAAGTCCTCCACGTGGCGAGCGAAAAAAAATCGATAGAATTTTACGAGCGCTGCCATTTAAAATTCTAATCGCATACGTGCAAAACGGAATGGAACGTCATCATTAGCAAAGGTTGATGAAGCCTCACGGTCATACTTAGCTTCGCAAGTTCGTCGACGAAATACGTTCGATCCAGTTGTTCTCGAGGAAGATGCGCATCATAAAAGCGTAGACAGGTCTGTGAAAACGTTTAGCGAACGTGTTAAGAGAAAACTGATCATTCGAACAGACAGTCGTGAGAAAGTCCAAGAGAAAATTTCGATTCACGAACGCACCTGGTTCGAAGGTCCCTTGCTCTTAATTGAAGGATCACGAGATGGCAAGTATCCGGGACGTCGACGTTCTAAAGTCCAAACAGACCGAGTTGGGCAAAAATTCCTAGTCTAAGCCGAGCCTAATATTATCACGACGTTTTGTAAAACATTTCGAGCCCTTACTATTTCCTGAAAACACGGAATAAACTCGTGCATGAAACGACAACGAGAGATCGCAGCTTGTGAATATCTTTTAATACGAAGATTTGAATTACAAAGCGGAAGCGAAGCAGCGAGCGCGAACGAAACGGAAAGCTTCGCGCGCTGTTTCTGCTCGTTGAGTTTTTCGAACGACACTCTGCCCGCCTATGCGAGCAAAGAACGTCTCCACTAGCAACAAGCAACGACAAACAATCGGCGAAGGCAAGTGTGGTGACATTTGTTCGAATCGAGTCGATCGGCTCGCCTCTCGGGCCGTTTCTCGATCTCACGTGACGAAAGAATGAACAGCTCTATCTCCCATTAATATGTTAGACCGTTCAAGCATGTTTGTATCGTCCCTCTAGCGACCCTGAACTCACCCGAACACCCCATCGATCCCTGATCCCTGTTTTCTTTTTTCTGTCTCCCGAGAACACACGATGTATTAGACGACAATTAGCTGATATTACGTGTTAAAAGTTCTGCTCCACGTTTACGTTCACTGTCACGTCTACCTCTGCTTGGATTATGAACTCTATACATTTAGTGTGATGAATTGCCTGTGAATGTTATGATTATGAACCGCTCCCGTGATCGATTAATCCGCGGTGGTACGCAAACGCCCGAGTCGAACTACCGAAAAAACGGATTTCACCTCTGGCTCTCACTCTCTCTATCTCTCTCTGTCTCTCTTTCTGTCTCTTTCTCTTTCTCCCCCTCGCGGACAATGACGCGTTGAACTGTCCCAACGTGAATGATTTCGTTATAGTTTTTTGCCGTTCTGCACAAAATCGAGTCCAGCCAGACCGTTTTTAATGAGCCGCCTCCGTTAAAAACTGGCCATAATACATTTATAATTAATTGAATTTCTCGGAATCTGTTTCTCATGCCCGCGGTTTAACGAGATTATGCAAAATCTGTCGGCGTACTGTTAGAATGATCTAGTACAGTACGTTTCTATAAAATGGCGGCTGTGAAAACGAACCGGGGATATAATTAGCGAAGCAAAAATTGCGGCAAGAAATGATAGAACTTTCCGGAAAATATGACAGCGCGGCCGCGTTCTTGTTGCTTGGTCCTTGACGCTGGGAATCGTATGTAATTTCTACGGAATTTGCGTACTCATGCTAGTTACTTTGCTTGTCGTTGTCTTGAACTCAAATTACTGTAATAGGATTTTCGCTTAAAAATCGTCACAATGCCGTTGTTCTTGTCCGGAGGGGATTTGTAAAATTAAGCCTGAGCGCTTGAGTGGCGCCACTAAAGATTGCTTTTATTCAAACTAATGTTTAGGTTATTAGATTTATTTTAAATTAATGTACACTTGAGAAACAGATAACCTACAATATTCCGACACGAAAAGTATAAAAATACAAAAATTCGCCGCGGGCACCGTGAAACTTCAAAAATTTAAGAGAAATCATTGCACTCGGCACCGTTCGACTCGCGCGTTTGCCGGCCACCGAAACCGTTCGTATGCAACGGCCCCTTGCATCGCAAGTCCCAGACCGAACAAATCCGGGGAAGTTCAGCTTGGAAAGATAAACCGACCTCGACACTAACCTAGAGCCGCTTTGCAAGCATCGTGCAATTTGTTTTTCCAACGAATAAAGCCAAAAAATAAATAAATAAACAGACGAAAAATCGAAAACGTTGAAAAGCAAGAAATCCACACACCCACACACACTTTTGCCTTGACCGATCGTGGCGTTGCTTGTTGCAGCGAGGCGTCGGGGCGACGAGGAAGCTGCGAGCGGTGTCGGCGCCGGAAGCGAGGCGCACATCACCCCCGGGGACGAGGACGAAGAGGATCACGAGGACCCGCGCATCATCGACGAGAAGATACCGCAAGGCGGCCAGGAGAATCCGATACACGCGAGCAACGAATACGTGAACGGCCGCACGGACCTCAAGGAGCAGAAGAAGGACGAGAAAACGGACACGCCCGTTTAAACGGTGGTCACCCGTGACACCGGTCGTCCCCCTTTTCAGCCGCGGAAATAAGCTGTCACCCCCCCCCCCCCGTACACTCGGTTCGACGACCCTTTGCGCCCTTCTCCCACCTTCGGACATTTTACTCGAGCTCGATGCGTTTCTTCGAGGTACCTGGATGATCGATGGACTGCCGCTGTTTATGCGCCCCCCTCAATCCGAGAACCACAGTAGCGCACTCTTCAACGTCCGCCGCTATCCTTCCCTCCCCCTTCGAATTCCAAAACAAAATGGGATCTCAGATCGCTATTTCTCCTACAGACATCCCCTCCCCTTCCTTCAGTCGAAGTCGCCTCCCCGATTTTATAACTACAGTGATTTCTCCGTATATCTCGGCAAGGTCTGGATGATAGACGTCGCGGAATTATCCCCACTACTGCGGAGTATACCCCGTGAGGGGCCTCTAACGCCGAGGAGTGTAAACATAATTCGGGAATGTCGTTGACATATATTGAGAACTCACTGTACACTCTGAACAACTCGATTTCATTGTCGAATTGGATTTTGGACCTTTTGCCTCGCAGGCCGGATGCTTTTGGCGACTTCATTCAAATCCTTACGCGTCAATTCTTTTTACGTCGAGTACGTTTAATAATAATCGTAAACTGGTTTGACAGTTAAGTAGATCGCATAAAAGACACATTTAATTATACCGCCAAGAAACATTTCAGTTAAGCATTTCCAATTTGTAACAATGACTGACAGTGAGAACTGCGAGTCACGTTTCCTCGAAAAAGCATCATCAACAAACGGTCAAACATGTTTACAAACACTGCGGAATCCAGACTGCGGATGTTTATGTAATTTTACATTTTCCATACTTCTCCAATGCAAATTTTACTTTCCTTATTTACTTTCCCAGATCACAAGTAAAACAAGAACTATTATTTTCTTTTCAAGATTATTATAACGCATAAAAATCCACAGTATGATCAGCGAGATTCCGTTTACCACAAATTGGCACCTTCGTACCAGCGCGAAATTAATTTCCGCCGACCTTGCGGTCACCTTCCATCGAACCCAGACCTTCGGAAGAAACACGAGCATCGAGACATATCAATCACCGCAGTCGCTTTCGAGCCGTATAATTATTCGAAGGGTGGACAGTTTAAAAAAAAAAAAGGGAAACCCGAAAACAACCGTACTTGCGACAATTTACGACGGGAGAAGCGCAATGGGGTTCCGGGACTGATCACCATCAAGGATCACGAGTCCTTGTTTGCTCACGTGATCCTCCCCCGCCTCGAATCTCAGATAGTTTAAGGCAGACGAATCCCGGCGATGATCTTATTAATTTATTCGAAACTCGAGTCGAGAGCGTCCAGGCATTCTCGATCGATCGCGGATATATTCGCGTAGCAAAGGGAAACGATATATTACGTACGTACGATATATCCGACAAAAAAAAATCGAGGACAGCAAAACGAAACGAGAAAGTGATTTCGTTCGATCTGATTCCCCCTCGTTCGCGAACCCTTATTTTTCTACGATTTTTCGTCTCTTCGATGGCAGCTGTTCGTAGCCCGGTATAACACGGCCGTATTCGCCCGAGGTGGTCGCGATCATTCTCCGGCGATCGAGACCGATCGAGAACGATCGACACACTCACACACAGAGAGAGAGACACGCATCCCGACGCCCCTCGATGCCGCGCCATTTCGCGTCTCACCAAGTTCGTCACGGTGTAAGTTTTGTAAATAGAAAAGATTTCGAGAGCGACGCCAAACGCCGTCGCCCCCGACCCATTTTCTTCTTCTCACGCGAAGATCACTTCGGGGAAATTCGCTTGGATCAAGGTATTATACCACACATTACACACACATACACACACACACACACACACAGAGAGAGAGAGAGAGAGAGAGAGTGACACAACTGTACGAGGACCTTCCCGCCTCTTCGAGGACCCGCGGCGATCATTTTTTCCAAGATCGATTCCGCGAGAGGATCCTCTCGCGTAACGGAGACTATTAGCGTAGATCTCGCGGACCTCGAAGAGCCGGACGATCCAGAGACCGCTAAGGTATATCGTTTAAGTAACACATGTTTACGAGCTGTCCTTAAAATGTACCGTTCTACGCTAGGAGAGAAAGAGTAGCCGATTCTTAAGCGACACTTTCGCACGAGCTCCGCGACTTTCTCCGAGAGATCGGTCCCGCGGCGATCATAGATCCCACATGCGATGCAATTCGTCATGCTCCGAATCGGTAGACTGCGGATATCGTGTATTCGTATACGATTTTCTGAAATTCGATGTAGCTAGAAATTCGAAAGAAACAACTTTTTCTCTTGTGACGTCCGTTCCGAGACGAAGCATTCGCGGTTCTAGTTTTTTTCAAATTACTTTACGATCATTTTCACACGCACGAATACTTGCAGTTTGCCTGTGAGTTTGCGTTGGGATTACAAAGGACCGACAAAGGACCCGTCGATCTTGGACGCGGAGCTCATAGCGATTATTAATGAGATTTAATGAAATGAACGCAGACGAGAGGACGAGCCGGTTCTCGCCGTAAAAGGGGAAAAACTCACGTTAGCGCGAACAAATCAAATTTTGTAGTCGAGGTTTTTTCTAAAACAAAATGCAGGACACGTCGTTGTCTTGGGGAGGGGTGGGGGGATGAAAAGAAAATATCGTAGATCGCGGTTGCACGTTCAGCTGGGATCATTCTTCTCCTTTCAAGTATCTCACGGTCAACAATGAAAGTTTAATTCGCCCCTTTGCGATTGGAATTATAAGTGACATAAATTCTCAAGAAACTAATGGAGCACGTAACAGAAAATTTACACGAAACAATTTTATTCACGGCATACTCTTTTACAGTATGCAACTTGTCAGCGTTTTAAATTAAAGGAAATTAGAGGTTCGGTCGTAAACGGATGAATCAGGATGCAATTGTCTGTCAGAGATAACGTTTCGAGCCTCGAAAACAGCTCTACGTGTAGCCGCAAGGAAAACACTAATAAGAAAACATTAATAAACATTAATATCGCGCCGTCACCACGTTCGAAGACAAACGAACACATTCCACGATGGAGCTTTTCGTTCGTAGCCGGGTCTATTTTGTTTTTTCATCGGAGCACACATGCTGACTGACGCGTGATGGTATCGACTTTTTTAATTTAGAACGTTTCTCGGACAGTATTATTTAGAGAGCAGCGTCTCTCTTTCTGTTCCCGATTTTGAGGTCGCTGGTACCGCGACCACCATGACAGATTTGCCCAGCAACCACCCACGGTGTTGTCGATATCTAACGAAAGCATTCAACGATTCAGCGAACCGATTCTTCTTTGTCGCGATTCGTCACGGTCGAACGATCCGCGAGCATTTTTACGAAGACATTTCCGGGACCTCGTTAGCCCTTCGTGTCAGTTTAGGATCACTCCGCGTTTTTAACAAAGTTTTTCAATGGGCGGTCGACTTTTAAGCATTTTATTGAGAATCGTCAAGCTGTTCGATTTCAAACGAGTTTCCATAAGCTCGTCGCTGCACGCGGACAGGGCAAGATGATCTCGAGTATATCGCATAATCTATAACGCAGTCATTTTACACGAGACCATAAAGTATTATAGACCGTTCGCGGTACAGGCCATTCAGTCGAGGCGCTTCTTTCTCGTGGATATATGAACCGGAAAATTGAGCGTTCATTGCATTCGTAATAGGGAGACATTCTTTTTGATGCCTCGTACTTTGTAACTCGATTTTTGGTAAAAATATCACGCAAAGACTGCAGACTCGTTTCTTGCATCATTTATTACAAAACATTTCGTAGGCCTGGAAGAAGCAAACCGTTAACGTAGGGGTTGGAGCAACATTTTTGAAACCGCGACCCACCTAACGAACACAGACTCTCCGTTCAGGCATTTAATTCTAAGCCACGATTGCAATGATTCACTTTTAGTCAGAGTTGCATCCATTCGCCGCGCACCGTTTTTTATATCTTCAGAACAAGACGAAGACTGTGAACATTCCACGAATACCAAGACATCTTACCGAAGAACAGTTTTATAGATCGAATTTTACAAATCTGTCGAGTATCACGACCAATACCATCCTCGCGTACTATACTTCACGTTTTATACACAGTGCCAGTTTGTTCGGCAGTCGACATGTTAACATTTTGCTTACCGGCAACCATTTACGAGTTAACTCTCTTCTAACAATTACTCCTATCCAACTATTTCTCGAATTTATTATTTAACTTAACACTTGTACACTTCTACTCGATGTATCGTAACTCTAAAAATATTAAACAGTCTCGTACTGTCTCGTGCAAATTGCATATTTATTAAAGCTTCAATTTTTTATTGTAGTCTATTCACGAATAAATAAACGTATTTGATAATTTCGTACGAAAACATCTCCGTTTCTCAGGTTGATTGTGAAATCCAAGATTTTTATACTTCTACTCGAACTGCCCTAATAATTCCACAGACTACGAGCACTCTTGCATTTTCTCGCGGAGACTGCGCTTTGATTAAAATTTAGTTCGCTCATGAATAAATAAATGCGTTTCATACGGAAGCGTCTCCGTCTCTTGGGTTTATCGTTCAATCTAAAATTTTTCATACGAAAGCATCTCTATACTTTTTAACAACTCTAAAATAAAAAAATCCAGGGGGGATTCGAGATTGTTGAGGCACCGGATGGTTGTTGTTCCTCGTGGTTTCCGGCGGGTAAAATTCGCGACGGAAAAAATAAACAGTATTCGCGAGTATTCATTGGCCCTTTCGAAGTGATTACCAAGGGACGCGTTGCGTTTTCAGAATGGCCGCCCTTCGTCCCGAAAGCCTGTTCTCGAACGCGTCGCCGTTTTACCGATCGATGTTTCTTTCTCCTTCGTTCGACCCGCGAGAAACAGGATCCACGGGCCGGATAATTTTATCGTTCTGCGTACTCGTAGGTCCGTAGGAACAATGAATATTCATTCGTCGATCGCGCGAGAACAACCGGGAGTGGGATTCGAACGGTTAAACGGACGATAAGAATCTTTTGTAATTTGTTTCCAATGCAAAGGATACTGTCGAACGCTTTTTTATACAAAACGAGAGTCAGGTGGGAGTGTCTTTTTACGCGAGAACCGTGAGATTCAACAATCTTGTACTATTCTTCAATTGAAAATCTCTTTGGCGATTTAATGTCAGGACTAATCCATTTCTTTGTCAACTACGAACTTCACCTCTGCTTTTATCGAGGTTTGCAATTTAACTTAACTGGTCTACTGGGGTCTCTCATGACCCCAACGAAATTTCTGTACACCATCTTTCGCTACTTTTCATTGCGAATCTCAAGTTTCTTTTTCTTTAGACCATTTGGGAGTGTTTAGTCTGAAATTATGCGCTTAGAGGTATTTGAGAAATTTTATACAGAATTTCAGGAAGATCCTAGCATGATACGTCCAAATGACGGGTTCTAGTATTTTTTATTTACGATTATCGAGTTTATGAAGATCCATGTACGTGGAATTACTCAGATTACTCATTATTTCTTTAGGTATATACTATTTGAAAAATGGCTAAAAACTTGGACAGTAATGTAAAATACTCAATATTAGTTTAGTTTTGTTTGCTCCGTAAACCTAGTGTTAAACGCTGCACCACGGTTCTTCCGCAGAAAGATCACTTTGCTCGCACGGTGGATTAACGTTTTCTAGAGCCGATCGATAACGAATCTCGCAATCAACAAAACCAGACGCTTGGTTTCCGAAACGAGGGGATAAACGAAGAAGAAAAAGGTGAAAAATAAACGAGTAGGTGTAGCGCCGCGACCGGAATACTTTCGAGAAGTGACTTTCGTAATTTCATTATCATTCCCGTCGACAATAAGTGTTGTTTGTACTTTTGTACGGGTGATCTTTGCTTAGAGCTCAGTCCTCACGAAACGAAACTAAACAGAAGGAAACTCGTGAGAAATGAGCGAAATTCGCGTGTACACCCACCCACACACACACACTCATATATACGCAGCACACGAACACAGTCACATACACGGTTGAAACCGAGAGAAAAAAAAGTTCACGAACGTTGGTCTCCACGGCGTCGTGCGGAAGAATAATTGAATCTTGTGAGAATTGTTTGTTCGGGGGATAAGAGAAACGAAACGGGACGACAAGAGACGGGAGAAAGAGATCTAGAGAATCGATCCCTGCATCCGTCATTCGTTGACGAAACATTTCCGAATTCTGCACATACACTCCTTCACTTTTTCCATATGCGATCGTGTTTTCACTTACAAAGAGGGATCATCCCATCCGACGAGTTCTAACGACATCGAAATTCATTTCTGTCGGTCCAACCATGGATCATTAGGTCAAGATCGTCAGGAATCATTTGGTGAACAGCCACCCGTATTTGTATTAGAGGAACGAAGAGAAAGTATCGAGCGAGAAATAAAGTTCAACGCGATTCCTCGAAGAGAGCTCGTCGGGTGAAGACGATCGGAATTACTGCGTGTTGTATATATTAAATATATATATATAAAAATAAATATATATATATAAATATATTATAAATATAGTATGAGATTGAATAATAGTAATGGATATAAATATATATAAATATAAATATATATTATATTCTGTGTCGGGGGGCACTTGGCTTGCAACTCGTAAATATTAAACTGAATACTTATTTATCCATTTGCACTCCAATTGCCGTGCGACCTGTCGTTATCCGTGAAATTTTTTGAGAGGAAGACTAATTATTGGGCAGAGTAATAGGGGTTACACTTAAGTGTGATTTAAGATGTTCTGCGTGGAGGGGTAGGTAAACGCGAACCGTGATTTCGCGACACGGTAGAGAGACGAAAGAAGAAGAAGCAGGAGAAAAAAATACAGAATTAACTATAGATGGATATTAAGGAGATATTAAGGGTCGATTACGTGGATGTATGTTGCCAATTAAGTACTTTTTATCGTGTTCGCGGTGCCGGGACGTTGTACGCGCCGGTTGAACAGGCTGCATCGAGTCCGAATCACTATTACCAGCGAAAGCGCTGCGACTTTACTGCCTCGTATGGTCTCGCATTTTTGTCGGGTCTGGTGACGTACGAGCCGGCCATTTCGATCAGTATCGTAAGACCATTCGCTTTTCTCGAACCAAAACTGTCCTCGTCTTTGGACGTTCGGAAACGAAAGTGGCAACATTGCCATCAGGATCTATGAAATTATTAACATGTTTAAGCTCGACGTGGTTTTTTTTAAGTTTCTCAGAATTTGTTTTATGTAATAAAGATGTAGAATCTTGAATTATGAGTTTAGTTTCAGTGGCAATGGTTTCAGAACCGTCTTGTAAGCAGAACAATTTGTAACTAGAAAGATTTAATTAGATCTGAGCACAATTCCGTTTTAACTTTCATTTGCGGGAGCTACTAATACGAATATAAGTTCACTTGATTTTTTGAAAGAAATTTTTGGAGGAATCACGAATAAAATTGCTGTTCCTGTTGAAAAAAATTTATTAAGCTCTAGCTGAAACTCTTAAGTAATCACCGATAGCTGATGTACATATGAACAGCAATTTTTACACTTTCATAACGTTCATTTGACAAGTAAATAAAATACTCTAGATTAAGAGAAAAGAAAACATGCATTAAGAGTCCATTTGTCACGATAAAATGTTTTATCTTTAAGGCTAATATAACTAATATAGATTGTACAATCAATGTACCGCCTCGTACGTCACAGCCCAGCATTATTGATCTAACTTCTAAGAACGCCTGCCATTTTTACGGTTAGTTAAATAGAGAACGAGTGCGGCACTGCCGAAAGAACATTTCCCGGGCTCGTTTTTTCCCCCTCGGTGTAGCGAGCAGGTTTCCCGACAAGCACTCGGCAAATGATTTAATAGGCTTGTCGGTCGACATCACGCGTGCTAACGATCAACGCGTTAGCACGTGTGGCGACAGAGTCGAGAAAAAACCCAAGAAACCTCGTTAATCGACCGTGCGCATAATAAATAGCCGAGGGGGATGGTTCCACGACGAGTCACGGGAAAACTGGAGTTTTTTTGATACCAATTCCCGCGATTTTTTAAAGTTTTACCGCGTCCGCGAAACGCGCGACTGACGCGCGTGGAAAACGGCGGATTTTACGACCGCTGCGGCTAAGATGGACACGAGAATAATGACGGCGCATTTTTAGTGCCTTCTCGCGAAAAATCGTCGAGAATAGATTCGGCAAGATCGGCCGCCGTAAACATAATTTTTCTCGAGAGCCTCATGATAAACGGTTAGCTTCGAATTCTCTGCGACAATAGCGGGTTCTCTAACAAGACAAACACGAATTTTATTTCCCCAGTGAAAAGGACTTTACCTTCATTTTAGCCTTCATTTCTAAAGGGGGGAGTATTTTTTATACTAATTTTAAATTTCGATAATAAAAGAAGCGACTCGAAACAAGCACATTGTGAAATTTTCCAGTCCGTAGAGGTCGAAGCAAAGTCGTCAGAATTTGAAATACAATAACTATTTGTATGTCGCCGAATGTTTGCGACGCGTTTGTTCGTCTGAATCGTTATGAGAAATATTTATCAAATTGTCGGCCATCTTGAGCGCAACAGGTCCGTTCGGTGGATCGAAAAACACAATGAAATAGCACAAGCAGGTTCGAGAAGCATCGAGGACCTGTGTCGAACATCACTGCCATAGCAATGCGCTGAAAAATCATTTCGCAATCATCGAGATTGCAGGCGGTTTTATCGTCGATCTCCGGCGCGAAAATCAAAATGAAAGATCGAAAGATGATGAACGGTTCGCGTTCGATGCGAGAACAATTTGACGAACGGAAAAAACCGATGCAAATTCCTTCTGGATGCCGTTTAGGATCAGTTGCAGCCTGTACAGCGGCCAGTGCAACGAAGCGCATCGATACGATAATCGATTTACGGGGAGTTTTAAGGATATTACGCGTTAATGTACAAAAACGAAAAAAAAAAAGAAATTCCTTGCGGTACATTCTTTAATGATATTAAGCGACTTATTTCGTAACTGATTTCTATGATTGATTAATGGTAACGATAATTAATTTATACGCGATGATCTTGCTGGCGGGCGGCGACGCTCGCGCGCGAACACATCGAAACCGCCCACGCACGTGCGCGACAAAGAACGATGGACGCGTGCAACGCGTGTGCACGCGAACGGTAGCACGCGATTTCCAACGAGCGTGATAAACGAAAGAGAGAACCGCGTTGAACTTCTTCTTTTACGAACCCTGTGCGTTGCACTTGGACGGTATCGTCGACGTGCGGCGTTGATTCCCATCATTCTTTCCTTAGGTTTGTAAATGAAGTTAGTGGAAGCGGCTCCGGGTTGAAAATTTTGTAAAACTTCTAATATTCTTAAGGCGGTTAATATTGTAATAATTGTAAGAAGCATGATCGTTGGCCATACAATGGAGTATAAATATTTATATATATATTATTACCAGGCTAATAATATATATATTTATGTTAATGTAAGTCTAGGTATTAAATTACGACTATAAACGATAACGGATTCGCGAATACCTGAACATGGTGTTCTCTGAAACATTTTTAGAAGTCAATCGATATTATCGTTAGGCGAGCCTTTATGCGACAATGATCGGATTGGAGGGAGAGGGGGAAAAAAAGAAAAATACGTGCGTTGCTTGCGTTTTTTGGGAACATCAGTTTCTTGATGATTACGTTTTACTCGGTATACCGACGCGTTTTCGTCTATGGTTTTTCCTTTGTGTAACGAGGGCCCAATTGTAAACAGCATCACCGAGGATGTGGCAAAGCACTTTAAGAATACTTCAGAGATCGCTACACTTCGAAACGAGAGGAACGATTTAAAAAAAAAAAGAAAATTTACGATTTTAAGAATTTGAGAAAGAAAAAAGAAAGATGGGGAAAAAAGCGAAATTGAACTTCGAGCAGAGAAATAAAAAGAGAAGAAGTTTGAATGTTATACGGTCGATTAAATAAATGGAATACGAGAAACATATGTAACACACCGGATACAAACACACACACACACATACACATAAGCATGTAGACACGAACACTGCGAGCACATGAAAAAAAAAGAGATGAATAAGAAGATACGAATACGAGAAGAACATGAACATTTTGTATCTGTACTTGTAGATACAACGCAATAGGCAAGAGTAAATCTAATTAAGAATTCAAATGAAGTTAATATATAGAGAGCTGTATGTAATTAACTGTAAGTTCATTCATCGCTATGATATTATACTTAGGTATTATATGATTTTTGAAATAAAACATTTGTTTTAAATACAGATGAACGTACACGAGAATGTGCCATCCCTCTCTCACCGCCGCCATTCTTCAACTATCAACCGTTTATCACCATCACCCGTCTAGCTTTGACAATATTCTCTTCTAATTAAAATATTCATGTAAATTCTGACTTGACTGAATTAATTCTTCATTTGAATGTGCCCATTCAATTTTCTATGAAGCATCGATTAACAACAAATTTGCCTCAGTGTTTCCTTGATTATATTACATGCCTTTGCATCGATAATAGACAGGAAAGTATAAATGTGAATCCTTTCTTATTAAATAAAAAAGAATTGACTTCCTTTGAGAACTGAGGAATAATTAGAGACTAATATAATTTTCGGAGTTCGTCTACCATAAATATGTCCGATATAAATTTTTTAATGAAACCTCTGAACATGACTAAAGAGACTTGTGTTTTTCAATAATTTTGCAGGTAACACAACGGCCAGGAACCTCGGCGAGTCGTGAGTATCCACTTTCCTCCGGGTATTCGTAGCGGACTTTCTGGTAGCACAGTGCACTATTGGTGTCCCAATATTCTCTTCCGAATTCCGTAACTAATACACTTTTTTCCCTGCCAGTGCTTCACCGTAGAACACTTTGACTCTAGCTTGAGAAATTTTATTTTTCTGCAAACAGGGGAAAACAAAAATTAACGAAGCCTAATGAAGCATCAAAAACGAAGGTTTTCTCAGTGAATTTGATTATATCGAATAATACACGTGTTTACAAAATTAAAGAACGCAACAAAGTTGCAAAGACTGGAAAATCACATTTCTCGTACTGTAGAATTATAAAAATGATCCACGTTAGGTTCGATATAAATCTTTTTGCTGTGAGATGCAGCTTAGAACTTGTTTTGTTTCTAAATTCATCGTTCGTATAATTTATTGTACATCGAAATATTTCATATGTTTCTAATAGTGGTTTATATTTAATAGTTTACGTGTATCTAATAATAGTTTTTCTTATCAGTTCAAGAGCCCTCTTTCAATGATAATAATCGTGAGACGGATACGATAAATTAATGATCGCAACTTTATTCGCTAATGTATCAGAAACTATTACGAATCATGTAAAATCAATTGTAAAAACCTCCTCGACATCGTGGACATAAGTTTGAAGGATGGTTAGAGAATGCGCACTAGGGCGAAACCAGTTTTGCCTTTTTGTGTGTAAAACATATCGCGAAATCAGGGAAATAAATTAACGCGTACAACTTCATTTAAACGTGTAATTGGAGTACACTTGAATTAAGATTTTTATGTGAAAAAAGGCGGTTCGAGCTAAACTCGTTTCTGGTTCGTGTTGAAGGTTTATCCATTGATATGTACGATATTGCAAGCAGATGACAAATTTTCAGACAAGCTGCGGATCCAGCAGTGAGTGTTAGTCTCCTTCGTTATGAGAAAACAAACACTCCAGACAATATCGATATGCAAAGGCAAGCCTTTTTCTACTTCTTTACAACAACAAAAAACGCCATCAAGCTTTCATCGGTTCACTCGTCAACATCGAATCATTATCCCGTAGGAAATATCGAAATAACTTTTATTAAGCTTCGAATTCACGTTGCGCTGTGCTAATGTTGTTCCCACGTGACGTTGCTTCATTGTTATACTAATTAACACATTCCACGTTACGAAATTGCATTATTCTCTTTTTAACAAAATTATTTTTTCCTTCTCTGTGAGCCTGATATTTATATGTACAATTAATTAATGTCGAGAATGTATTTACAATTTTATCAAGTCTATTTTGCCGTCATTGGTAAAAACCGTGTGCAATTTAAACACTGTCAGATCATGCGAGAATTTAATGCAGTGACTGGTACGTATGTCGGTCACCTTCTACAATAATAATTTGCGATTCTTTTTGTCAACACATCTTGCCCTCATTAATTGCCTTATTTGTTAAATTGGTGTTTATAAAAACTACTTCTTGAAATTGTTGCCGCCGCTTCACATACATACTTTATATACTTCTGCTATACATACTTGCATACGTTTAAATTCATACACTACGCAGTAGAAAAAGTAATGCACGATAACAGTTGAAAACCTCTAATTAATTGTGTCACAACTAATTTGGAACGTGAAACGAATGTCAAACAGAACATATTGCGAGGAATATTTTCCGGATAAAGACAAAAACTTGAAGTAAATATGTTAAATAGCATAAATGTAGTGTATTAATGTGAAATGAAATGTTTATAGCACCATGTTGATACACTAAAAATGACTGTTAACTGTTCAATTGAATTATTTGAATGTGTTGCTAGTCCTGTTGATAGCCACGAACAAAGTCACATTTTCTGTTGATTAGAGGCTAACGAATTCATATTAAACAATTCATTAAGATCTCGTTTGAAAATAATAAAATCTATTTTCATAAGCGTGAACGCCAGTTTTGCAATACGCTTTCACCAAGCCTCCTCTCAATCAATTTTATAATTTCTGCTGCAGGCTTCGAGGCTGAATAATCCAACTAACCGTATCCCACATTTTTCCATCCTGAAATTGAATGTAGCTGCTGTCTATTGGTTACTGGTGTGCTCAATGTAGATGCTAACTAGTAATTACTAACGTAACTAATTACAAAGTAAATTCAGAAAGAATCTACAAGGCAATTTTTGTACGACTTCTTCAATGAAATGTTTCAAGCTTCGAAGATATGATCTTCTAAATTATAATTCAGTGCATCGTTTGTGCATCGTTCGGTGCATAAATTTCAACTGAAATTCTCGTTCATTCAGTTGTGACATTTTTCAGGCGAATTGTGTTTGTTTCGTGCATTTCGCATCAGGTTTCTCCGGTCTAAACGGAGTTTGAAGGGTGTTTGCATCTGGAATTTTTAAAATGAAATGCATTTTGGTGAACATGAATTTTATTTTTGTTAGAAGCGACACTGAAAGTGCTGGAAGGTACTCCAGAACGGAAGTTGACGGATCTCGTGGAGAACGAAAACCGAAAATCAGCTTCTCTCGACTCTTCAAACGCAACAAGGATAAAGTGTCTGGCGCTGACACCGACACCATGAGGACTGTTGTTACAGTTGATGATGAAAAGGTAATCGATATGAAAATATGTAGCATAAATGCAAATACATCGGATTTTAAAAGAGTTTATTTAACTCTTGGACGGCGGATGCTTTTGACAATTTCATGACAACCGTGACTAGATTCATATTCTTGTGTGTCAATTTTCGTTATTTTTATATAATAATTCTCTTATTATATTTAATAGCTAATGATTTAAGTTTGCTGTCAAAATAGTAGCATTTAGTTCAAACGTTTTTCAAATTATTCTTGTCCCAGAGTTAACGTAAATTTATTAATGACGGTGTTGAGTTTAAGGGAACGTTAACAATTTCAATAACATTCCTGAAAGAAATAATTAAAGTATATTACTCGAAATATTATCGAAAAGTGTTTTAAGAAGCCCTCTTTTATTAATCTCTGATTTCTGGATAACTATTGAGTCACTGCCGATAGTTGAAGAATTAAAATAATTAAAATCGAATCAATCTATGTTAAAACTTATATTTTGTCTTTGCTATTTAAAATTGCAAACATCAATTAAAGACTGTCAAATATTAATAACGCAAATATTGCATCGTCACACATTTCGTCAGAGACTTCAACGCATGGCAAAGACATGATCACTGTATCCTAAGTGCTGCACTCTCTGTCGACGTTATTTCATCGAATGTTTAACCAATACTAAATTGTATTCCCAGATTATTCTTCAATAACTTGATCATTAACATGAATCTTTCAAAGGAACGATCTAGAACACAAAATCTCCGGATCACGATCAGACCACGATCGTTCTACGCAATCATATTCCCACGTGCAAAAACCAATGAAAGTGCCCGGTAATGTTCAACAATATATTCGCATAATTTCAATTCAATCGGGCCTCTCGGTGGTAAAAATATGTTCGCTAGGGACTGCCGGCGCCTAAAATCTGAAAAAGATCCAGAAAAATCGGCATTTGCATAAAAACTCGCGGTCCAATGTCTAGGTCATGGTCCAGGCGCATAAAGATTCTGAACGGATCATGCAAATAGGTGTTTAATGGAAAAAGCAGATTTCTTAATCAAATGAATTTCGATTTAATAGCTGCAGACAGCGCCGGCGACCGTGCTGCAGGAGAACAAACCTAATCCGTCGACCGGCGAAAGCGGAATAGTTTACGCGGAATTGGATCTGACACAACAGCAACAGGGTGTCAACCCGCGTCGCCTAAACGAGGACAAAACGGAGTATGCTGAAATTCTGTACACTAAACCGGCAACGGAAGAACAGACGCCCACCGAATAGATCATTCTCGCCGATGCGATCGAACAAACGGAGAGCTCCTGCAATGACAAACTTCTGTCCTCCAGCCATCGTCGAACGAATTTTTTCTTTTTTTATTATTCGATCCTTTTCAGTTTATCTCTTAGATGTTAGTAGCGCTAAGATGTTATTCCAATTTTGTTTTCTACCTTGTTTGTAGACAGTTCGTCCGAACATACGAATTTCTATTTATTAATCGTTTGTTATTGACCTTTTGCACTCGAAGCTTTTGTGACTCTATGTGATATTTTGTAAGCAAGAAAAAGTTCAATTGAACCCAGAACAACGATATACCGTCGTTGGCTGCATTTGAGCAACGTGATTGTTTTATTCTAATTTATAGATTTCTAATGGTATTGGAATCTTATCTTGTTCTAATTTATCGTCATATTGGAATGTGAAAAACTTGTTAATATTATGGATTTCCCCACAGTGTCATACAGCATTTACAAAACTTTCCGTACTTTACCAACCATTAGTTCTGAGAATCAGTTTTAAACAATTTGACAACGCTATGAACGCGTTAAGGCAATCAATTAAGTACAAATTCAGTGAAAACTGTTTTGACGTTAGACATGCTAATTTTTGCGCCTCAGAATCGCCATTCGATTGCAAAGAGTTATGTAAATGTATGGTGAATCGCGATGGACTTGTGGTTTCATAACGCTTTCTGAGAGTAGAGATTGATAACGCGATTATAACAATTATAACGATTCCTGTTAGTTTTAAAAAAGCGTTATGAACAGTGTCCACCGTACCGTTGCATTTGTCTGAAAAGGATCCAACAGTTTAGAATAGTTTGAATATAATTTTGTTAGAATTTCTTCGGCAAGGTTACTTGAATATTCATTTAAGTTTATTAATCTAAGGGAAGGAAACCAAAAGGGGTTTCACGCAAATCAAACGAATATTAATATTAACCCGGGACCGAACCATCGACATCTAATTCAAACTCCATGAACATCTGACATAGTAATCAAACTAGACATCACTAGAAATCAAAAGTGTTTTAATCCGTAGGAATTTTTTCGAACCACACTTTGGGAATTCCTGGCTCGTTTTGGGTGACGGAAAATTTTAGAAAGAGAAAGATTGTCGAAGCGTTTGCGTCTTCAAACGGGTGAACAAATACGCGTTACCATGAGCATTAGTCGTAAAATCGAACCAACTGAAATTCAACGTAACCACTGTTCGGGAGCGTTTTCAACGTTGCCTCGCGAAAGTGTATCGCGAACGTGAACGAGTCTAACTATCGCGTGTGGGTCATGCTAAACTGAAACCGCCAATTCGCCCTTAATTCGTAGCATAAATTGCATTTTCGTGCGGACGAAATTTATCTCTGCGAAATTGTTAACTACGACAAACGATGATCGACCGCCGATATTTCTAATTTCGAATAAAGCGCACCACGTTTGCAAGAGCAAGTTGAAATCGCACGCCCGGCGAGTCGCGTCTGAAAACAAATCGATGTACTTAAATTTTATTGTTACTATTGTTATCGCGTATTTAAATAAAATAACTAAGTGTAACATTCGTATCGTATATACGTGCTGTTCGTTTGAAAGTTGCTTGAAAAGTTTGCTTCCTATAAAGCTACTGTGAATGCATAAAAAATATATTGAGGGTCCCTGTCGGCGCATCGATTCCGATGGTTTCCAAGCTGCCACGGGCCTTCTATTGCACTTGTAACTAATAAAATGCAAATTGTACCGAATTTTACGAAAGTTGAACGACAAAAGATATAAGATAAATAAATGTTCTAACGCCAGTTAACACATTGCCCCCCTCTTTACCTTTTCGATTCACTTTGAATGCACAATGTTTTATCTTTGATAACGTATACGAAAGATGATCGAGAACGATTATCGAATTGAATTGTCGACGCCGAATCATATCAGAACGATCCAAGCTGCTTTGAAGCGTGTAATGTGTTCTTTGTATATTGTGAATTATTATTAATTCTCCTCTAACACAATATAGAATTATTTTAGTTCCCTCTGTGTCGCCATTAACTTTGTATCCGTAGATGATTAAGACCTAACGTGCAAACCTAAAACTGCTTATACAATTTACAAGTGTTTCGAGGATCTTTTTACAAACGTCATTTGTACCCCAGTTTACTGCTACCTTTATAGTTTATATAATTTTATACTTAACCTTGTGTCATCGCGGATAGGATATACAAAGTCTGTAACGTATCGCTCGCTAATTCTGTAACATTCTGATGTAAAGATTTAATTTTAATATTGATTGCCGTCCAACGTCGATGTTTCTAATTTGTACGTTCCATGTCAAATAAATTACAATTAGATCAACGTGTGCGTGTCAATAATTTGTTCAAAACATTGATCTCCTTGAACGTCCGTTTCTACTCAAGATTGCAAGAGACGGAAAGTTATCACTGGATTATCAGATCTTCTACTTCACTTCGTCAATTTTTCATTAATTACGATCTTGACATTGATCTTCCCTGTCGAAATGATTTAATGTTGCAACCATTATCGGTTGCATAAGTTATTCGAACAAGAAAATTGATATATGTTTACCAGTGGACATTTCCTGAAGATGTGCAGGAAATGCATTGTTAAGAAAAGAACTGAAATATTTTTATGGGTTTTCGCTGATTCACTTGAATCAATAAATTATTTCAATTAACATGGAGTTATCAGGCGATCCTATCGTAAAGTAGTTTGCATGTGTTATATAAGAAACGTATGAATAAACATTATCGTGCAGGATGAAAATGCACTATTACGTTTAGCACGATAATTTTCTCCATCAATCACTGCGGCTATATTGTCGCCGCCGAATGCGTTTCAATCTGAAATATCGTTCCAGAATTTTTCAAGAAATAACACACGGAAATCCCTGAATATTAAATGTTTTAATTTTTGAATGACGACGTTCATGAAATTAATACGACTTTCTTTAGGCTAAATCGCGAGATCCTGATCGTCGCACGCGCTCGACACTGACGAAGGACGTGTTAATGTGTAAACATACGTCGTTAGTGTTCGTTGAGAGGTCATGACTTTGAACGTGTATAAAAGACACGACGGACAGCACGTGTAGCTTGAATAACTAACGATCTCCGTTTTTGATTGAGGCTCCTTAGGTGTACCCAAAAGAAATTTGTTTCGAACACGTGTACTTAAGTATACGCGTAGATATAGTGCCGTGGATGGTCGTCTAGTGATAATTACACAGACTGCGTATTGAGTATGTTTAATACACGTGCTTGTATGTATGTAACGTGCACATGAAATAAAGATGTCTGCATCACAAAGCTACCCATTGACTTGCTCTTCTCAACCGGAGTTAACGTAACATTAGATATACTGAAGCAGTTTCACAAATTATTGTGAAGAGAAGAAAACTGTTTTACTTATCAGTACATCGTCTATGCAAATTAAATTATTATTAGTAGTACCAGAAGTGATTATTCACTCTTCTGCGAATAGAAAATTGAAAAGCAAATAGAAACGGTCTATTGGGAAGCGGATAGGTAAAAGTGTGCACAACTATTGTTAATGTGTGCGCATCCGGCGTAGGCAACTTTTTCTACAATGATAATTATAGTTTTTTTGTGAAGACGCCTTCACGAGGACGTCAAGAAGACAACAAGAACCTGTTGTTTAAAGAGGTAATTATTGTTTTAATAAGAACTATACTCCGCAATTTAGGATTCATACGTAAATAATTATAATACTTCCTATAATACTTTTTACAATATGATAATACTTTCAAAATACACAGCCATTTCGAAAGCTCTCACTTTAATAAAACAAACCGTAGCAAAATAAGTATATAATTTTTAATAAATTTCTGACTGAATAATTTCATAAAGTTAAATACAAATTGTTCCCCAAATCAATCCACAAAAACTTCCCATATAAACATCCTTTTCATTTACAATTTACCTACACCACTGGCTCAAAATCGATCACTATTTGAAACAAAAGCACAAAACGACTTCACTCTCCGATAAGACAAATATATTGATTGGAAGCGTCTCATTTTCACAGTACGGAAACCATTTAATCATCTTCGGTGGTAGCTTCCGGTTCCGTGACAGTGTCGTCTTCCGTTCCCTCTGTCGCCTCTGTGTTGTACAACACTTCGTCCACAACCCCTGCACTTGCGGTTTCGCCCGCGTCCACAGCGTCCTCTTCGGCAATGGCCGGAGTCGGCGGTTTCTTAGGTTTCGGCAGTCGATGTTTGTATGTGGTGTAAACGCTCCTACGCATATCCTTCGTCCAGGTATTGAACTGTTCGCGAGCAGTCTCAGTGAGGAAACTAGCCGCTTTGACGCAGTCGACTGGCCTCTCGAAGGTAGTCTTCTCGCTCTTGAAGTCCACCGTTCTCGGATAATCGTCGCAAGCCGCCAGCAGATCGGTGATCGACATTTGCACAGACTGTTGGGGCTCGAAAGAGTCGACCACGCGCTTCTCACATTTCTCTGGATCATGAGCCATCAGCATGGGGTCGAATTTCAGTTCTGTCTTTTCCAGAGGAACAGCTTGGCCTAGGTTCAAGTGCCAGGTGGTGCTGACCATCGCGCTGTTCATGGCATCATGGCTCAACACGGGTTCCACCTTAGGTAGTTCAGGGTATTCCAGTTTGTGACCCTTCTTGATACCAGCAGAGAGGTTCTTGTGGTAGTTCAGGTAAGAGTCTTCGTCTGGCACTATGTCGGCTCCAGGTATCAGCGTGCCTTCGGAGGGTGGAAATTTTAGGGGGTGAAAATTATGCTGGGTAAGCTCGATCGCATAGAGAACATGAAGATTGAGATTGATAAGCTAGAAGAAAGACAACTAGGTAGAGGATCTAGACCAGTCCCGCAGAGAATTTGGTTCTCGCGCATAAGCGAATTGGCGGGCATCGAACCACGCCTCCGCGGATCGCGTTTCCTCTAGCGAGGTGTGTTTCGCCGGTAGGCATGCCTCGCTATTTCTTTTTGTTTTCTTTTTTGCGAACGACAATATTTCTCCCCGCTGACATCACATTGCCTCGCCCACCGCAAGGCTTGCTAAACGGGACTGAGCTAGATATAGTAAGTAGAGGAGCTAGAAAACCAGGTAAGGGAAGGACAAAATAAAAGAAGAATTGAGCTGAAGAATTGAATAAGCTGAAAAGCGAATAGACGAAAGTTCCATTCCCTATGAAGAGGATTGCCACGAATGGCAAGAACCAATCCTATCACTGTACCAGGATCATAGCTCTTTCCAGGGGTCGTTCTGATCGGCTCCAGGAACACCTTCTTCTTGCTCTCTCGAGTCTTGCTGTCGACAAAGTTGAAGTCCTCTTGCTCGAACGTGAACGCAACCGGCGTGATCCTAAATTCCATTCTCTTGTTGGTGTTCAGCATCTTCACCACGGCATAGACTAAACAGTTCATGTTCCTGCAGCGGAGGACGTAAATAGCTCCATGGTCTTTCTCGAACAATGGCGGTCCAACCCATCCAGGATCCGCGACGTAGAATCCATCTTTGGCCGCCAAACCCGCCAGGATGATCTTGTTGCAGTCGATCAGGATGTTTGGCGACTCCTCGAAGGCTGTGTTCAAAGCCGCGGCTAAGGTGAGTTTGTTCTTAGCGCCGTATAGAATGCCGCAGATACTGTCCCTGAAGTCGATCACCCATAGGTGCGGGAATATCTTGAAGCAGGGCTGCAGGTTGAAGTGGTTGTAATGCTTCGCGCACTTTTGAATGGCTCCTCGGACGCTCTCGGTGTAGTAAGAGTCCCCGCAGATCACTGCCGAGTCCAAGATCGCAGGTCCCCATCTCGATGGATGGCTCAGGTACTGCATCGCTAGAACAGCGACGCAAATGGCCGCCTGATTCCTCCCTGCTCGATCGCCGAACCTGGAATCGTAGGCCCCGATCGTCCCCCAAACGGAGTAAATCAGGTTCGACACTTCCACGGCATAGTTGTTCCAGAACTGCTTCACTTTCCCTTCGTCGTCCTCGTCGGACTTCTTCTTCCTCCTCTTGCCGTCCGACTTGACGATGTCGGGAGCGTGTCGGAAGTTCCAATGGTAGTCCAGGTACAGCCACATCGGGTCTTCCTTGAAGGTGTTGAACGGAGGAACGTTGATCGAATCCACGTGGATGCGATGGATGAAGAAGCCTGTCGTCTCCGCGAGCTGATTGAAGCACATGTTCTTCACCATGTGACAGAGGCTCGAGAAGATGCACAGGCAAGCTTTGCCCCCGCTTGACACCTTCCTTCCCTTCTCGTTGCATTGGTAAGGGTCCAGGTAGTAATACGCGTTCGTGGTTCTCGAGTACCAGAACCCGTAGCAGCAGTTCGTGAAGTGTATCAGTCCGCTTGCGTACTGCTTAAAGAACCTCTTCAGGTGTTTTCTTACCTGAAGGTAGAGCATAGACGTTTGGTTAGACTCTAACGAGATGATCAAACGTCGTCGTTTTCCATATTGGATGTGGCACATAAATAAATAGATGATCCGTAATACTCAAAGCACTCACCTGAAGATAAAAGTCGTTCCTCATGGTCCGCGGGTTCATCGTGAGCAAGACCAAAGGCGACGTGCAATCCCGCAAATCGAAAATTCTGTTCATGATCGTGAGATTCCGTAAAATGTGTTCTGTATGGAACTTAGGCTCCGGGAATTCTCTGTAGACCGATTCCGCGACTTCTAGGATCTTGTCCACCATTTCCGGCATCGGACTCTGAACGATATCCCTCTGCACCATCACCGCCAGAATGGCAACGAAGTAACACCTTTTGACCCTCGGTTCCGTTATGCTGTCTCTGTTGTTCAAGGCTACCGTGCCATGAACGAATATTGGCCTGTGCTCCGGCACGGTGGGTCTGAAGATCGCCTCTAGATTGTAAGGTTCCGTGGGCATTCTGTGGATCTCTGGCAACGAAGTTGCTGGCACCACCGATTCGTGGAGTCCTTTGGTATCGCTGCAGTCAGGATCCATCTTCTGCGCATAAGACACTGTGATCACTCTCATCACGAACGTCTCCTCTTCCGGTTGGTCGATCACCTTGACGATCAATCGCAAGAACTCTTTCATGTCTGCGGCAGTGATGATCCTCAGGTTCTTCGTGCCCACAACGATCCACCAAGCGAAATGATTCTCTCCTTTCTTCATCACTCCCATGTGCACCGTGCCGCAAGCTAAAATAGCGCCCGTGTAGCTCGGAGTGTCGAAAATCTTCTGCAAGGACATGGCCAGGTTCCAGCCCTCGGTTGCGTACAAAGTCCCGTAGTGTAGCGGCACGAACACCACTCGGAAAACATAATTAGCGATCTCGAACTCTGGCAGCATGCCGTCAGTCATTTCATCGACGGTCGAATCCTCGGCAGCCAGCAAAGTGTCATAAGAGTAATCCATAACAGCCTCGAACAGTCCCCTAACTGTCTTCACCGACCAAGTGATGGGATCGTGGATCAAGGACCAGGCCATGATGCAGAGATCCAGAGGAGTGGCGACGATCGTGGACGCTTTGAAATTTCTCTCGGCGATCCTCTTCCTGACCAGCAGCTTCGCTATCTCGTACTCGTCTGTGTCTTCCGTGATCTCTTTGGTGATCTTCTTGAAAGGAGCTAATATCGGAGTGGTGATGTCGTTCTCAAGGACAGTCACCTCCAGCATCGACCCGTTGCAGAATTTGATGGGAGCGAACCCGGGGATCGTCATGTCGTAGCCGAAACTCGTCTTCGACTCCGCGTTCACCCAATCTAACTGCTCGATCAGGGACACCGATGATTCTGCGGACAACTCCACTTCCGGTGGTTCTTCGACAGCGACCTCCACTTCAGGTTTATCCACGCAGATCACTACCTTCCTCTTGCGTTTCCTTCTTCTCCTCTTCGTCTCCATGTGAGCTATGCACACGGAGTACAGTCGATAAGGCTTCTTCGTGTTCTCGCCCACGTTAGCCTCGATCTTCTCCAGCAAACCGTTCAAATCGCAGAACTCCATCAAACAGCCGTACCCATCTTCGCTCGCGGTTCCATTCTCACCGCAAGCGTAAGGATCGAACAGGTAATACACCCCATTCGCGGTCCAGAAAGCGTAAGAGCAATTAGCGAACACTATGATGCCCGTTTGATGGTTCTCGAAGAAGGTGTCCATCGTGAACTCGAGCTCGTCTTGATCGGTGCTCTCCGGATCGGCGTAAAGAACCTGTTTTGTGATCACGTTGTAGATTGTGTTCATGATTTCGACATGATGGAACCACCTGTACGGTTTGAAACGTAGCTTCCCGGTTTTTTGGTAGATCTTGTCTCCCAGGTAGATAAACTGATCCAGAGTGGTCGGACAGAACTTGTCCGGATCTAGCTTAATCTTTGTTAGGATACACAGCAGGGCGGCGAAGAAGCAGGACTTGAAATGACCCTCTTCGATCTCCGCGCGATTTTCAAGGCACATGTTACCATGCAGTATCCGGATTCCATCGTCAATGAGCTTGAGATTCGAAGTGATTTAAGTGATTTAGTGTTCTCTATAGCAGAATAAAGTAGTTTAAACTGTCTTTGATTTAAAGAGCTCAGAAACCAATCAGTGTTACGTCCAATTATCTTGCATCGATTCATTTGATCTTGGTCTGATTGATTTCCGAGTCCTCCAATTATCCTCTAAATCTATGGGAGGTATGAAACAGAAAATGGTACATGATTATAATTTAATGAACGTTGATTATGATGTAATGAATCGGGGGCTAGGTATCCGTGTCCTTACTTTCAATCGAGCTGACCGTTTCTGTTGCTTCTTCTTCGAGCTAGGCGGTTTCATGCGAATAGTCGTCTCCTGAGACTCCGTGGATCCTTTCCGCGAAAGTTTATGCTTGGAATCCTTATCCTCCGCGTACAGCTATCGCAACAGCATTGACATCGTGGATAGCAACAGCAAAATCGTAGCAACAAAGATAAAATGATTTTAAAAGCACCCAAACCTGGTCTGTCACTTTAAAATCTGGAAAAAACAGTTCTAGCAGGAGATCTTCGGTGTTGCAAAGGACCTTCTCCATCAAAGCGTCTCCCACGTCGCCCTTAGCTAGCTGGCACTTCCGTTTCTTCTTCTCTGGGCAGGTGCCCATTCTTTTTTCAGGAACCGGAGTTCGAATGATAGGTCCCAGCGGTAGCAAGGTTGGCCGAATGCGGACACCCACAGGTGCTTCGGGTAAGTCCTCTCGAACCATATCGTCCCGTGGCTTCTGATCCTCGAGCTCCTCTACCTCGTCCCCGTATGGTCCATCGTACTGTATGTACATGTCGTCGATGGCTCTCATCGGTATTAGACAAATCGGCAGCAACCTCGAGAAGAGGTATCTCTTCGGACATAGTTTAATCTTCTTCGAGGGTATTAGATCGTCTATATCTGCCGCTGCGGTCGTCATGACGGTTGATCTGGACAAGTGCATTGTACTGAAACCGCCCTTCTTCTTCACGTCCAGCCTGGAATCGATGGAGAACCTTGACACCAACGAGGGAATGGATCTTTTGGCCCGTTTCGCCTCGAGGAGCTTGAGCAACGTTTTATTCGTCGGCAGGACGTATGGCGGCGGGTGCTCGTACTTCAGCTTCTCCAGAGCCTTCTGCGCGTGAACTTTCCTCATGTCCTCTTCGGTTTCCTCGGGAATCTTCAACCCGGCCGTGAGCAAAGCCAAATTCAGTCTGTAAGGCGCGTCGAGTTGATCCTTCTCTGGAATCTCAAGCAGAGGATCGATTATCGGTTTCTCAGCTTCTTGAGCAACGCCCGCGCGAGCCCTCCGCCTTCCTTCCTCCTCCTCCTCTTCCTCTTCCTCTTCCTCTTCGCCCATAGTCACATCAATAACGTCCACGTCTTCTTCCTCTTCCTCCTCGGGCTTCAGCTCATCCTCTAACCTTTTTATATCTTGATCGGTAATTGGCAAGAACCTCGTCTTGAATAACTCAACATCGTCGCCCGGCACGACGATTTCGTATTCGGTCGCGTACTTGCCAGGTTGAATCGAGTCCAACCCCACGAAGTGGATGATGAAGCTCGGATCGTTGAACTCTATCACACCATGCAGAAGATCGACTAATTCGTTCAGGCTGCCGAGCACGGCGAAAGAAGCCGGATAATCCCGAAGTCGCCAGCCTTCGGAATCGCTGCCGTAAGGGTTGAACAGAAAGAACTGATCGTTATCTTTCCAGATCCCGTACAACAGCCTTTTATTCTCCAGCAGCAGCTGGTCATACTTGTTGAAGTAACATTCGAGAGCCTCCGCCAGGTTCGCGAGGGGAGCAGCATCTCCGCGAATTATGTTCATCTTCGACTTGAAGAACACGTCGTTCTCGGCGAACTTCAGTCGAACGGGTAGCATAGTCAGGTCCAGGTGGCTGGGAATGGGAAGCAGCTTCTCCTCCTCTTCCTCCTCGCCTTCTCTTTCTTCCTCCTCCTCTTCTTCGCCCGCCACCGTGGCCACTGTCTCCGTCACAGTAGGACTTCCCTTGCGGATCCACTCGATGACCTCCCCATACGTTTTGTCGCTGACGTCGATCAGTTGATCGATATCCATGTTTCTCCAGAGTTTAGGATCCTTCAGCTTGCTGTAGGCTATGGCGACCAACGCCGACATCAAACCCTGATTGCCCCTGGACCTTATCTCGAACCCTTGGTCCAAGCAATTCTTCGACCCCTGAAGGACCAATCGATTAGGGTTCACTTTCAGGTACCCTTTTACGATTTTCTCAACAGGTGGTTCCTCCGGCGGCTTCTCCGGCTCTTCCTCCTCCTCTATCATCTCTTCCCATTCCCTCTTTGCAGCCTCCAATTCCTCCTCCTCCTCGTCCTCTTCACCGAGGTCTTCCAGAGGTTCCTTCTTTTCTTCAGGCGGCAGAATCACGTAGCTCCTCGGCTCATCGTCCGTCATCATGTACTCCTCCGCGTCCTTCATCAGCGGCGGGGCCTGCACCGCCACGTCCTTCATCTTCAGCAGCTGCGGCCGGATCGTTGGCGTCATGTCCACGATCTCGTCACTGTCCGATTTTCCGCTTGACTTTATAATAGTCGCTGGAGACGCCTGGGGTCTGCGATTGGTACCTTTCTCTCGATAAATCACATACTCCAACGGACCTCCGGGCTTGGTTCCTGTTTTCACATACAGAACCCGGACGCCGTGGATGATGAAGGGGTCTCTGTCACTGCTTCCGGTGTTCTCCATAACTGTTTCCAATACCTGATTGATCGAGCTGTTCATCGTCACGCAAGCCGCCTCCCCCGGCTTGTCCGTTCCGTCTAACTCGGCGGTGCCGGATCTAAACCCTTCATCGTCGCAGGCGTACGGGTCCATGAAATAGTAGGTATCGTCGTGTCTCCAGATCGCATAATAAATCCCCTTTATCTCGAGCAGGCCGCAAGTCTGCGTCTCGAAGAAATCCCTGAAGCCAGTATCGAAAGCTAACCTGCCCCTCTGCTGCCCGTAACCCGGCACAACGTTCGTTCTGATCTTCACCTTCGCCGAGTAGACCCCTAGTATCACGTCGCCCATGGCGTCGTCCATCTTCAACTCGAACTCGGGATCGTTTAGATCCTTGTCGATCACGCGGACCAGGTCGATGAAGTATATGTTCGACTGGTTGAAAATCAGGTCGACCAGTCCGCTGGTCCACTTGTTGCTGTTCACCAGTCTAGAATAAACCAACGCTGCCAGCGCGATGATCATATGCGTCCTGCCGCGGACAAGACTTGGCAGAGCTGGGTGCATTATGTGGTAGGATCCTTGCAGCACTGCACGGTACTTATCCTGCACCTTGTAACTGCTGGGTCGTCGTTCCACAGCGTGCGCGTACACCTCCGTGTCGACGGTGGCTATCGGTTGGGTATAGTGATCGACGCCGCTGATCGCTATGGCGTAGAGAACGAACGGTTCGTTTTTGACATTACTTTTCTCCAAGATAATGAACAGGACTCCGATCATGTCTTTGACCAGGAACAGCTTCGCCGTCCCGCTGAGACCGTCGGGTGCCGGCTCGCAATTCTCTTTTCGAGCCTGGCCGTCGAAGATGTTGTAGTACTTCGCGTCCTTCCAGATCGCTATGTTCAGAACCGAAGACGACAGGATGCCGGCGTTGTAACGCTTGAAGAAAAGGTCCAGAGCCTTGACCAGGTGCAACTCCGTCGGCTCCGATGATCGGAACTTCCCCGCGTAAGCCGCGTCCTCGATGGTCACGTTCACGGTCAGCTTGTGCTGCACACACAACGTACGCTGCAGATGCAGGATCGTCAGCAAACGACGGTCGTCCGTGTTGATTTCTTTGTAGGACTCGCAGTAAAAAGTATCCCCGTCCTCGATTATCTGGTCGATCACCGCCTCGTTCCAGCACCGAGACTTGTACACCATTGTGGTTGCGAAAGCTGCTATCGCCGTCGCTCCACCCTGTTATTTCAAAGGATCGGTAACGATCAGGATCGGGGGCCCTCGGATCTGATTACATCCGCAGCGTATGAACAAAATTAGACGGTGCGCGCGCGATTTTTCTGACGATCGCGGAATAAAGACGAAGGAATCGAGGATTCTGTAGAGTTTCTGCGTTGTGCAAGGTCTGGTTTGTTATTAGAGGCAAGCAGAGAAGTTTTAATGTACGCAGACTTTCAATTTATGATTCTCGCAATGATCAATTCTTAGCGAACCGTGTGAATGTTCCTGAAGCTTTGCACATGAAGAAAATAATTTGATTCTGATGTTGTGTGTTTTAGAGTAGCACCGTGTAAAACTGAAAATAACGAGTCAGTCACCTGATGGCCTCTGGACAAAGGGGAAAATTTATGCATGTTGATGTGAGTCAATCCCGCTCGAACGCCATAGCGTACGCAGGTCGGCAGTTCCGGCCTGATCTCGGTGAGAGAGTAAGTATCGTCCGGTAGATCGAGGAAGAAATTCAAATCCTTGTACTGCTCCTCGAGTTCCTCGTCGAGCTCGTCGCTGCTCGGCGCATTGTCGTCAGCAGCCCGAACGGTCTCGGTCACTCGGCCGACAGCATTCACAACTTCCTCGGAAACGATTTCGTCGCAATCTGCCAACTGCTCCAACTGGTGCTTGTATTCGACCTTCTTGTCCCGGTCGGTTTCCACCACCGACTTTACTCTGTCCATGTCGCGTATTTTATTTTACAAACTCGAGGGAACCGGGCGCGTGAGACGCTGTGTATCGGCGGTGAATCGTGTGCCGAGAAACATTAAATGTTTCACATTTTCAATAAATATCCAGCGGAGAATGTACAACCAAGGTTTCCAAGGTTTTTTCCACTGTGAACTTCATTTCAATTCCTATTGAATATTTTCTTGGTCTTCGTTGGCATTATGTGTCGCATTGATCTCTTCGAGTTGGGAGGTGGTAATTTACATTTTCATACGGATTTCTTTACAAAACTGTCACTTGCAATTTTGAGAAACGTGCTTCTCGAGAGTGACATAAAATACAGCGTGAAGTATGTACATAATTTCCATGCGAAAAACAAAAATACGGTGGCACCCGTATCGAGATTCCAGCAACAAGATGTTGCTCTTAACCACAGCCGAAACATCTTGAACCTAAACATGCATTTCACCTGAAAAACTCACCAAACAATCCGGAAAGTCACCATGGCCATCAATAGAACCGGGAAACACTTCTGTCCATAGTACCGTCTGCAAAATCGATGCATATTGAAAAGATTAGATTGTTATAAGAATTCTGTAAGAAATATGATACATCGTCCAGAATGTTGGAAGTACAAGGAATGGAAGAGAGAGCAGGCGAAAAAGTCGAAGCGGAGTGAGAAGAAGAAGAAGAAAAAGAAACCGAAGCCGAAAAAAATACTCGACTGTATCGACGTTGATAGTGAGCCGCAACTGGCGAAAGTCACCCACCGTAAATGCAAGAAAGTGAGGGTTAGAAGGAGAAGAGCAAAGAAAGGGGTGTTGTACGTGGTGAAGCATATTTCATTAAGTGAGCACGCGCTGCAGAAAATTAAACCTTCGATGGAGGTAAGGGAATTACTTCTTAACCCACGGCACATAGTCTGCATGACGCCCAGTATGTCGGATCTTGACGTGGAAATAGTGGAGCGTGCAAGTAATTCCAAAAAGAAATTATACTTTTCCCGTTTTCTTCTTCTTCCGTCAAACCTTTCCGGTCGATTTTTAAATTTTGTTAGAAACTCTTTATTCATCTTATTAAAAGCGAAATGAAACTGAAATATACATTCTCCTTTAATTGGAAGATCATTAGACCCTCTATAGGGTTTTTATTGCACCGAACGTTGTACAGTCTATAAACTTTTTATTCTTTTATTGTCTGTCTTATTCTTGTATTGTGTATCCATAATGGAATATTCAAGTTTATAGTGTATAGAGTCTCGATAAACCTAATGTACTATCCTTCGTTATTATACTGTGTAAAATATACATTTTTTTGCTGACAAAAATATATTCCAAGCGCTTCCACTGCGCAGCAATTTCAAATTGTAAATAGTGTTATACAATATATATGGATAAAATCATAGAAGAGAACAGACATGACTTTATACTAATTGTGAGATCTATAAGTTCCATCTTTCTTCCCTGGAATAATGACAATAACTTCTTGCGCTAATACATGACAAGTAACATGCCATTTGTTAACACTTCTGAAGAGTGTCTCATGATGCAACGACTGAGGAAAAAATGTCCGAGTCGCCGTAGGAGAAGAAAAAAGAGAAAAAAGAAACAAGAAGAAGACGAGTGCATGACTATTTGCTCTTTCGATAGCGAAGTATGCCTTGCGGGTGAGTATCGCGATACTTTCATTCGAATCAGCGATTTTACTCGCTTCGCTGGAACCGAAATCTCGCGCCCTTATCTGATGAAACAAAGCTCTTTCTCTAGGGATTTAATCATCCTAGTAGGTAGATTTTTTCGAATTTTGAAATTCTTGTGAAAATACAGACGTTACAATGTTTGAACACTTGTAGAAGAAGCATAGCGGCTATAGCGTGTTCAGTATAATTCCTTAGTATGTTCTACGAAACAGGCGTCAAGTTAACGGCCGAGGACAGAAAGAAGATACAGCAACACCAGAAGGATGTGCAAGATGCAAATACCGAGGAGAAAACGGATACAGCCGATTAATTCAAGAAAAACACAACAGAAAACTGTAATAATAATCGATCAGAAAAACAAACCATTGGAGCTTATATGCGTGCCGAGTGCAGTGGAAATAGTATCGAGAATTGTAGGAAAAATCCAATAACAGATGGCAAAGAGGCGACCGATTATATGGGAGAAAAACCGGACAAATGTGACGGGAAAAATACCGAAGAACCCAGGAGCAGCTCTGTAATCGATCCTCGCCACACTAGGTTACAATTTGATTCTAATTGTACTCAGACAAAAACACGCGATACCACAAGGTGCAATCCCAAGCTAGCCTTTTCTGTTGTCCCAATGTTTATCCAGTAGCAGAGTCAAAATTCTGTGCTCTTTCGTATGCACAATTCAAGACTGTTTAGTTTTGCTACCTCAATATTATTTCATAAATAGATTGAAAACTCTGTGCTCTTTTATATCGACAATTCTGAGCTGTTCATTTATGCTATCTCAATTTTAATTCATAAGATTACACGGAATTTCGCGTTGTACAGCATTTAACAAACTGCACCGCGGCTTTTATTTCGTTTTTTAATTGCAGCAGTCGATGATTGAATTTTTATATTCGACAGTATATAATTTCGCCGAGGTTAAAAGATCAATTTACTGTCTGATAAAAACCTAATTCCTAGGACTTTATAAAAAAAAACTAGTGCATTTCCTCTTCAAATTACTATTACTCGGACATTTTCAACGATTTGGGAGCAGAAAAATCACTACAAGTTGAACAATATATGCACCTTTAAATGAGGTGCTAATTTAAAAAAGAAGCCCAGAAAAAATTCTTAAAAGTTGCGCTTCACCAGACCGTTAAAAATGTACTCTTCTTTAAACTATTGCTACTCGGGCATTTCGAAAAATTTCATAGCAGGGCAATCATTGTAAATTGAATAATACACGCACTTTTCAATTAGGTACTCCTTTAAAAAAGAGGTACATTAATTTATCAGAAAAAGTTCCTAAAAATCGCGTATTCTTCATACTGATAACTAGGCATGGCCACCTAATAATACACTACTTCTGACAGTGATTGTGGCCACTGAACGCCATTCTGTGTTTGCTATTCAAAGCATTATGTTACTGGCATGATTTATCTATTTTGGACGCGTAGGCTGTAAAACTGCGACGCACCGCCGACCTAGCAGATTCCCCGGATGATTCAGTATTATTACACTTAAATGGTCCGTTCTGTTTTATAGGATAGAAACGGTGTCAGTGCTGGCCCCACGAGGAGCAAGACCAAAAAGAGCCGTGCTATTAACACCCGAAAGGGTATGGCGTCGGTCGAGCAACCGGATTGACAACGCCCGAGACCCTTTCACGTCCTAAGAATGTTGACAATCGCTAATGAACAGCTACAGCTAGAAACGCTCCGGCAAATACCTAAAAAAACTGTTCAGCACCGGCCTTTTTCTTCTTCGCCTGGATAATGCAGTCGGAAATTGCAGCAAGGATACCGGATAACTTGCACCTTGTGCTACAAGATATCGATGTTAAAGCATTAACTAGCAAAGCCGACAACATGTAGCCTGCCGCAAACCAGTCGGTGCAGTTTCACATAATAGAAATAAATAAGATGTTTCGGAGAATTTTGCGGTTTACTGCGACAGGATTATTCACTCGGTTGCACTGAAACATGATGCATTCTGACGTAATTGACGTAATTTGAGCACTGCGTCGCATTGCTCGGCATTTCTCTTGCTGATTTTCAAGAAGGGTGAAAGTATATTTTAACCGGGGCTAACGGTACCTATCTTTATTTTGTCTCCATTTTACCATCCGAAAGGATGATACAGTTGGAAAGCTTAATATTGCGTTTGATATTTCCTTTTGGCAATTATCTAGAATTGATGAAGCAAGTTCTCAGAAAGGTAAACAGTGTCTTTATTTTATTTTAATCAGAAAAATCCATTTGACTACGTAGTAGCGTTCGATAAAAATAGTTTTATCCGAGTGTGTAATATTTAAGTGGATGCTACATCAATACCATAATGATCACAGAAGGTCACGGAAGATCGTCACCCGACCCAATAAATTATTTCAGCAGAAAACGGTCCGCGTAGCTAGGAATTCGTACGGGCATTCGCAAGCTATTTATAGCAAACGAATAATTTATGACTGCCAATGGTGTCCGTATTTTACGTTTTACTTCATCCTTCAGATTATTTAAATTGTTCCTCGACTTGTTCCGAATTCAACCATTGAGAAAATGATCACGTGAACATTCGCTGCCGACTGTCGGATGTCCAAGCGCGTGGATGGACGAACATAACTGCGGAAGATTCCCAACACAGTCATCAGTCCAGTAATCACACTTGTTCAACATGTAATTGCACCGGCTTACTTCTGATCGTGTCTTGGAATTAGCTGACAGCAGGTGGGTCCTTGCATCAGGATTACACGGGAGAGTTCAGTGAACTGACTTTTTAGAGAGCTTCTGGAAAATTAGATCGTGCGGATCACGATGTAATCAGTATACCAGTAAACAACCCTCTTCTGGTAATTAGCATGTGAGAGACGTATGCTCTTAATATCCATTTCTACTTCGTCGTTTTACTGCACGTTGTGTGGCCTACATTTCAAATTAATTGTTACGTGCATCTTTGATATTCAGTAAAATATTAGAAACCCCCAACCCCTTCAACTGTTTAATAGTTCAAGGGTTCATCTCATATCCTAAAGTAATATTTGTTCTTGATTGTCAGAAAATCTGCCAAAGGTTACTTTCTTAATACTTCATGTATTATCTGTCAAGAAAATTTGTATATTTCTCTTTTCGTTGTTTTTTAAGATTTATACTCGCTGGATTATATCAAACATTCCCACGTGACAGCAGTCTGGTTCTTCGAGCGTTAAATTCAGTTTTCTGGAGAAGAGTGTATGATGTGGAAGGGGTTGGTAAGAATTGGGTGACTTTGGCGAACGGTCACACCTGAGAGAAACAAAAAGCGCCGTCGAAAGGACTATATAAATGTTTTCCGATGGCGGTTATCTTGAACATTAGGTATGCAAGGAATTTCCAAATTGCCCAAAACGTATCTCACCAACGAAAAAGAAACCAACCCGCTGATCAAGGATCCCCCAATGGCCTTCACTTTGCTGGGTCGTTGACATAGGTCGATGGGGTTGCGGCGAGACCGATAATCGAAAAGTGGGGCCGAAACGTGCAGGTTTGTGCCCCTTGTTGATTCGGAGACGGTTACCTTTTCAAGGACCCGAAACTCGATACACGAAAACATCTCTGTCCTCCTACCAGTCGTAAATTACAGTCCATTAAGTACTCTATCCGACAACATGGAAACCTCGTAATCGAATGTGGTTAAATTTCCGTTTACTTTCGGTCATTTGTTACGTCTCCCCAATTACATTTTCGAAAACAGTTGTTATCGCAACGAGCATATTCGCTTTTGATTCTTCTTTTCTTCTGGTAAGATACGCCGCCAATGTTTGTGCAATAAAAATGAAAAATACCACCAGTAACAAATTTCTTCTCCCTTGTCTCGCGATAACCGCAATTGAATTGAATAAAAAATTAAATTACATAAGAAATTCAGCATCGAAAGATAAAACGTATCTTCCCCAATTTTAAAAATAACTGTCCAAACTCGATACAGAAGTTTACTCCAACAACTGGCGGACGGTTTCAATACTTTCTGACAATTGGTACACGAATTCACAATAGAAAATAAGATGTTATAATTTTATAATGCACACTTCTTAGTGAAGCTCACAGTCTGAACAATTTCTATTCCGGTCTGGTCGCATAAATTTTTGCTACTTATTGACAACGTTTAGTACAGTGACCTCTGAACGATCTTAGTTACCAACAAACCTAAGACAGCCCTATTCGTTAACTTTCTGTTGACTCGCAATCAAAAAATGTATGTTCTAGTTCGGCCAACTAATATTTGACTATTTATGGTTAATATTCAGTACAATGAGCTCTGAATTACCTTAGCCTTGACAAGTCAGTTCAATTTGTTAAGTTCCTTCGGTCCTTCCCACTGTCACGAACCCACGTCATTTCGAGCTGTTGATGTTTAGGGACGCATAGGGTCACCACGCAACCAGGTCGTCGACATCGTCTTTGCAGCAGGTATAACAGCATACCGAGAAAAAGAACCGCATTCCGTAGTGGGTCAAGGTGACCTTGATATCTTCAAGTCCACGACAGTTAACGCGGATTACTTAACTTTCAAATGCAGATTATGGAATTCTACAGTTTCTCGGTTCAACACGTGGAGGATGATATACAGGACAGCTAAAAAATAATCACCACCTTTTTGCAAATATTTATTGCTAGATTTTCTGGAAGACATTTGAATTCAGTGGGTATGAGTTATGGTTGGCGCATAAATTGGTTAGAAATCGTACATTTGAAATCATAGACACCGGTGAATTTATAGTCTCACTCGCAGTTATACCGAGTGATTATTTTTAGATATTTCTAGGACGTTAAACTGTTACCTCTGATATATTGATATATTTCCCTCTAATGATGTTATCTGGTTATTAAATACCGCTCTAGGAAGTATGACAATGTACACATTATCGGAGCGATAAGATGTTCAGATGTAAACAAAAGCTGTGGGGAAACATTTTTTAACGGGAAAAAAGAAATGCATTGAGTGTACAAACTAAAGTACACTTTCGGTGTTTAGTACCGATGTATAGTAAAAATGTATATAAAATATGAAAATAGTAAAATACTAATTTGACAAATTTTAGATAGTATCGCATTAATATTTTTCCTCGAATAAACGTGGAATATCTCAACAAGGGAAAAGAATTATATTTTTCACTTTCGTGTTGTTCTGCAAAACAATCGGAACGTTTCTTAAGCCTAGAGATGGAAGATGATCAAAATGATCTGTTTCTAGTTTCTTGTAAAAATTACAAGAATTCATTGTTTTCAATTCAAGCTTTGCTATGCTGTCAAATAAATGATCGAATGATTTGCCACGAATGTGTATTCACGATTTCGATAAAAATTTGTAAGAACGTAGAATGATCTACTTCGACCGATCTCGTTCCGAACGTCAATCTCCTAATCTACTCTACACCCTCTAACATCGATCGTTTATGCCAGCGTTAGTCAAACGAAGGAGCCGGGCTGTATCTCCACGCGCGTCGTACGTCGACTGATAGATAGCCGGTACGGCAGTCTTTACACGAACAATCCAACTTTCTTATCTGTTTCTAGTGGCAACTGGTTATCGTCCCGGCGATTTCAGACTCGTTCGGGAAAAAAAGAATGAAAGGAAATAGATTTACAACGAATTACGACGAAGACGCCGCGTTCAGTGCACGGACGGTCGTCGACGAAGACGTCCGGATCTGCATCGAAACCGTCGTAGAAATCGCCGAACACGTTTCCGATCGTTCGGGACCGTTTCGGATTCTTTGCTCGGCATCGTGCGACCGCGATCGGTATTCATCTGCCACTCGAAGACGCCGGAAGTCGAGGATGTTGTACCACGCGAAATTACCGAAATTGATTTGTAAGTAACCGATTTGTCTCCTGAAGCGCAGAAACGTAGATCGGTATCGATGGCTGTGCTACGCCAATTAAAAGTCGTGAGATCGCGTAAAATCGTAATCGATTTATGCTACGTGCGTCAATTTTTTATGCTGACTCATTAAAATTTATGAATGAAACTGGTGCACCTGTAAATAATGGGTGATTATGAAAATGTAACAAAGATTTGTCATTTTTCGTTTGACGTTCGATCAGCGGTGATCATAATTGCCTTGTTAACACGCGGGAATGATGATCGAAGCTCCGTAATTCGTTTTTTTTTTGTTTTTGAGAATAAAATTCGTGACGTGAGGAGAGCAGTAAACAAATTCCTTGATGCCTATTACTGCAAATGACGGTAAAAGTAAAAAGTGATGGCGGAAAAGAGAGACGCACAGAATTTATTACCAGAATGCGGGTCTTCATGCGAAAGAAAGAATTTGTTCATTAATCTCAGGACACGAAGATTCGAAACATGTCTGTTTCTTTTTCTAAACATTTTTGATAAAAGTTGAAGTGCATGACATTTTTATTTTATTGGTCTATTTATTACTGTATCGTGTTATTTATCGTTTACGGTTCGGTTCTAATAGCGACAGATTGATGCACATTGTCCGCTGAACAATTATAAAATTTTTCACAGTGACCATCGCCCTACCTTCGCAGAAACACAAGAAGATTTCTTTTCCTACATACTTTAGTGTTATTTTCCTGTCACTTAGCTTCAAACGAGGGACCAGACGACATAATTGCGGCGACATACATAGTTGCTCGCGGTAACAACTCCGTTTTCCCGCGCTATTAATTATTTCCTTGAATGCGTCTGAATTGACAAATAATCGCAGAGCAACCAGAGATATCAATTAACACGGCACTTCATACAATGTAAGAACTTTTAATGGTATATACAAATATGAAATTTAATACTATATATGGAACCACCGCCGGATAAATGGTCTCAGATTTTTTATTTTACAATTGCTAGAACTGCGAAGATACTTTTGAAGATACATATTTATACAGATTTTATATACAGATTTTATTTACATAAAATCCAAGCGCATCGCTCGATGCATTTGTATAAATAATCCTGTCGGTACTGCAGCACAAAGAGAATCGGTAGAATTTCTCATTTTCATTGAATTCCTGAACCTGTTTACAACCATAAAGACGGAATTTTTCCATTAAGAACTCCATTGGCGTATAGCTCCTCCCAGTTATGTGACTCACGGTCTCCACATTTTCATTATACAGTTGGATATCGTCAAAAGCAATTTTCCTTTCTGTGTTCTTTTAATTAAAGATTCAATTTGTGACCTTCCGAACAGGGAACTAAAATAGTCTGGTACTTCATTCCTCGTTTAAGACAAACGTGCACGCTCTTCCTTCCATGCTTTTATTATAATTTGAGGAGACAGTACAACCTCTTTTATTCTAACAAATCAGTCAACTCTAACAAAGGAGAAAACGCGGAATGTCGCACAACCTTTATGTACGAAACAACAAACTAGTCTATTATTCGAACGTCGACCTCTGCTATCGGAACAAATAAAAGCCAGAGCTGGGAGTAGTTAGTGATCCTCTTCTATCCGAACGGTTTTGTACCCCGGCGTGTTCGAACAGACGACGTTCTACTGTAACAGTGAAGCGTAGATAACAAAAAAGTAAATAGATTCATAAAAATTGAAACGAAAATGAAATAAAAATGTTGTTAATTGCTCTTTCTTATTTCTTGTAGTTTGCTTTTCGCACGTTGCATAAATGTTTATAAACCCAAGTGTTACCGAGCCATTGATGAACTCTTCATCCACATTCCTTTTACGTAATCCGTTCTCTAGAAAATCTAGAAAATCCTAGAAAATCAATTTGATTTTCTTTGCCCGATTTTCCCTTTGTCCGTCGCAATAAGAAGCAAACCTGAGGCGGCGAACCTTGTGTTGTGCGCGATGTAATTGGCCTTCTTATGGCGTGCAATTTACCTGTCCGCGTCGTTAAGTAATTTCCAGATCGGTAACCGGTTGGTAACCGAATGTCGCGTATTGCGTCTGCAAACGACTCTATTTCGCAACGTCCGCGCACTGTTCGTACGTATATGTCCCCGAAAAAAAAGAAAAAATGAAATTGCAGTCCTTCCGGCGAATATTCACGGCTGCAACCTCGACATACCTTGGCACGCCGCGCGGCGTCGTTCGCGCGGCCATGTTTGCCGACAGAGATGCCGCCGGGGATAAATATGAATTGAGCCCGTCTTAGGAAATCACCGGAAATCGTTAGTTACGCAAATTGTAACAAATGATTGAAGACCTTTTTTCTGCGTCGCTGTGGATGAAACTCACCTCGCAAAGTCGAGATAATCGTTACCATTTACAATTCACCGAGCATATTACGGATGTCTGCACCGTTGAACAACGAACAGAATGTTTTGCCGAGGAATTAATGGATATTTTCGAATTTATTTGCCGCGGAGTTGAGTCCCTTCAGCGTCAATGTCAACGTTAATTCAGAAGGTTTGCTGCTGGTGATTATGATCTCTCTGACAGGCCTCGAAGTGGGAGAACCAGTCTGTAATGACACCCTAAAATCTCTAGTGAAAGATGATTCAAAATTTAGTATACAATAATTATGTAGAAGCCTTTGGTCCACATGGTCAACTATACAAAGGCACCTACACGAAATGGGAAAGGCATATAAACAAGGAATATGTGTATCGCATCAATTATCTGCGTCCAACAAGAATATTCATCGATCAATTTGCACTTCATTGCTATCCAGATTTCTTAGAGATCTAGAGATCCATTTCTTCGCAGAATCGGTACCGGAGATGAAAACTGGATTCTTTATAACATAAAGCATTCCAAGCAATGGCTTTCTGCAAATCAAACTGCAGTATCAACCTCTAAACCTAGCTTATCACTTAGAAAGGTGTTACTGTGCATTTGGTGGTACTGTCGTGGCATAATTCACTTTGAGTTGTTGAAACCTGGAGAAACAGTTACTGCTAAGTAGTATTGTCAGCAGTTGCAACGGCTGTATTCAGAACTATTGAAAAAGAGAGCATCTTTAGTCCACAGAAAATGTGTAATACTGTAAATTGACAATGCCCGGCCAATGGGAAGCTTTATCGCACCCTCGTACTTACCGGTTATTGCTCCCTCTGACAATCATCATTTCGGATCTCTGGAGCATTATTTAATAAATAAAACATTCACTTCTGTAGAAGATATAAAGAGGTACCTTGAATCATATTTTGCTTCACGAACCCTGGATTTCTATAAGAGGGAGATTGAAAATTTGCAAGAAAGATGGCAAACCGTCCTTGATAATGATGGCGATTATATAATAAATTAAGAAATAACAACTTGAATTTACTACAAAGTTTGTTTTACATTTCAAAATAATTGATTATTTATGAGTCCCCCTAATATTTCGATGGCAAATATTACGTTTCGTTAGAACGAATTTTATTCGTTGATTGTCCACACGGGCATTGTGCAATTGTTTTCGTTAGCATGTTGATCTATTGACACGAAATCGACAAATCAATTAGGCTGTCTGCGACGTTTCGATAAGAAACAGTTCATTGCTGTATAATTAAATGAATCAATGAAAAAAAAATAGATGTGTGTGAATATGACTTGACAAAACCGCATAAATTCGAAATGATCGTACGCGATTAAAATAATTGTAGGCAACATGAGCTCAGGAGTTAATTGGTCTTTAATTAGTACCTCATTAATTACGTTTTACAAGCTGTCTTCGGCAAAAAGTATATTCACAATTGTCTCCGATATGAACGTGAAAAGCATTAAATTGTGATTAAATAAATAAACTTTCTTACTTATTACCGCAAACATTCTGCGACGGATTAATGAGTAGTTCGATTATTCTTCCTTCTACTAAAACCAATGCGATATCGTTCGAGCGCATTTCGCGAGCCGTGAACTTCGGACAACTATCGGCCAACAGCCGTCATTGAATGAACTACTTGTCAGGGCATAGAAGTCGCGATAAACTTTGTAAACGGCACAGCAAGTTCTAGTGGGAGGATGGTTATCTCGGTTTCGTTAACACTTCATTAGCCAAAACAACGTATCACATAATCAAACAAGCGTGTAGTTGTTCTCGGACTGTCCGAAAGATATTTATTGGCCGATAAATCCGATTCGACGGCGCCGCGTCTTACATTACAATTGACCGCGCTCTTTTTCACGTCAACTAGAGTAATTGGAATTTGCAACAAATTTCATTCTTCCGTTCTATATACCCTAATCTACATTTGGATCGTTTAAGCAGCACAAAACACAGTCGTACGGGGCATTGTTTTCGAGAAAATCGACACTCGAGCAGCAGGTGTGTGATCAACATGTCTGACCATATCTCGATGTTTCCACTTTGCAACAAAAAGTAACTGATGACAGTTCAAAGGTTCGCCGGATGACTACTACGTTACCTCAGCTACACGATCCACTTTTTTTCGAGCTGCGGCTATTTTACAAAAGCTGTTACGTAACAGTTTACAATTAGCAGGTCGGTTTCACTGTACACGATCGTCACCGGATGCAACGAACTAGTAGAAACAGTTTAGCAAGATTGCGGACGATATTACGAATTCATGGATTATGCGAGTGTCTTCTACGCAATATACTGCATACACGTCAATTATAATTTTTGTAATGGTTCTCTAACGAGCTGCGACATTTGTGTGACGCTTGTTTAGCCCACAAAGTATACCGTGCGCGTCTTGTTCCCAGTTTTTTCCTAACCGGCCCCCCTCCTCCTTTTTTTTTTGATTGATCAGGGACTGCACCAGTTTGTCTAGGATGAAAACAAAGTTTTTCTTGTGTAATAGCGTGTGCACATGATGGACAAATTGGTGTGTATTAAATACAGTGATAATCTCACGTGACGTACCGTTAGAAAAAAACAGTACCTCGCGAAGCGACGAATGTTTACTTTCTTGACACTTGGAAATTTTCTTCGCGTAATATCAGGTTAGAAATTCAACCTGATTCATAGATTTCCGCAGGACAGCGAGTTGTCGTGTTTATAAACATTGTCGCGTAAACATCCCGCTGTCCTGCGGAAATCTGCGATAAGGTTGAATTTCTAACTTGATATTACGCGAAGAAAATTTTGAGGAAATAAAGTGAAATTACTCGTTAATTATTAGGTTTAGGGCTAATGGAGGTCAATACTTTTTTACTCAGAATTCGACATTCTCCATATTTTGGTATAAAAAATATAGTACTTCATTTAAAAAAACAAAGTCGGCCTTCAAATTTTCGAAACACTTCCAACTGCAAAAAAAATAAATACACTAAATTGTGTACCCCTTCAGACCATGCAATTTCTGTATGCAAAACTTTTTCGTGCAACGTAACCTTTGGAAGTTGTATAGGTGTGCAAGTTGCGTGGACCACCCTGTATATTGTTAACTATTAGCAGTCGAATGGCGACTGTAAGGCGCCACTAAAAATTGCTGTATCATTATTCAAAGTATTCTTTATATGATTAAATTTGTTTGCATTTAATAAATTATTAAACACTTAGAGTAAACTGCACTATTTTTGTATGTACAACATGAAAGAAAAATATGTAGAAGGGAAATATTCTAGGTCGGAAGAAATGTTTCGTTTTGGAGTTAAAATAGCTTCGAGTGCAAAGAGTGAACAGTTTTCTGACGTCAACAAGGCGTTAATCGCTAATTTCCACCTACGAAAGTTACATTCCACTTATCGTTATCACATTTCCGTTAAAAGTTCATTAACTCTTTAGGATAACAAAACCCTGCAGTGCAGTATAGATTATACTAAAAGTTCATTAACTCTTTAGAAAAACAAAAGGCTACTCTATTTTGATTCATTCTCGCTCCCCTTCGGTTTTAAAGGAGGGCAGCGCCCCGAGTTTAGACAGCGTTATTATTCACGTATTGTTATTTTATTGCCAGAAATAGAGAATTCTGATGTACTTAACGAGTTCATTGTCTCCATTAATTCAGTAGTTGGGCGTCTCCTCACACGCATGAGACATAAAACGTGATTCTGTGTCTCACCCCTTCGACATTTAAAGCGAGAAATGATAATTATATTCTTCTGGAACGTATCAATCAGACTTAGGTCACCAATGTCAACAGAGGAGTCTATTAACATCGACAAACCAACTTTTATTTCTATTAACAGGAATTACATTCGAGATTGTGAGCTTCACAATTTTCTTTGTTAATGACCGACAATAAATTTCTTAAAACGGTTCTCGTGACTGCTCAGTAAATTGCACAGTTGAAAAATTTATAAATAAACAGCTAATGATTTAACCATGGATCAAAATTGATCAAAATCCTCAGTGATTCATTGCAGACGGTTTTCATAATTACTTTAAAAGATTATTCTTTTTTAACCAATGTAGTACTTCGCTCTATAGGAAATCAAAAATCTTTTCTGTTTCGAATAGTGTTTATCCTAGGACACGCTCCCTCAATTTTTAAAGGAGAAAACAATCCGAGTTTCGCTATGCAAGGGTTAAATCAAGAATCAAAAAGGACATTTTAATCAGAGCTAATCCCCGAAAAGAAGTTCTATGTAATATTTACTGGTAGGACTTTGTTATTAATGTCCCCTCGGCAAGGAAGCATAATGCCAAAGTCCCGTATCATTTGTTAGAATCCATGGACTCGTTAGGTGTGTTCCGCGAGTCTTCGCAGAACCGAGCGAAGGTGAAACACAGAAGAAACCGAGACCGAAGAAGAGAAAAAGGTCTGCGGTACAAGATCACCAGGTCCCATCGTTGCTAATGGCTGGGAACACTTACAGGAAACTGCGATTGGTCTCCGTGACCACCTCGATTTGCATATCGGAATCGACCCGTCGTTTACGCGTATACATGTACGTAGCCCGTGACATTTTGCAATGGTGCTTTCGCAAAAATCACCGGCACTGTTCGCATCTCCGGATAAAACGAGAGGAAAGAAGGAAAAGGGTTCGGATCTCTGTGTGTCGTTGGTCGAAGTGAAGGACGAAGACGTGGGCAGAGCTGAAAAACAACCGAAACGATTCGCAAAACTGTTGCCCCGAATCCTGTACCTCGTCTGCAAAAATAGAAGCTCGAGTGGAAGATTTTTGTGGTGGTCACGAGCAGGCTGCGGATTTTCGGATTATTTTAGATCTTACGCGGGAGATAACTGCGTCTACTGATGACCCGAGGTTTTCGGGAAAACAATGGAACGCAAAGTACAGCGGAATTTTATGCAACCGCACTTTTATTTATTGTTTCTATTGTGAAAGTTGTCTGCAAAAGCGGGAGTTTTGGTTTCCCAACAATGGGAAATGGCTGGGTGTAACATGAAAATGTTCGTAAATTTATATACCGCTTCACGAAGTTAAAGGATTTTTGGAATTTGACAATTTCCTAGTAGATGATGAATTTCGTAGTAAAGATGAGACCTCTACGAAAATCACATCGAAACAATCGTAGAAAAAGAATTGTTAAAGTCCAGAGAGTCGTACGAATTCGTAGAAGTTCTGCAAATTGTAGGTGTAAATTTTTATTTCACGACGAACGAAAAAGATTGCTGTTTCAAACATTGTTGTTTGTCACACACCTAATAGACCGTTGCGGAGGAACCTGAAGTACGCCTCGGTTGGCGATGTAGCACAAATAAAAAGAAACGAGTCGCCTCTGAGGTGAACCGAGTTCACTGGCAGCGATTATTTCAAGGAAGATAAACAACCTCGCGACCAACGCATTTTGAATTCGTTGTTAACGAAAGCAAACGCCGCTTGATTTTCGACTCTGCGCGAACCGTATTAAATCGTTCATGAACGCGATCAAAGAATTTAATTAGCGCATTTGTAAATTACTTCCACTGCCGGTTAGTTGTGCCTGCAATCGTTCGCTATTTGTACATTCCCGCTTCTGCCATAATTGAACATAGCCCGCTGTCTGTGCGGACTAAAAATCTTTGGATTTACTAGACATTTTCTTCGATATCATACTAATCGACATACTGCTAACACTATGTATCAGGCCTATGCCGGAATCATTTCTGCCCCACCGTTTCTCAACCGTTTTTTAAAAGCAACGATAGAAATTATTATTCGAAAAAATTATTTAAAATTTCCAAAAACCACTAAGAAAAAACATGTTTGAAAGTGCTATAAGACTTAATAAAATTCCTGGAAATTTTGTATTGGATAAAAGCCCAAAACTCTCAGACGGTGAAATGGAAGTGTAATTATTTGTAGATAAAAAAGCAAATTATTAAAAGTGATAAGAAGTTATGAAATAACACGTGTACATATATAAATATACATGTACGGCAATAAGCAATTTGTATGGAAATAATCTCGAAGCAAGTGAGATTAGTTTGAACGCATTTAAATGTATTATGATATCTAATTTAGCGATAGACTGCGGATTTTATGCATCTATGAATAACAGTTTATTTTCAATATGGTACGATCTTCCATCTTTAAGTGATTTTTTGAACAACTCGTGTGATGAATGCATTGCAGATTTTTATACTTTCTGTGTATGTAGATCATTTTATTACAAACATGTTTTCTCAAAACTACGACAGTATTAGCTCGCTGGATACCACTGAAAAATCTCTACCGATGCGAACGCATAAAATTCTGATAAACAATAAAATTTTGATACTGCTTTGTACTGGCAAGAGAAAAGATTTATGTTATTATGTTGCACGTGATATTACATAAGGAGACAAAATGTAAACGTAAACATGTGTTGCTTTCCGAACTCTACTAACTCATGTAAAATATCGTATGTGAAAAAGTAGTGTAGTTAACCCACAATCTGACCTAGACCCGTCCTATTTTCACTGTGAACCTAGACAAAGAGTGAACTATGTTTTAGACCCGCCGTTATCGAATTGGTGATAACGATTCCGGTAGTAAATGATCTTAGGTTCAAGGAGGCTAGAAATTGAAAGATTCTTTCAACTGCCTAACTTGTCGACTATTCCTAGTAACATAAATCACATTAATATTCATGAATTCCGATCGAGAATTTCCAAGACATTAAATTTCATGCGTGGTTCACCCTCAGATTTCCGCACATGTACGCTTTTCAAAACGACTCGCTCTTCCGTCGGGATTTTTATAATCCTTGACAAATTTTTTCTACCTTTTCGTAGGAAAATGTAGATTTAGGTGAATTTATGAGTTTGACTAAAATGCTAATTCTTGTTGTTTAATGTTTAAGCGATTTGCTTATCGAGATGCTTACGTTGTTGGCTTCTAAAACTGAATTATAATGTAAATTACGATGTAATGCAAATTGTGGATTTATATCCTGTTAGTACTGGAGGACTTGTATTACTCTGAATTGTGTTGAATAATAAGCTAAATTAAATTATGCGGAATCTTCCTGTTGTATAAGCAATAAACAAACAAAATAGTCTCTTTAAATTGAAATCTTGACATGAGGCAATAAAAATTGCTGTAATTCCCTGTTTCATACTTATTTTTTAAATAATTAAATGCATAAAGATTCATAGTCTAGTCATAACGATTGAAAGTGGAAAGATGTTTTGAGATTTTCCGCTGAGTTGCTCCATGGATCGTGTAAAATGCGTCTTTAAATCTGCACTGGTGACCCAAGATCTATAAACAACGTCTTTAATATTGTGCAAATCCATATTTTTACTAACCATCTACCCGAAGCAATTAAACTACAAGGAACCTTGTACTTTATCTAACCAAATTCTTGCAATTTTTTGTACAGAAAGTTTCACAATCTGTTGCAACAGTCACACAAAATGTTCGAATATCTAGGATAATTTTTATACCCACCTTCTCCAAACTATCTCGAGTCAAACCAGTTTTTAGACGACTTTCTCGGTTTCGGATAGAAATCGAAACGCCAAGAACGAAGTCAGTGTGTCAGGGATCGAATTAAAACATATTCCAATGCAGAAATTCCCGTTTCGAGCTTTCCAAAATTCAGGAAAAGAATACAGATTGTCAGGCGGAAGAAATAGTATCGGTATCGGGAAGTGGCGAGACGTGGCGCATCATTCTTGATGATTTAGTCAAAAAAAAATGTTACGGACGCTGGAGGCCTCGGTTATCCTGGATTATTAAGCGAAATCGAGTGTCACTACAGTGACGTAGATTTATAATGTGTGTCTCTGTTTCCGCATTATTTAATTTGTATCCCTTCAATCATTGAGATATTGTCAGAATTATAAGTATATAGTAAATTGCGTGACGAAGCGCGTTTAACCAGAATTTTCTCCCCCGCATGATTCGTGTCGCATGTTTCCGGTTTATAACTTCATTCAAGGTAACTGGAAATTCCTCTACGGAAACCTCTGGATGAGACATCACTAACTGATCTGATATACCTCGATACGTATGTTGGATCGTGGAATTTTACGTATGAGCAACGCGTTAATCACGAAATGTTTCCAAAATTCATTCAACTTATTCATACAAAATTTTGCTACCGTTGTACTTAGGCCTTGAATGATACTAAAGCTTCCAAAAAAATTTGTATCAATTTTCTCGTACACCTTTAACTACGACATTCGAAACTACACAATCCAAATGTTTTAAAACAGTTCAAGAAGCTTGATATTTGCAATTATGGTACAATACAGTAACGAAAGTTAACGTATAGAAATTGTGTTGAGGTCATGAGAGGTCTCAGTATATCAATTAAGGGTTGATAGATGAGTCAGTGATGCGAAAAATAAGTACAGTGTACAAACAATAATAGTTAATGACTTGTTGATTTATTTACGAACCGGACTATCAATTACCTGCAGTACTAAGTATTGGTTGCCCTTCACAGTAATTAATCCTCCATACGCTATGCCGGAGTCATTCGTGACCCGTCGCGGTGGGGATAAGCTTGAGGCGACCGTCAATATGTAAAATTTTATTCCGATATAAGACTTTTTATTCCGAAAGAAGAAAATTCTCATCCCCTCTACTTCTTCTTATCGAAAGAAAACTGTAGCGAAATATCGGCGTAGGTCAGAAATGACACCGGCACAGGCCTAGAGATTTGATGTTAAGGTATCGATAAGAAAAAAATTGATGTTTAAATTCAGCCTGTACCAACTTCTGCGAAGCTTCATTAATCTTTTTTTTTCGACCTGTATCCAAAAAGAGAAAGAAGAAAAAAGCTTGTCCGATCAAGGCTTAGCAAGTATTCGATAATAAGATTCGAGATTCAATCAGAGATTCATAATATCAGAGATTCAGTTTGTTTTATTGGTTGGTCGGTGCGTTAGTCAACAATAATTTATTCTCGAAGGAAGGAGCAACCTATTAATTATTCGGTGCTGTTCCAGATCGTAAATTTATACGTTTCTGTTCGATCGAGGGACGTTCCACTTAGGCACACGCAAGGAAACCAACATTTCACAAGATCCATCGGAAACACGATCCACTTCTGGATCAAAACCCAGGCCGTTGCCCCGGCAGGTTAACTTCTGCCACACTTAATCGCCTTCTCGTTAAGAACGATTACTCTAGTGGATTAAAGACAGAACCGTTACCGTGGATGCACTAGAATGCAGGTCCTTAGCCTTTGTTGTAATTATGCCCGTGGCGGGGTAAGATCGGGATGCTGAGCAGAACAGAGATCAGTCGAAGATCGTTAAACAAAATCCGTAGGGTTAATAGAGATCATTGTGCTTCGAATACGATTTATTTTATCTTTGTTTCGCAAGAAGAACTCTTGAAGGAAGGACTCTGGAAGGACTCTTATCTTGTCTTCAATTACAATGCTCAATCTTCAGAAAATTAACCAACTGCATTAAAGTACTTTTCTGTCGTTTGTCACTTCCTTCTTTTGATTTCATTTCTTTCTTTCGATTGAGTGGGCCGAGTAAAATGAAACTTGGTGGATTAGGCAGTCTGATCACAGGCAAAGGCGATCAAATTAACGTCAGGCGCATAAAACAACCAATCACAAGCCTCGAGCAATGGTCAGTGCAATGACCAACGTCCTCGATGAGCTTTTAGAGGCCGTCGGGTCTTCGAGAGGAAGGTCACGCGGGGGCGGCGGTGGGGGGATGATGCGACGACGACCACCAGAACGTCGGTTAACAACAAATAATCTTAGGGTCCGAGCTAACAAAATTACACAGACGGCAACACCGAACAGAAAGAGCAAAAACAATCTTTACTCCTGATCGGAGAACCCCTCTTAGGATGACCAAGCATAAAAAATTTGTTTAGTCGAGTCTAATATTCCCTAGAGGATTCACGCAGTGCTGCAGAACGGCAAAATTAATTGGCCTATTATTGTTGAGACTGACAAAGGGCTGCGAGGTCAAGAAAAATTGTAGGACACTTAAAATTTTTCTGACAATTCATTTCTATAAATTCCTGAACTAATTAATCTATCTCAGTATTTTTTAAAGGATTTCAATATAAATGTCTGATGCACAATGTATTACTGAAAGAAGGCGATTAATAAGCTTCTAATGGGATCAGTTTCTATGGATTGATCCTGTTTGCATACATATCCGGAAAACAGTGGTACGAATTTTCTGAGAATTCTACGCAGAACACGACAAAGAATAACACGTCTAACGTATAATTTTTATTCTACATCGTGTGATTATTGTAATCGTACGACACGACTCTTGCTCTGTATCGTTTCTTCTTGGACACTGTATTGACAAGGAGATAATGGCGTCAATCGACGACTGTAATTGCGATTATAGTTCTTTGGCAAGCCTGCTCGTTCGACAGCATGGTTTGCATAAATCCGTAATAAGTCAAATTATTGATTCAAGAATTATGCGTGTTTTATATTGCGTGCAGTTACGTTTGACCTTCTGGAGAAAAGCTGGAAGATGAAATAGTAAGGTAACAATAAATTGACTTGCATCAGAAAATTAGTATCGGAGAATTTTTTATAGTTTAGCAAAAATGTTATTCTACAAAAGAACTGTCGAGAATAAATGATTATGTTAGTGGAAAATCTCTTTCAGCCTTCTTACCAGGGTTAATATATTCGCATAAAAGTAAAATAATAATTGGCGTCACGCATAAGACAATATCGCATAAAAACAGAAACTAGAGCTCGGAAAAATACTGATTAATACTAAGACAACCAGGAAGAATTGAGAAATCGATTCGACGAAACAGAAGCTGTAACGCCGTGTAATCTCTCAATAAAATAGCTCGCCCGCATCGATTTTACGGATACAACCGAAATTTGTGACTCAATCAATCTAATACGCACCACAAGTGGTGGTCCGCCAGTAAAAAACATGGAAAACAGAAAGAATACGTAAGCTAGAGTGGCATATTAACAGGGTGTCCGAAGTGGCAATGACGAGAGGTTATGCTAATCCGGCGGGCATTTCTAATATGGGAGAAACTCTTGAATATAAATATTCATCGATCGGTGGTGAACGTTCCGATATGCATTCGAAAAACATTCATTCATCAACAGATTTTAACCGATGGCACGGGGAGATAATTTTTACAAGTCTTTCGTCGTGTTTCGACGATTCATCGCCACGAATCCGGACAAATAACATTGTAATCTATACTATCTGGAATTAACAATGGAAAAAAACTCTTCATTTCTCGCTTTATATATGCAGAAAAAGTTTAACGAACTTCAACGTATAGGTCGACATAAGCAATTAATCCGCAGAAACATGATCTCGCATAAAAATCCGCAGTTTACAATTCTTGTTAAGTTCTCAGGATTTATCGGCCATTTTCTAAATACAAGAAAACGCATAAAACAACATCTCGTCTTCTATCGCTTCAAGGTGCCTTGAAAGCCGAAGAAGGCTGCATTTCTTTCTTCCCACCAACTTGAACAAGGAAACTGTCGTTTTTTTTTTCGAGTTTATCGCTCGGACTCGAGATGGGATATCTCATTTTTTGGGCGCATTACCTTCGGACGGGGTCAATCAGCATAAATCACTCGTACAAACGGCAATTAAACTAAAGTCAAAAAATATGCTGATGAAATGACCGTGGTCGTGTCGCGGATCCTGTAACAACCGGAATAAGAAGGTAGAAAAAAATAGTTGCCGAGACGAAAAAGCAATAGAGGGCGTTGTCCACATATATACATGCCATTTATGTGGCCTTTGATACCCCATTGTGCGGTCATTGTGCGACAGGTTTCCCGAATTGGCAGGCCTTGAGTCTCGCGGAAATGATCCTTGATTCCGAACTGGTTCAAGAAATCCGGAATTCTAGCTACGCTTTTCGCGAGCCTTGTCTATTGTTCCGGGCATGTTAAAATTATCGCGAGGCCGGTTGACGAAACAAAAATCCGGATCGCAACCAGTTTCGCAAAGAACCCAGCAATCTGAGAATGACTCGGAAACAATCGTTCCACTGAACGTAAATTATTCATACTTCTCTAAGTACGTACGCTCGCCCATTTCACGAAGCTTTATTTGTGTTCAGAATTAGTCTCCGTCGTGACAGCATTTTATGCTCGGACTCGAAGGTTTACTTTCGAGTTACATGCAAAACGAGCCTTTCTTGCAGAACCTCCAGTTGGTGGAGGCAAATTTAATTAGGAAATTAGCGCCGTTTTCATACAAAGAGGAATAGCTCTCCCACAGCGTATCGCCGTTTCGTCAGTCACCACTTTTTGCTGCTTCTGTTGCAGACCGGCATACGACTGTTTTAGGTATTTTTCTCGCCCGTTCCTCGGTTCACGTTGACACGGTTTTCACGGATATTGCACATCGTTTTACATACCGCACAATTTTTTATTTCTTTACGATTGCACCGTGACTCCATGCACAGTGTTTACTCTACTTAAGATCCAAATGCCTAGCCGATTAAAGTCGCAGAAACTAGAGTACGAGAGATTCTCAGTAGATTCTCATTCTGAGGAAAGATTTCCCAAATTATTTATTTTTCTCTACCAATCGAACACCAAGGAGCAAACCAAGTTGAAGAAATGAGAGGACGGCATACGAGCTAGAACTCCACGGGACATTTTAGGATTAAGGTGACGCAATATTTACAAAATAGTGCGACGTATTGTATATTGCGAGGCAGTGTTGATACTGGAATATATGCTCGAGATCATTTTTTGTTCACAATCGGACGAGTTCTCCAGATTATTCCAGAGGAAGTAAGTAAATCGGTCGGAAAATACAAAACAAAATTATGATTTAATTGGGAAGGCGTTCCCATTCGTATTGCCACATTGATGAACGTGTTGACTATACTCTGTTTGTGCTACTCGGGACTAGATTATACGATACGCTAGCCGATGCGATATTATTCAACGGAGGATTGCTGACGTACTACTATGTACGACGGGAACATGCTATTAATCCGCGTGAACGCGAAAACCTTGTGCACCGGCGCGGGGAAATTTCCTCACGATCGGTGACGCTTCAAAGAAAATTTTTCTACGTTTTTCTGCGAAGGCGAACCATTGCGACGAGTATACTGTGGGTCCTTGTGCCTAACGACACAAGAAAAGGTCGGAAGAAATTTTATAGCATTTAGAGAAGGTGGAAATTTCTTGTACCTAATAGAAGGCCTATTCCGATAGAAACTGAATATAAATCGGCACAAAGATCTGCAAACGAAGGACGAAAAACTTTTTGTTTGTCAATTTTTTATACAGACCCGGATAAAAAAAGTAATTTCCTTAAATTTTCTTCTGCGCGTCATCTAGTAAAGTAATACCTTTAACTTCTCAGCAAAATTCGAGTGGACGTGTCCAATATTAATCGAGCTATTGTCTTTCGAAGAGCGTCCGAACTATATATAATCAAAAAATAAACGAGTGAAATAGCCGGGAAGAAACAATGAAAGGAGTAGGGAGCAAACCCGTCGGCATTCGTGCAACGAGCTTAAAGGATAGGGCATGCAGCTCAGTTAAAAAAGTTCTCGCCTTAAGGTCACTTCACATATTTACAATCTGGCGCAGTCCTTTTAGAGTTTTACTGCGTCTTTTACTGCTTCAACGTAGGACACCGTCCTTCTTGCAATATGCAGTTAATTGAAATAATGCCTGTGTCTAATGACAATTATTTGCCAGTTATTTATGACTGTACTAGAAAATACCAAATATTTATAAAAATCTATTTTGTACATATTTAATTCCTAAGAGTATCTAAAAATTGCATGTGTCTTCAAGGTGCGTGCAAGTGCAGATCAAATCATTGTAATCGCGTATAAAAATTAGCGATTTTATATTTTCGATGGTATTCCAATAATATAAAAATATACCAATTTTAATTCTTGAGATATCATTGGACGTCTTAAAGTAATAATAACATATTAACCATTGTACCTTCACGAGAGACTGGTATCTAGACCTACGAGTTTGGTTCTGTTTATCTGTATTCCTTTGTGGATTCGATGAACGTATCATTTTTAACCCTAGATAACCAAGTTATCGTGCGTAGAAATGACGTCGACAACTAAAAACAGGAACATACTTAAACTCTTTTTGTTCGACAATAAAAACAGTTCACCTTATAAAGAAACAAGTCCCATAAAATGAAGACATTGCATTTGGCATTGACTTGATCGGGTAAAACATTGAATATCCGGTATCACTAAACTGCGAATCTTTATGCAAAATAAAACTTTACTGCATTAGTTGCGAGAGACAGGAGCAAAATTGAAATTTATGTCGTCTCTTAATCATCTTGAAAACTTGGAAATAATATATGGATGTTCTGAGTTGTCTTAATCTTTTTACTCGTTCAAATAGCTTAATTATTTAAGCCACTTAATTTGATCACAAATTCATAAAATCCGCAGTTTAGATATCACAAAATTCAAATTATTCGATTGTCATTTTTACGACAAGCTTCTTATCTACGGTTAAATGCCCGAAGTACATTTCAGAAGCAATTTATAATTAGCTGATTACTACTAAAAACATCGTGTTCTGACGACTAATTAGCAACAATAACACTTGTTTCCCTGACAAGTTCGGATAAGCGATGATTTCGATAACGGACACCAATAGTCGCAAATATTTACATACGAGGAATCGTACACGAAACGTAAGATACTTTAGTATCTGTCCGCAATATATCGATACGAACATCCAAGATTAATGTTAAATCGCAATAATTGCGTTCACCTTTAACGATTAAATACGATTCGACTTCCGTAAAGAAGAACAAATTATAAACCTTAATGAAATCCATCAACGCGCTTCGAGAAACAATAACTTTTTACGTTCACGTTATGTGGATCATCAATAAACTGTCATTGTATACTTTTTACAAGCAAAAGAAATGGTTAGGAATAATGTCCTGCGTAGAAGTCTGATGACGCACGAAACTCAATAACAAATAACATAATCTGGAAGGAATTTGCTTGCCAAACGATCATAACCACGCGTAAAAAATTCCTACTATACTTCGATCTCGATTCAGTGAAATGCAATAAAATCTTCCAATGTATACGGAAGTTTCATAAATTAGGATTCTGGATTAGGCTCCATGATAAAAATAACTAATATACGGACGAGCAAAGGTGTGAGAAATAACATTCTGTGACGAGTAGAAGAAGTGCCACTGCATCGCTGTGTTGTCATACTATTTTGTACTATTGCATCTCTTTCGAGAATTGTGCATTCCACGCATGTTTGTCATGAATGCATAAAATACGCAGCGTACAGATTTAGTCGAGCCACTGCTACAACAATCGAACACGATACTTTCTCCAATCTACTCTTCAAAAAGAGACATAATTTGTCGAAAAAGAAACATTATAATTCAATCTACTAGTTTTCAATTCGTTGCCCTCGAAACAGCGACGCAACTCGCGCATCCTCGCGGCCGACCGCGTTCAGTAATCCTAAACAAACTGTAAACAAAGCTAACCTAGTGAAAGCATCGGGCAGAACCGAAACAAGGACGAAGGGATCGAAATATCGGTAAACGTGACACGGAGCATCCCCCCGACATGCTCGTTCACGTTCCGTTGACCTTTGATCGTTACGATTTCGCGGCAGTGCAATCGTTACTGGCCGCGCGGTGTTCCCCGGCTTTTCCACCTGGGACCAGTGATCTTTCTCACCTGTGGTGGGGCGCCGGTTCAGGTCACCGATTGGCGAACGGTCCACGTGCTGCACGCGGCCGCTCGAGTGGGGGCCCTGCAATGACTCTAACATAATTTTTGAACTTCCACCTACCCGCGTTTTCATCACTTTTGCACAGAAGCGCACGCGGTACGCACCGTTAGGAAAGTATACATAGACGCCGGAAACCGGAGAGAGCTCGTTGTCGCTCGCAGAGCCTCTCAGACGCCAGTTGCCGAGTAGCACCGCTCCCTTTCTCCTAGAAGAAGATCATTAGAGAAGTGATCCGCGAACTGCCGAGAAACAAAGAGAACTGTAGCAGCTTGAACGGTGCTGGTACCACCGAGAATCCGATATTAGCCGGAAGGAAAACAAAACTTGGAAGAATAGACGCCGCCTGTCGTCGAGGAAGTGTGAATCGGAAGAGAGGGGTCTTCGGATGTGTCTCGGAGCCTCGGTTTCGCGCTAGGACAGCTGCGGGCCGGTTTCAATCGCGAATCTCAGATCGTTTCGCGCGCGAATGCTCCCCGCGGTCTCTTCCGTAAACACCAACGCCGATCGACGACCAGTTTCTTTTGTTTCGCGACCAGTCTCGCAACGTTTTCGTAACACCGCGCCGACAACCGTGTGAAATTCCACCGGCGACAAATCGAAACGCGACCGCGCGCGTGCCCCGGCCACAAAACCTCCGACTCCGGTAGCCCGAGAGTGAAGTGCCGCACGATGAAGGACTTCATGATGATATGGAACCGATTCACCGGCCGACGGTATTCGACCGTCAACACGAATCAGAACCAGAGCGACTCGAGCGAGTCCGACGAGATGACGATCAGCCAAAAGACCGACACCATCAGGAGAAAGTCATCGGTGGTCGTGAACCGCTTGTTTAATGCGGCACTGTCGCCGGTGCACTCGACCGGCACCGAGAAGTACCCGAAGAGTAAGTAGATAGATCGCCTCTCGCGGCTAGACTCGCGGTTTCGCGGCTTCGTGAACAATTAAGAACGATTGTTGCTCGTGTGTAGGTCTTTTAACGCGCTCCGTGCCGTATCACCACACATTTAATACAGTAACAGTGATAATGATCAAGAAAAAGTAAACATAAAATTTTGTAGCGTTTAAAACAGGGTACGAAGCAAAGCAAAAATTTTTATCTCATTAAATTGCAGACGCATACGCTATTGGAATGAATTGTTTTGCTTATGACTAGACTGCGGATCTTTATGCAAAATAAAAACTTATTGCCTGAATTGCGATAAGCTTGGGTGAAATCAATATTTAATTTCTTATTAAATATGTTTAATAGGTTGAAAAAAAATGGAATCATATATTTAAATACTTCAAGTGTTTTTATTGTCTTGAATTAGACCTACCCATTTTTATCATAAATGAATAAAATCCGCAGTCTACTTATCACATATGTATCACCATATATCTGATACAGTAACAGTGATAATGATCGAGAAAAAATGAGCATAAAATTTTGTAGCGTTTAAAACACAGTACTAAGCAAAGCAAAAATTCGTATCTGAATAAATTGTCGTGGCAACAGCGTAGGGCGTGTGCGACATATACGGCACAGAACGTGTTAATAGAGATTTCTAGTGCGCTTTGACTATTTCGTTCCGAGTGGGTGGGCAACGTTTTTTCCCAACGCAAATATTCGATCTTCAATGTACCGGTTTCTATTGAACCTGGAAATTCTATTATAGTAAATGATGATAAAGCTACTTTGATGGGCCTAGTTGTGGAAGAAAGCGTAAAGCATGGGGTTAACGCCTTGGAAAACGTGTTACCTCAACCATGCTCTGCTGTATAATTGAAATACCTACACTTACGATGGTATCCTGACGGATTTTGAATGGAAATGCATTTCTTTAACACTAGATTTACGGAGCAGATTGCGGTAAAATGACTTACATAACTTTATAAAAGTGACAAAAACGTATTTGTTCGTCGCAATTTTTCATATATATCCAAGGAAAATCAATTTCTTCATAATCTCGGTGGCCGTGAATCAAGAAACTCGGAGTTCTAGTGTTAAAAAATTAATCTCGCATGCTTCTCTGAACCTTGCACTCTCATGCGAGACGTATTCGCGTTAATGTTCGTGTGCAGACTGACACCGGTGATTTAAAAAATTTTTGAAATTTTTCTGGAACATTCTCGACTACGCGCAGACTACTTAATTAATTATTAAGCAGAAATTTTCTTCGAAATTTAATTTACTGCAGGCTCATTCAAGGATCTGAAGAAGTACGATCACGAAAGTAAATGTCGCCCGCCAATCCTGTTCTATTTCGTTGTCGATACCACTGGGTCAATCGCAAGGCCTTGAATTAATGGGAAATTGATAGCTAACCGGGCCCGCTGACAGGACGTTGTTGTCCAAAGTTTATTAACGTGCTCGGTACAGAAGGTGCAGAATGCGCGCACAGTCTGCGCGGCAAAAATATTTGGTCGCTTGCAACGCACGCGGTTTAGAGAAGAGAAAGCAACGCGCAACGTAATCCGCACGGTTTTATGGTCGTTGTACCATCGCCATTAAGTCACACGCGATAACCAGCAACGTCAGATCGCGTAATACGTACATACGAGCGGTTTTTCACCTTAATTATAACGCGAAAAACTGAAGAACCTCGTTCCATCATGCGACGCAGAGCAAGTTCAAGTTTATGCTCGAGCGTCGTTCATAAAAACAAGATCGTCTAGTTTGCCGCATACCGGAGCAACAACTTTCAAGCGGAGCCTTTGAATCACGCCAACTCCAAAACAGTTGTTTAAATAAAATATTATTTATACTGTGACTCCATTGAAGCCGCTACTGCCTCTCGCAATGGTAGTTTGCTCGCAGAAACACACGCCAGACGCGTATAAATTTCCCAGGGTTAACTTGTTTAGCGTTAACGCAGATGATCGTGCAATTATGTTAAATCTCCTTCAATTACATCAGCAACTGGAGCATTTCAATTTAGTATGTTACCGACGATTACTCGTTGGCTCTCAAAACCGAATGGTTAACGGTCAAGGATGTCTAAATTAACTTTTCGGTAGCCCGAAGTGAGCCCGAACGTGATTTATTAATGTCTTCTGTTTAGAATCTTCCGGGATTGAGTAAAATATTGATCTCCTTTTGAACGTTCCAGTGCCAAACGTTCTCCAACAATGAATAAATTAATTGAAATTACCGAATTAATTTTACGTCGCGTTACACAATCAGGACACGGAATTTGCTACTCTCGCTCGCGTTTCAAGCGTCTTTACCGTCGAAAATTCGCGTAACGCGACTGTTAATTACTTCCTGCTTTGTTTTCGCGTACGTTTCGCAGTAAATTATCAAGAACGCTCCAGTTGCTGCGCAAAAATTATCGAAACGCTGAATCTGATAACGTTACGTACGTAGCACAAGTATTACGGGAGAGAATTACGATGCACATTGCAAGCTATCTGCTGGCCGTTTCGCGAGTCTGCCTGCATTATGCAAATGCGCGCTTGTTATTATACCGTTTTTCTTTGTGTTTTGCGATTTTCGCCACTTTGAGCCGACCAAAACGCTTGTTGCACCTTTACGATAATCGTTTTCCGGTGTTCAAATCGTATTTGTAAACGTATGTTAACATCGCCGAAAAAATTTATTTTCCTGGGTATATGATATTATAACAAATGGCTAAAAATTTGGATAGACATATGTTCGTTGTTTGTATACAGTAATGTAAAATAGTCACTTTCAGTGCTTCGTAAACCTAAAAATTTTTAAGCTGAAACATTCGCAACTTTTTTTGCGTGATTAAGCAGAAAAGTCTAAAGTGACTTTTGATATCTTTCTTTTTTCCTACCTTGTTAAAAAATTCATGATTTTTCATAATGCACACAAGCGTGCGCGCATATGTGGAACACATACGAGAAAGTGATACGCAACTGTTCCTCAATCGGATCATTCACCAACGAATTCATCCTTGGGGGCACTATCATTGCTCAATTTGTGTCCGTGTCAAATGTCAGTTGTGTTTTCTGCGACTAATATAATATTGATGAAGATATTAATAGTTTATGTACTCGAGACGCTTCAGAAATGCAAGAAACACATTTGTAATATGCATTAAAACGTGATGGCAATTCATTTTTTCGCGATAAATGTCCGATACGAGAAACGGTGTCACCCAATTTAGCTGTCACCTTCATTCCCGAAGGACAAAACCGAGCGAGAATAAACTGATAAATCGGTATCGAACAAAAGCTATTTTAGAGGAACAAATTCAAGCAATGACAACAAACACACACGAAAATTTAATTGAAATCAAAGATGGTACAGAATCTGCATTTAATAGATGCATATATTGTTCGAAAAAACATCACGGGTGCGGTCAACAAAGCAATTACGATACCATTCGAGCCGAGAACAAAGGAAAAGTAAGAAGAGTACGTCGCGTCGCATTCCCATAAGAAGGTTTCAATGAAGCAATAAAAAACCGGCTCGCGTTGGCCATGCTAATAACGATCATCCTTCCTGGACACACGCGAAGAAGTTCCGCGAGACCATAAAATCCTCGAATATGAAAAGTGTCCTTCTTCGTGCAACGCCTTGAACTTCTACACACAAATTAGACCCACGAAATTCTTCATACACTGCTTCGTGAACAAACTAAATTATGATCCTCGCTTTGCGAGAGAAAATATCTACGCTAACTCGCGTTCAAGGTCACAAGTACACTGCAGATTTCATGCATTCGTGGCAAGAATGAACAGGTCAAATACAAAACTAAAGGACAGGAAAATTTAAGAATAGTGTTATATTGTTTCCCAGTTTTTCAAATAATTAGAAAAGAAAATACATTTCCATGTGATTACAGTTTCTTACGATCGACTTGGACAATTTTTATTTTACGTAAATAACGAAGTTAATTTTACTCAAAATTCATCAATTGACGAAGTCTGTAGTATACTCCAGGACAATGATTCGCCGCTAAGTATGAACGAAATCCGATCAATCACGGTGGTCCAAACGGTTTCTTTGGAACGTTATGCTACTGTGATGGGATCGTTAACAGGATTTGCGATTGCGAGTTGCTCGATAACAAATTGAACTGCATACGAAATTAACGCGTCGAACGGACTTGTCTCGGTATCAATAAATAAACAGTTACGATCCGTAGATTGGATTACGTCTATTAATGTGCTGAGATATGATCGAGACTTTAGATCAGTGTTTCCCAACCTTTTCTGTGCCGAGCCCCACTTAAGCCTTTCTAACATTCTTATGCCCCCTATATATGTATATAACTTTTAATATTCAAAAATTGAATTGTTCACTGCAGAAACTTAAATGAACACTGGACCAGTCCATTTTCGAATTTCCCCCCTTAACAATAAAATTGCCCCCCTGTGGGCCCCGCGTTGGGAAACACTGCTTTATACGGTATCTTGGATAATAACAAATGGATTTATGCCGTTTGCATTCTTGCAAGAACTTCACCGAGGGATGCAACACAGTGTGTTCCGATAGTCGAATAGGCGAAAGACAAGTTGCTCGCAAGAAGTCGAAATTAAGGAAACGGAGATTTCACGTAGAAGGCTTTGTTTTAGACAAAAAGCGACTTCGAAAATACATCACGTACGTTAACCGAGTCTCGACTTAACGGACCTCTGTATAGACAGTTTCTGTTCGTGTTTATATTTGCAAATATGGGCAACGTCATGACTTGCTTCCTGTCATTGCTATTATCCTACTTAGCCGCCGTCGGGCAACATGATCAACATTTTGAATAGTTCCTGCACTGGTAAAGCGAGTCTTAAATAATTGCCTTGGTCGCATCTGTAGGTGCATTCCATAGCAATCGATGTAGAATTAAGCAGACCGACGAGCCAAGTCACGACGAGTAGAAACAATAAAAAGAAATTACAAACAAATTTTTATTTAATTTTCTGTAGGAACCTTTGCTGGTAGTATGAAAATTGGGAGTACCATACGTTCCTAAAGAATAGTTCACACCTGCCCTTGCTCGTTTTTAGGTATGTCCTTGCTAAAAATAGTTTGTACTTAAATTTCATATACTTTTGAAATATTAATGGGATCAATAGATGTAACAACCAGGAGTAGTCCGCAAAAATCGGAATTGAAGAGAAAGGTATTGAGAATAAATTTAAGATAAACAGTTACAGGTTAAAATTAATTTAGATAATAAAAATACTGGCAACGAGCAGATCCGTATTTCTAGTTCATTGTGTGTACTGGTTATTCGTAGCAGGTGCCATTTCTATTGTCAGTTCGACACACCGACAGAATGCATTAACATGCACGATTTGCGATGATATTCGAGATGAGTCATACGATCGAAATCGGAGCTATTAATAACCGTGTCCCGTAGACCTAAATAATTTGTCTCTTCAATTGCAACTAAGCGACGTGTAAACAATCGCACCAATTCAACGTAATTCAATTATCAACGTAACACTTCGCGATCAAACAGTTCCAGATAATTATTCCGAAACTACACAAAGCAGACATCAGAATAGTGTTTTAAGCGAGCAAATGGCTAACTTAACAAAAAATTATTGTTCCATTTTTGCAAAGTTTTCTTTCTCTAGTGCCTCGTTCTCTAATCATTTGCCTCCATTAGAAATGATTAATCAACGCCACTCGCAATCATTTGTTACACACTAATGCGAAACCTGTTGATTCAGATGTGTCTTCGCATTTATTTTCCTTTTGGCAAAAAAATATTCAGCACAAGATTGACTGACGCTAAATAGGAGATTAAAATTAACAATACGGAACGCAACGGTACGGAACCTAGCTCCCATGATTAGGATCTGTGACGAAAGGGAATTTATGCACAACGATGCATGAGTTCCGCAAATAATTTTTTGTTACGCAGCAATGGCATTGACATCGGCTGTGAAAACAACTGGCTGTGTCGATTGGAACCGGTTCGCCGCGGCAAAATGAGGGAAAAACAACCGATCAGAAATTTCTAGAACTTACGCGAGTCTAACGCTACCGTTTAGGGTATCCCTCTCCAGCCTGATCTTCGCATAGGGCGTTCCACCAATGGTGTTCGATCCACAATATATTTGTTTTAAAATATGTCCATCGTACAAGGACACATCTATTAAACTGTTAAAGATGAAGGACAATATTATAAAAAATATTATTTAGTCGAAAATAAAGATTCCATTTGACAGAAAAATTAATAGATTGAACAATAAGGTTTTCTTTAAAAAATTCTTTTTAAAAAAGCAAATAAAATATGTCCATAAATAAATACAGCTAAAACTGGATTTTAGTCTCACACTCCTCGGCTGTCGAATTAATTGTTCTAGTCGCGTGACTTTTTTCGTGGCATAAATCTGTGACGCGATTTAAGGAACAGCCAGACGACGCGCAAAGAAATTACAATATCTAAAACACGTCTTGTATAGGGCAATAAATTTGTCGCGGACAAAAAAAACGAGACAAGAAACTTGCTAAAAAACGTAATTAGAAAGTCAAAGAATCTCTTAAATTTAGACTCTTTGCTTAAAGGAGTACTGAATACATACATTAGTTCCAACCTATTCAAACTACCAAGAATAAAAATTTTCTACTTAATTCCTGCCTTTTGCAATCACGGCAGAAAACTCTTGTTTCGCGTACTGATCTCCACAGACTATTAATAATAAATAGTAGAAGTGTTCGAGAACCTGAAATATCGGGTCTAGTCGAGTCGGGTCAGGTCGGGTACCCGAAAATTTCGGGATTTTTGAAAATTCCAAGAACCCACTATTTATGTTCGTTTTCATGAATATATTCATAGATTTGGAGTGTGATATACTATAGTGTAGCACCGCAGAGTAGTTCGAGAAACGGTAGTCGAAATTTTTGGGATCTCGCACAGCCCTAATAAACAGCTTTTAATGATATTAAATTAGAAGAGACATGTTTGATGGCAGTCGACTGATAACAAAATTGAAATAAGAGATGATCGAAAATCGGTGGCAGTTCCGCTCTTTCAAGGTTAAATTATTTCCAATCTATCTTTCCACCTGAGAGCCGGCAATCGTTACCTCAGGAAAAAAAAGACAGTAAAAGACAACCGTAGTATATTATCTTGCGATCGTTTGTTTACCATCGATCCGTCACGCGCGTTGATCTTAACTGTTCTCGTGTCTTTCCTGCTAGAAAAACAAGCACCGTTCTATCCAAAGAAAATAATTGAACATTCTATAGAGAACGTATAAAAAAAGTACGGCTGTGGATACGTAACCAAATCACATTTGTTATGAAATATATGTCACCAATATTAATGAAAGACTCGCGAAGGGTCCGAAACTTTTGAGCCATCCTGTACAGACGGTTCGCCGAGCAGGATCCTTAATTACCTTACATGCTCGGCTCCTCTCAGTTGATTCTTCGTACACGGCACGCGTCACCGGTATTTTGCCGGCTCCTTGATAGTAAGATACGATGCAGTCTTCGCTGAACTACAAGTCACTGTCGTTCCACCTGCAATAACTTTAAAACTACTACTGTAATTCTTGGCGTAACCTCGGTTTCGCGCCTGCGAACATTCTGTCCCGCCAGAAACGCGGAACAGAGGTATTATTCGATCGATAAGGATCACAATGCCGGCAAACAGGAAAATTACTTGCTAATTGCTACAACGAGACGGCGATCTTAACGGGAAAAAATTTTCTTGGAGAAAAAAAAATGAATCACGGATATCACAGAAGTTATTAGGGATGGTCAAGTTCCATGACTATATTCATCTTTCGAGATGAAATAATACAATACCCTCGGAACAAATTTGATCGATCACTTGGAAGATCCACGAGTATGCCTAAAGACTTTTCGGTGCATAAAACATCATTACACTCTAACCTTCGTCGTGAACACAACTTGTGACACGCTTGTGCAACAAGGACATGCGCACACGCTTGAAAATGCCAAAGTGAAACTTCGTAATTTGATCTTTCGTCGCTGGCATTTGATACATCCATCGGAATGCTAATCCCACACAATAGCGTGGGAGAAGTCCGCGCGCCCCCGACCCTAAAACGCGAATTAGAGGAATAAAACGGCGGGAAGTTAATTTTAGGTGCTTGAACGTTGAACTTTTACGCGTTTTGTCAGCCAGTCTCCAAAGCGAAGCGTTAGCGGGAAAACGCAAGATTGTGTCAGAAGACTTTTATCCGCGGTGTCGTAAACCAGTCGTGAATTTTCTCAATTTTTTCGAAACCAGTTAGCACTCCTGATTGTCGCCTGTACGGTTTGAAAAACATCCACATTTGCATAAACACGTGCAATTTCGCGATTCGAAAGGGACAGGGGAAAGGAAAGATCACCATGGTGAAAGAACTAATTTCGCAAACTATCATTACGCAAAAATTTCAAAACAATAACTAGGCATTATTACACGCGTCGATACCTCTGTCTCTGTGTGTATGCGTGTGTGTGTTTATTGCCTATGGTCGTTGCTGATATATTTCATAATTTTACGGCCATCTCGTTGCACACGAAAATACAGCTTGCGCATTCTGGCTCGGGTTTTTCAGTACTTTTTGGACATATATCTACGACGATAGCCTAAAGTATACCTTGCCGAGTTCCTTCGGCAATTGCTGAAGAAAGTGGAACAGTGCTACTCCGTATTTAGAAGGTTCTTATTCCCTGCGTTTGCTATCTGATCGTTTGTCCTAGAGCGAACCAGAAAATCATCAGAGAAAAAGGAACTGGGATTGCGTAACGTCCTGTCCAACGATATCATAGTCAAAGTTCGCAGATTTGTATGCATCTCTGACATCTTCCGAATCCCAAAGTTAATGAAACAACCATATTCAAGAATTCAGTTATATAAAGACGTGAAAATTATCGACATCAGCTGCAAAAACCGGTGTACAAGGCACGATAAACGGTTCTACAGGTATTTTACTTGCAAATATTTGTACAATTACTGCGTACCCGATGCCCGCACTTCAATATTATATATTATAATAATGACGTAACGATCGGCTAATGTATTCGTAATCAAGGCTCAATTTTATATGTTATTACCTTTTTTAATGCATGAATACACAATCGCGAATACGTATAAGAAATTCCAAGTGCTCTTCATCGTGCCTATAGCTCACTTTTTATTCAAAGTATTATAAAATCGTTGCGAAAAAGTCATATTGAAAAAATTCATAAAACTGCCGGGAATTGTCTCGCAAGTACATTGCGTCTAATCATGACCTACCGATTCTACTTCTTATAGACACTACTGCATGAGATCCAGACAGGTTTTGAAACTCATTTTTCTCAATAGTTGGGCAATGAAGATCATTCGTAATTATCTGGTTCTCTGTTTACACGGCACATATTTCCATAAATTATTTTCACATAAATCCCTAACACGTCGCATGTTCACATCATCTTTCTTGTTGTTGTTTTCTTGTTTGTTGACGTTCCATGCAGTGTTTCAAGCACGTTTATTCCTGCAAAGACTGAATATCGTCGGTGAACATCATCCGTACACGCTTCAAATACTTCGGTCTAAGTAGAATGCTACCCATTGTGCAAATCAACAATGATTGAATCTACCATTACAGCGATCTATCTAACTGTTCTATCACACGGGCCTATTTATTGCGGCCGATCGAGGTTCCACTGTACCATAATTGCAAAGACCCGCTTGCAACGATGCCGTAAAGATTGTTGCCGCAGCGAATGCCGGTAGCGAGCGAGTTAGCAAAGTCAGATCAGGAAGTTGCAACGCGGAGTTCCAGTTCGCCTGAGCAGCAACGGTGGCGAGCACAATCTCAGAAAGATAATCGCGGGGCACATATGGTGTTCCTGGTCTCGTTATCCAGCCGAGCAGTTGTCAGGATTCGAGCTGGCACACGGCTTGAAGAGGATGCCCGCAACGGGCCCGCGACAGGCCCGCGACGGGCTCGCGACTCTGAAAAGGCCGCGCGGCGCGTCCGGGCTTGTGCAACACGGCGAGCACGTGCCTCTGGTTTTATTTACCTTGTGCAATCGCACTGCGCCGGCCGTTGTTATTAAAAAATCCATAAACCGCCGAGCGATACGACGCCGCGGCCAGCGATCGAGGAAAAACGCAACGGGATGCGACGCGCGTCGCGTGCTGTGCCGACGACGCGAGTTAGGCTACCATTTCTAAAATCACGTCATCCTTCGGAAACTAATCGTGTCCGTCGTAATTGAACGTCAGGACTTTTTCTCTTCGTTGCGCTATAGTGTCCATACTGTTTTACAGTGTGTAATAGCGATAAAATTATTTTTACCGCTATTATTTATTATTTAATAGTGGTACAAATCCCAGAACTGTCCCCACTGCAGCAAAGTATACCCTGTGAGGGTCCAAGAAGCGTACGGTCGCGGGAATTAAAGAATATTATCTCCTGGCCGATATATGTCCCTGGCTGGACCCGTGTTTTAGACATGCATCGAGTAAACTTACGTTACGTCTTCTTAAGTGTTCGGAATCGAAGACCAGGATCTAAAAGTTAGGGCGATTCCGGGGAAACCCGGACGGACGGCAGGAGTCTGTGAATCCTCACAGACACAACTCTCTCTCTCTCTCTGCAGCGATAAATTGCACGTGGTCGCACGGGAATGCATCGGAAGGCTGCCGACGATGAATCTGCTTAATGGATACGTGTTATCGCTCGTATTAAGTGGAGTGCGACCTGAAGGGATCGGCCGTGATCCATTAACGCTCGGAGATTAAGGAAGATCTTCCGTCTACGCGTACAAAAATCTCGACGCCGATTAATCTTTATGGTTCATGGAGTATTCTTGCCGAGCCGCTTAATTATCGGATACTAATAGGGTTACAGCACGGATAAGCGTACGTTGCACCGCAGTAAAATGTAATATGCAATGCTGTTTCTTCGTGGACATGCTATTCCTTTTACAACGTGGATAACGGCATGTGAGATTTTTTTCAAATCCATAAACTTGATGACTTTATCGTTAGATTTTGCAGTTACTCGTTAGTTTTAGAATATGTGAATCTTAGCACGTTGACTGTCGGGTCAAACGTATTTGGGTGACAGATAGAATATTCTAAAGTTGCTAACGGTCTGCAATTAACACTTGATATCCTAAGTTATAAATAGTGTAAAATAATAGCATTAGCCATACCGCGTATATATAGGATTACCAACATTTCGATAAAGCAATGATTAAAATAATAAATGCTATTACACATGATATAATACTTGTTGATACATGAAATAATCATTGATTTAAAAATTATTAGAATCACGGCTAACCAAATGTCTACTTAAGAGTGAAACGCGTTTATGATTAAAGAAAAATTGCACGGTCAAATTCTTTTAGCACAATAAGTCATTAAAAAGCGAACGTGGACACGAAAACGTCTTTTTGAACTTTTTCGACCAGAGAAAAAAATAAACGATTCAACTAATCTGCATTTTCTACGCCGAAGTAATGCTCCGTCAAAAGTTAGATGCTGTTTTTTTCTTCGCGAGAGATAGAAGTGAAAATGCATGAGTGCAAAGTCTACTCGGTGACGTTGCATGAAATGTGTAAAAAAAAAGGAAATTATGCTACTCTGTATGGAAGCTTTACAGTGTCTGATCTGGATATTGGTTTGCCGGATAATGGCTCATGCGGGGCGATAGAAAATTTCATGCTTGAATGGAAGCTTCGTGATAAGGCAGTCATTCAAGAATGTGGAACGAAAAAGGATAAAAATTATGTGCAGCTGCTGTAACAAACATATCTGAAAATGCGCAAGAGTTGCAATAAGCCGAAGAGACTACGTTTGCGTCGAAACAAATATTCCGAAGATGCTATCGGCAGGGAAAATCAAATCTCCTTTAATTCTCATTTGCGTAAAGTGGAATCCAAAAATTGAACTCCGTGGCTGACAATCGAATCTGTTGCAAGAGTAGAAAGGATGTGCACGAGGGATGGTTTAAAAGTCGATTATCCTTCCCGTGCGAGCGAAATGAAATCTAAGAGTTTATGAGAAACTGACACACTGTGAAACAATTGATTAAGACGCGCGTTGAATTCCACGGCCGATAATCCACTGGAAACGAGTGAGCCCTCCGGTCGACTGTTGCGAAAGTGGAATAAAATTGATTGTAGTCCGGGCGAATATTTCGCAATTTCCTGTTCCATGTATGGGAACTGTCGTGCCTCGGGATCCATAAAAATGTCGCGATTTCATGGGTATAAAATATAACGGCGGAGGGCAAATATGCACTTTCTATTGGATAGCGCATTCGCAGTCGCGTCCCGATTACAGTCGGAAAATTATTGCTACATCGTGTCGCACTGCCAGCGATCTTGCAACAGTCGGTAGCAAGACGGGGCTCCTTCTGCGAAACGAATGTTTGTCAATCCTAAATCCCTGTTTAGGATTTTGCATCTGCCCATTAAACTCGATGGCCATCGATTCGAAAGGTCGGAAACGATATTCGTGATCTCCGCGATAGAATGCGTCATTTGCACAACACGCGGTTGCAAACTATTGCGGAATAGGTGTACAACATCTTTTTGCACCGACAGGAAATCGATGATGATCGATGACAGACGAGAGACGTCTCCCGATCTATTTTTATGGCGGCGCATTTTGTTCTTGTCCGTCCCGAGCCGCGTCGTAGCGCTGACAATTACCACTAAATCCATAATAACATCTTCGTATCTCGTAATTGAAGTCGCCGCGCTGCGGTTAACTCGCAGGACAGCGATTTCAGTTGATCGATCGAAGCGAAGCAATCGATTATTCTTGGATTCGCGCCTTTCTTCGGTAAATTAACCAGCAGTTTCCCGCCCGGTAGTTCGAACTCGCATTTCCGTGACGCTCAGGTGTCCGGCATGATTTGCGACGAGGTTACTTAACGAATCGAAGCAACCGATTGCACACGTTCGTCGTGTTTCGATGAATCGGCGCGCAGATGTGCGAACCACCGCGGACAATGTTGATGACTACAATTACGAGGCACGTGCCGAATGAAATTCACCTTGGAAATCGCTTCGGTGCGAAAACGCGCTGTTAACGAACTGACACTGCGGTGATCCAAACGCTGCGGTGTAGATCGAGATCTTATTCGTGAAATTGTACCGCAAAATCCAGAATTCATATTCAAATAATAAAATTTTAAATATAAATCTAGCTACTCTGAATTTTAGACATTTTTGTACGAAACATTGACGTTTGCAAATTACAATAACATTATTCGTCACATGGTTGAAAAATATATTTTTATCACTGAAGTTCTGATAATATAATTTGATCATTCAGTGCACATTGTGATTCGAGTCGAGTCTAAATAATTATGACACGTTTGTTTTTAAGTTAATTTGTCACCTATAGATTTATTCTAGTAATTAGCTTGCAGGCCTTAAATAATTTCCCATTTTACGCATGCACATTTTCAATTGAAAGACACTTTCGTCCAGGACTGCGAATAGAATCAGCTAGAGAAGAGACAAAAAGTAGATGAAAACTTTCTTGTTTTTCTGAGACACAATGGACAACAACAGACTCATTGCAGCCTCTAAATTAATCACAGTGTATGGAATAAACACAGTATAAATCTAATTAATGTGTATTAATGTAAGTTAATGTTTCTCTGTCGTGCTCTAAAAATTCGCACGTGCCCTGAATGCATAATGTTCTACAGTCTAATAACGGCCATTATAAATTTACATATTTGGTCATGTTATGGCAGATTTAGAGAGTTGCCGTTTGCGATTGTGTAATGCCAACTTTGATGAACGAGTTAAGATTGACAACATAGGTTGAAAAAGTAGTCGATTCGATCTGATTTCCAACAAAAAAGTATTGCATACAATTTGCATTATAGTGAATACTTCTAACAGTCGAAAAGTATTAATCAACGTTTACCTTGGTTTTAATTACTACTACTTCTTGGATCGAGGAACCAAAAATTTGATTACATAATCATTGATTGGGGCGTCTTGTTTGAAAAATACATCATTCAGCGTAGAAGTCCTTCATTCTTAATAAAAAAAGTGATTCAAGGATTTTTTCCCCATCAGGTCGATGAATAAGAAATTAAAGTACGTTAATTTCCGTGATGTGCAACGTATCACGACAAATTTATTCGAACCGAGAATTCCAACAACAACTAACGAAGATGGAAATCTCCGGAGAACGAGCAAATTTAATGAACGCCTCGGTAATCTGACGCGGTAAATCTTGTTTTCGCGAAATTAATTCCAAATTTACGTCAGAGCAGTACGTTCTGGATCTAATTGAATATCGAACGATTCTTTCAGATCGTATCGAGAAATAATTATGCCGCAAAAAAAAAACTGTACAAAGAACTGGATTTATTACAAAACATGTAAATCGGAGACACAAATTAATTAAAATCAGATCACCGCGCGTCTTTCTGTTCGGCCATGCAAATCGTATATCATTACCATTTTACTTTTCTAATGGATCGCATTAACATGCCATGCTAGTGAAACATGCATAGATAGACTACTATTCTTGTCATGAGAAATCTAATTGATTTTCTATTTTTCCTAGACTACAATTTTTACAAAGTAGTCTACAAAATATGAATTTGCATAAAGATAATTTACTTTCAATTAACAAATCGAATTTCATGATGGACTTGCAGGATACAAAAAGATTGGGCCATCAAATTTTTCATCAGAAAAATCAAATCAGTTTTTGGTTAATTAGATTAGCTGAATTTTCTGCAGTTTTTTGAGGCGGTAGTTTAGCAGTCGACGCGTCAAATATAACGTGAAACATTTTTTCTTCGAATTTGTCGCAGTCCTGACTCAAAACCTGAAGAAAAATGGCACCGGAGCGGAGAGCTTCTCCTCGATCTCTTAAAATTCATTATACGCCTCGATGCGCATACCCGTTCGAAATAAACTGAAGAACCGGAATTCCTGCGCATTCCGCGTATGTCACGAGCAAATTCGGCGAACTATTCGCAACACGTAATATTTTGAAAGATGTCGAAAGTACCGGGCCCGGTAAATAATTCGAGGCACATCATCAGTGTGCTCTCGTCGGAAAAAAAAACAAAAAGAAATCGTAACATCACGATGATCCGCGGGTTTTTCGCTTAACGCGACAAAAAGATGGAAAAATCTCGAATCTGTCGTTACGTGTACGGAAGTGTTCGAAAAACTAGATCAACTTTTACGTTTGTTAGCGACAATCTTAATAACCGAACAGTGTTGTTAGGTGACATTGCACTTCCTGTTTCTTCGATCGAATGATAACTTGTCATTAGTGTGCGCTAACAAAACTGAAGTATTTAATTTAAATTCTACCATTCGTTCCGTTGTCCGAAAATTTTATGAAATAATTTATGACGTTGGAATCGACATAAAGATCTATTTCAATACAATTTTGTAACGGTCACAGTTCGCAATAAACGTGGACAAAATGGGTCGATAAAATCTCTTGCCGGCTGGTTAAACAGTTTTTTTCATTGTTCGTGTAGCATTAATTTCGTTACGGTCCAGATAATTTTATAACCGTCCGTTTTTTTCAAAATTCCCAGACATTTTCCTGCTGATGGGACTGGGATTATTCAGTCTGCTGTTCGGCTGCGTCTTCTTGGTGTTCGAACCGTACGAGCTGCTGTTCAAGTTGAAGGTCACTTTCGGACCGGGCGGAGAGATTTTCGAAATGTGGCGGAAACCGGACGTGGAACTCTACCTGAAGGTCTACCTTTTCAACGTGACGAACCACGAAGAATACATGTCGGGCAAGGCTAGCAAGTTGAGTTTCCAAGAAACCGGACCCTATGTTTACAAGTAAGCGATCGATTTGCTTCAACTTCGATCGGGACACCTCTCTTACAAAATAAATCTGAAAAAAAACGCGCACGCCAATTTTCATTCCATTTATGGGCACAGATATTCACTTTAGAGACGGGGATAACTTTTAACCTTTGAGCACCGCGTTTCTCAATAATGGAATGACTTTTCCAAGGTTAAAAATTAATTATTCGGCCTTCCGATTGAGATCTGCATAGTGCCAGAGACTTTTCAACTTTTGTTTTATCAAATTGATCACGGTAGAACCTCGCTCGTTGCACGAAACAGGGCCGAAAGTGCGTACAGAAATCGAGGCTGTGTAACGAAAGTTGCAATTATAGTGATTCTCTAGTGGGAGTCGGTAACGAGTCACCGGGAGTCCGTGCAATAAATGACGTTGCAACTAGTGGAGTTCTACTGTATTTTATTTTGCGGAATTCTTAGGCGCCGATTTGTCTTCTGACGAAAACGTCAGTAAACCTGCTGTGATAAAAATGAAAAATGTATAGAAAATTGGACTAATTGCACCTATTAATTAATTTCAGGGAGTCCATCGAGCACAAAGACGTGGAGTTCAATCCGAACGGCACCGTAACCGCGAACGTCTATCATCCCTTGCAGTACGTACCGGAAATGAGCAACGGAACCGAGGACGACATCATGATATTGCCAAACATCGCGTTATTGGTGAGTGAAGCAGCTAATCTATATTCAAAATCCATATTCATCGCGCTAATAAAGTTAGCGTCTTTTGAGTTGTACGAACATGGTTATGCATACTTTTATTAACTCTATAATATGCCGATGCTAATCGCGGATCGTCGGTTATTCCTATCGGGAAGAAAAAAGAATCACAAAAAAAATTCAAAGAATCCTCTCCCGAGAACTTCGAACGTGATGAAAAGAAAAAAGCAAAATTTGCGACGTCAGAAATCCAATTAACGCTCCGTGAATGTTTGCACACTTTAATTAAGACAAAAAAGCACGTCGACGTCGTTTTTCCGATTCGTCGCTTTGTTTGGCAATATATGAATTTCCCGATGAGATAGAACGGTTTTTATCATGACTTCTGATAGCTAAATTATCAAAAAAGTTTGCAATTATCGTCACGAACTTCTCAATGCCAGCGAAGAACTGATACGCATTCTAACAGGATTAGTTCGCAAAGTAAGCGTCCTCTTTCTCCCGTAAGTATGTCTTTCGAGTAAAATAACTGACACTGATTCCCGGTTTTCAAGACTACAGTCGCAAAGACATTATTAGTAAAATCGTGGCTTCTTAATAAGGGACACCGTTAAAATAAGAGACGTTCCAACGTTTCGCAACAACTTCCGGAAACTTCACTCTTCTTTATCACTGACCCTACACCACGCATTAACGTGCGAACGTTGACAAATACCGTCGGCAGCGAGTTAATGTTTACATTGTCACAATAACGAGAGGTCCGTCAGAACAATCGCCAGTCAACCGGCACCGGTATTAACACGTTGATTGCCACACAAAATTCGCTGCATCTCCGCATGATCGCACGTGAATCATAAACCGGTCCCCATAAAACGGGAGAATCGTGGTTGTTGACCCCTTCATCATCGTGACAATACGTCTGGCGATAATTCACGCAGAAATTGCTAGCTCGTTTTCTATTATTTTACTGCGGTGCTAATAACTCCTGCATATCAAATTTGAAAATCTCCATAAGGCCGAATTAACAATGACAGATTCGGGAACATTGTATCCGATGTAGCAATCCTCTTTTCGATGCTACGTAATTTCGCTTGACGATGGAAAAGTGTTGTTCGTCAACATTATCCCGCTCGAGACCATAAGGATAGTAATTGATGCTGGCACTGGTTGTTTTAAAAAACACAATGTATTTACAACAGCAATAAAACTTGCGAGCAGCAGATAGTACCGCAATATCGTCAATGTTTATTGCAAGATGAAATAATCGACATTGAACAAAGATAGCCAATCGTGTCGAAAAAACACGTCGTATCCAAGATGCCATTGTAAAAGCCATTACGGTGTAAAGTGCCATAATCCGCAAACATATTAACGGGAATCGCCGATTGTATCGCGTTGTTTTGACACCGGTGACCTAGCCTGTTGAAGGAACGCCGTTAATCGTAGTGTTTGCTTCAGCCTTGTTGCACACGCGAAGGTTGCAAACTTATCTTGTTACGCGACGCTTTCACGTTTCTGATTCGCGAGCTTGTCCCGGAGAGGCAGACAAACAGGACGAAATTAATTGCGTCCCGTGGATCGTCGGTTTTTAATTGAATGACGTCGTACCGTCCTCGCTGATTAATCGCCGACCGACGAAACGATTTCGCCGACTGGATCCTTTTAGCGCGGCGGTTTGTCGCGATCAAAAACAACACCCGCCGATAACCTTGCCTCGACACACGCTGCAGGGGTATAATTTTCAAACTGCCATCACGATTGTGCGACGGGATCGTATAATTCGCAAAAAGGCGCCTGATTGTTACTCGGACATATATAACCGTGTTGTCACGGTTATAAATCGACCATATAAGGAGCATTTAATTTGGATCCTTTGCGTTGCAAGGTGTTCGTTAATTTTATACAACTCATTTTTCACCGTAATGCAGCTAAAAGTCGACACGTTTTTTTAATTAGCCAATGATCCAATCGGTATTCTATTCTTTTCTTTCTTCTGATATTTAAGACTTAAATGCTTAATTTAGAGCTCTGTGGAAAATGTTCTTGACACTTTAGAAAATTCTTGTTTATAAAACTTCGAAAACTGTTACAATCATTATTTCAGGGTTATCAGACGTCAGCTTTTCAGTCTTGCGAAGACTTTGAAAAGTTTTTTGTGAAGTTGGTGAAATTTGGAAGAATAGAAAGATTAAAAGAGTTTCAGACTGTCGATATATTATTTTCAGATCACTGAAGTTGTTGCAGATAAAAAAAAGTTTCTACTTGGTCTCTGTTTCTGGCAATCGATGTAGAAAATCCACGATCTAATTTTTAATCTGTTTTTTGTTTTTACCACGAAGAAACTTTTAGTCGACCAAAGAAATAGTTCTCTTGTTAGAGTTTCCGCGAAATTAAATGAAAATTTGCATAAAATAGCGCACTGTAAATAATCCTCACAAACGAAGAGATCTGAACATCGTTTGCACGGCAGACCGGTTCCAGACTTTTCGCCGGTTACGTGTGTGTAGCGGAATAAGTTATGAATGAAAGGGGACGCGTAACCGTGCGTGAAGAAGTATATTACACGTCTGCTCCCAGGAACGCGGTTATGCAAATCGTTTCGTTCATTGTTGGGCTTTGTTGCGCGGCTCGCGTTTCGGATTACGTGGAGAGAACTGTTTGGCCAGGTTCGCGCGCCGACCGAGACCGAAATTAACCCCTTGGCATACAGATTAAATGGAGAGATCCTGCAGCCTTTACGTAAGCTTATTGGCAATATTTATTGTTAACCCCTTGCCGTGCCTCTTAGCTCGGAAGAATTCCGGCCCAAGCGCCAATTCATGTTTGGTTCCGACTTTTGAATACGAGTCAGACTCGTGATATTTATGTTTGACCTGATATTACGACTACGAACCTGACTCGCAATGTTAATGTTTACGTTTGGTCCGAAATTCTCATGACGAGCCAGACTCGTCAAAGTATGGAAGGGGTTAATCTTTGTCGAACAGATTGGGGAACAGCGTCGATCGACGCGTGTTCCGAGACACGATGTAACGGCGGCGGATTGTGTCTTCGTCGCAGAAATCGAATCGGATGTTAATCAGGGAGCTCAAGGTTTGCTTATGAAGCCGGTTATAAGCCGCGTCGCGGCAAAAAGAAGACGGAAATGCAAAATCAGAATCCGATTGCGCGTACACGACGGAGACCGAGACCTCCGTCGTCGGCGTGCAATCACGAAGATCGGAGTCATCGATTTCCCCTCGGATATTTCCATTTTCTGTGGGCAGGTGTAATCTACCGACTATGTAACACCGCCGACGGTGTATCATGCCTCCTTATTCATTCGAACGGAAATTAATATTCATAAGGCTACCGCGAATCGGATCCAAACAGCTTTGTGATTCTCTCGATGCTAGTATCCTTCCGAGATTTGACACCATTCAAGAATTTTCGAACTGTCTACGGGTGTATAACACTAGGTTAATATTTTTAATTTAAAATTGTTAGAAATCAGTGCAGAATTATGCGAAGAATTGGGATTCTCAATTTTATTCAGTTTTATTAAGTATTATTGACCTTTCAACTTGGGATGACCAGTTAATTCTTCACTAGAATTCACCATCGCCTAATGCCTACAAACTCTTTAATCCAACGAATAATTCACATTCGCTTCGTTGTATTATAGTATTCATACTGGTACAGACTATATTATATTTACGTCGAATGTGGTAAAATTTTTCATTTCATCTTCGTAACAGTTCACGATCGAAAATAAAATTTGTTAGGATCTACAAGCTGCAACAGAGTCACAACAGTCATTGCTATTACGAAATGAACTGTTCCGGTTTTTTTTTTATACGGCATTAATCGGAATTGGTTAAAATGTTTTTCAAGGTAAAGCGATGTTTAACGATGATAAGAAAGATCCATGCGAGGAAAGAAATCGATCGACTGCGAGCAATGTTCAATATATTCGTTACAGTCATCGCTAGCGATTTTGCAACTGTCGCACGAAGAAGAATTTGCTCACGTTTCTGGCACATTTTTTATTAGTCATCTCTATCTACACGGAAACATGCTACGTAACCGTCATTCTCCTGATGCAATCGATTAAATAACAGCCGGTTAAGTAAAAGTCGTTTCAAATAGATTGGCTAATGGCGATCTTAGATTGTACAGTTATCGGTTTGACGAATATGTCCGGCGAAAGAATTGTTTCCCACAAAATGTTGGTCTCGTCACGGTAAACTTAGTGTTTCTCAATCAGGATTATTCCCTTTGCTAGAACCTTCTACATGAATTTTGGATCATTCTGGAACCGTAAGAGTTCCAAAACATTGGAAACGTTCATAAAAATTTGGATCGCATGTTTTTCTGATAAATAAGAATGGGTTCCTTTTCATTCAATCTTAATCACCAACTCCTCGTCTACTGCGCAGCTGAAAAATAGCTACAGTGATTTTTCTATATATGTCACCAAGGCCAGGATGATGAACGTCGCGTAATCATCCCCACTATCGCGGGGTATACCCCGTGAGGGGCCCCGAAGCACGAGAATAGTGTAAACATAACACGGCTCGGGTATGTCTCCTGGACGATACATGACGCTGGCAAGACCCTTATTGTTGACATATATCGAGAATTCTTCTGATTTTGAGAACAGAACATGCCGATCTATTAACATCTGATTATTGTCATCTGATTTTTCTGTTCGTTCAATCGGTACAACGGAAGACATGTTTTCTGGTAAGACGATCAATCAAATGTCATCCCAATTTTTATCTCCCAAGATAATAAATAAAATTTGATTAGAATAATTAGAGGAAACTGTGACAATCGCGATCGAACGTTCAATTAAGTTTTATGATGTGGTAAAAAAGTTTCGGAGGTCAAGGTTAATTATAGCCCAATCTTCTGTCGTTGCTGGTGTCGGGAGAGACTCGTAAACTCCATTGATCAATAGATCGACGGGGAAGGAAGACAGTAATCAAGCGCTGCTTAAAATTGATGTATTTCTCGCATCCATGTCCGAGACACGGCGGCTACTTGGAATAAAATGTCGCACGAGGACTTTTTTCACTCGCTTAATCGTCGATATCCGGCGTTGTTTATGTGACATATGTCGAGTAGAGAACAACATCTTGCAGACACCAAGGACCGGGAGTTATATAAGAGTGTAATGACGCTTATTAATTGGGTAATTACAATACATTATACAGGTGTTATTCACAGGTGTGAATTAGTTCTTGGAATCCGTCAAAACAATAAAAAATCTCGCTTAAAAAATGTGTAACATGAAGAATAATAGAATAGAATACAAATCATCTGGTTACTATCGGTGTTTCTTTATTCATTTGAAACATTACAAAACCCGGAATCACGCTCGATTTTTGATAAACCAACGCGCATGCGTAACGAATCAGTCTATTCGTGACAAGTTAATTGGCAAACTGGAATAGATACACAGCGGAAATGTACAAACGAGCGCAGAAAGTTCTCACGTCTTTGCTAATTTTTTTCTTCACTATTTAACGAGGTGATTCAGTGTTGTTACGTTGACGGGAAGAACCGCGCGAAGAGTCATCGGTGAATGAAGATGCGGTCGAGAATGCGTTCCCCGGGACACTTTGCCGGTCGTTCACAGCGAGAGTGAAGTAGAATCAGGAATAATTTGTGAAGTGCATCCTTATGTAACACGTGTATCGATACCTCGCGCATGCATATGTATGCAGCCGTCAGGAATGTTGACTTAAAGCGTGCAAGATCCTCGACAAGCGCAGCGGCGCGGCGGCGAGAAAACGCGCGGCCAATTACAATGGCGTCAATGAACTTTCACAGATGATAAAAACCGCGGAAGCTCGGGGATCGCTTTTATTGTGACAGAAAAAAAAAGAAAGAAAAAACCGCGATGGATCTTTCGACCAGACACATTGTAATATACACACAACGGAACAATAGGCTTGTTCAGAGAAAAAATACCGCGCGGTGAGTAATGAGTCTGAATGAACAAGCCTCTTTAATGCTTTGCGATAAACAACCGCCAATTAACGCAATCGTGATTTGTAACACGGAATATAAATTGACAACGGCCAATAACTGGGTCAGATTATTTCCTTATTGCGCAAAATGGACTGCCGATTTTATACGTTTCTGCGATGAACGCATAGGTGAAACACAAAATGACTGAAACGTCAGAAGAACTTCTAGTTAACTCCTCGCAATTAGGGTAGAAAATTTCTACCTCGCCTAAAGACCCGTATTAGGAACATTAGCAATTCTAACATTACAAGATATATATCCATAATTTATAAAACGGATGAAATTGGAACATATCAACACTAATTAGGTCCAGTTTTAGTTTATACGATTTGACTTGAGTTACCCACATCTGGGTTAAATTAAAATATTTAAAACTTTTATTTCCATTTACCATTTACCAATGAAATTGTGTTAGCATGATTCACCATTAAATACGATGTTAAATACGTGTCTAATAAGAATATCTAATGAGAGGGGCGTATTAATACGGTGATGAAATGTATATTTCTCTTTGTTCCAGAGTATCACAAATGTGATGAAAGATGCGTCGTATCTCACCAGGCTTGGTTTAAATATGTTGATCCACCAAACGGATTCGCAACCCCTGGTTAGAATGACTGCTCGGGAATTCATGTTTGGCTATGAATCCACTATTGTCACGCTGGGAAATAAAGTGATGCCGGCGTGGATCAAATTCGACAAGCTGGGACTCATCGATAGGGTAAGACATCTGGCATAACGGTGTCTAACTTGAATATATTTTTTGTAGACCGAGGATTTCATGCATTCATAACAATAAGCAGCAGGTATTTTAATCTGATTCATGTTTGCCCGTAGATGTACGATTTCGATGGTGATTACGAAACGGTTTACACGGGAGAAACCGATGTCCGTCTCTCAGGCCTAATTGAAAAGTACAACGGCGATGTAAATCTGCCCCAATGGACAGGAAAGTGTGCGAATGTGAACGGCTCCAGCGACGGAGTAAAATTCCCAGGCTATATACAGCCGAACGATACTGTGCTTTTCTTCAGAAAAAGTCTCTGTCGCAGTGCTCACATGGTGCGTTGAACTATCGTCCTAGCAACAATTGGTGGTGGATCCACTGCAAGAAGGAGCTACGCCACAAAATGTTAAAATGAGATTTTTCATAATTCTGGCACCTCGTGGTGTCTAAATATTTTCCTATATAAATTAACTTTGTATTAATTAGCTTACATGAAAGAAAAAATTGTAGCCCAAACTTTAAGACTTCTATTGAATTACAAATATTCACTAAAGTTTTAATATTAAGAGTGCTATGACATAACTCTCTCTCTCTTGCAGTGAACTCCTCTATTTTCCACGCATATAGAATGAACAAATGCATCGGGTTTGAATAATGCAAATGCAAAAAGTTCGAATAATTCGCCGATCGTGCAGAGAAACGACTCCCTTTTTTCACGATTATTTTCTATCCTATGTTCAAGTTTATAATGTACTTCCTGATTTTTTTCTTGTTAGCAAGCAATTTCTTTTTGAACTGTATTGCGTTCGTATTAAAATTAACGTGGACTTTTATGCATAGATTCGACTTAGTTCTCCTATAAATTATAACTCTCTCTATCAACTCTGCTGCAAAAGAATGAAATAATAACCTGAATGATTGATAATGTGACTTGCAAAAATATTTTGCAGATTCGCACAGGAGAGAAGACGTTAAGCGGATTGCATACATACAAGTTTAATTTCGTCGAGAACGAACTGGACAATGGCCTCCACAACCCGGAGAACAAATGTTTCTGTCGACAAGGGCGCTGTCTGCAAGCTGGTTTGATAGACGTCACCGATTGTTATTACGGTATGATTATTTAAATAATAACAGGTCCTGTTTTATAGTTTTGAATTCACTATTTGTACAGACGTAATTAAATATTAAGGCATGGTAGAAAACAGTAGAAATGAAATCGAATATATACAAATTCATTGTAAGAATTAATATAATAGAATGGACATTCGGAATTACCATATCTTTTTATCCTTTTCAGGATTTCCAATAGCTCTATCGTATCCACACTTCTACAAAACGGATCCAGCCGTTTTGGAAGCCGTAGAGGGTTTGAATCCGAGGGCAGATCTTCATGAATCCTACGCCTATGTTCAGCCAAAATCGGGACTTCCGGTGAACCTCGCCTTCCGTTTCCAAATTAACATGGCCCTGCAAGATATCGGTCACATGGCCAGAGTGGACAAATTCGAGCATTTTGTGTTACCACTACTGTGGTTCGAAATCGTAAGTATTTACACCAACCGATTATTTTATATTTTACAGCGTACAAAATATAGAAAAATTATTTCCATTTTATTTGTCTTTCCTCAAGAATTTTATCTATTCTATTTCAGTGATTAAAAATTTTATTTATTTTTCCATCTAATTCGTTTAAGAAAATCTCAACTGGTACAATTAATTAATAGAAAAATTCATTTCCATACTGCGCAAATACTTTTGTCGGTTTCTGTATTTTCTATTATCGATAAAATAGATATCTTTTATATCCACTCGGTATATCTAATTTAAAGGTATTTACAGTAAAAATAGACTGAATATTTTTTGGAGTCTCTTGAACCAAATTAATCTTCTTAACTGTTTTCTTTAACACGTTGCGTTCAATTTGATATTTTATTTTTAAGCAAAATAAAAGTTACAAAATACTTCCTGATATCATCTTTCGGTACATAATTATTGTATATTATTACAGAGGGAATAAGAGTGCTCACGCTCGGGGTTTTAGTGTCCCCACTTTGGCTGCATAATCTTTTTAGCTTGGAACAAAACTGCATCATCTTTTTAGCCTGTATTGGAACCTGCATGTAGCAACCACTCTGATATTATTTGGAATCCGCTGCTAATAATGCAGGTAAGATGATGCAGGTTCTGGTCCAGGCGAAAAAGATGATGCAGGTTCTAGTCCAGACTAAAAATTAGACTAGTGGGCAGCACTATACCGGGAATACTAAAATTCCGGGTGTGAGTACTCTCTCATTTCCTCTCTGGGTTTACAAAAAATGAATACTAAATAGATAAATGAAGCTGTTGCATTTTTTAAGTTCCGTTTAAAAGTCCACCCGAGGCTTAACAAATGTTATGTACTGTAACTCGTGCGCCTGGAGGACAAATCCCAGAAAACTAACTTGGCGCGGAACGTGTTAACTTGTTTGAAATCGTAACGAAATTTTTGATAAATGATTATACTGACTTATCGAATATCTTTTTTCCAGGGTATGTACAAGTTGCCGATATCAATGAACGTTCGTTTCTGGTTTTATTTGAACGCTTTACCAGTTATGGAAACCGTAGCGATGTACTCTTTGCTACTCGCCGGTATCACGGGGATATTTATCGCTGTCTACAAAATCGTTTTGTACCAAACAAAGGGATCGTTGTTGCCTAACATCTCGGACATCAAGAACCAAAACTTACAGTTCGTAACAAACAGACGGCTCTCGTGCAAGTTAAACGAACCCGACATACACTACAGCTCGCTGCTCGATTCGAGGGATTCCGAATCGAACCGAGAGAACACAATGTCCGACATCGGAGCAGAACTATCAAACTTGAAGGAAGAGATCGTGTGATAGATAGTACGCGATTCGAGGTCTAGGAAGAGGCTATTTCCTGTGCAAACTCGTTTTACATTCGTATCTAATAGGTAGCAAATCGTTTCGGATTTCGATATATAGCGATCGCTTCGAGCGATGGAACGAAGTCGGGATCGATATATTCCTATTTAGAGTGCTCTAACGCTCTACGGTAACGCTATAACGGTACACAGTTTCTTGAAAATGTGTGATCGTGGAAGGTCTCGTTGTATAGTTTAAATTTTAAGTAGAATCGAATAGCGTAAACAATCGGCTCATGTGGTGAGTAGAGTCATATGGGTTTTTTTTATATTTTTCTATCACATTGCGTTTACATTTCGTATTGCGTATCACATTTACCAGTACAAACGGTGCAAGTTCATTACAGGTTCTTGGTTGGAAACATGATTAATAAAATACGGATCAATGTCGGTCTCTAATTGGTGCGTATTTAATTGATCTTACCGGTATCTCTCTATTTTGGCGCTTGAAATGGCTGATGGGTACATGTAGTCATCAACAAGTAGAATCGGTTAGGGGTCTGTTGTGCTTATCAAAAATGATAAGATGAAAGCATAATGTATACACGAACAATTTATACATGAATGTATAGATAGAACACGAAATGAATTAAGACTGATACTATTATAGACTGGTCGTAGCGATTAAGTGGTTTTGGTCGAACGATGATCGAACGCAATGGTCGAAGAGCGGGAAAAATTATGAATTTGAAAATCGAATGGATTTGTTATTTCGTTATAGTTATAACGACATACTTGTCGCAATCTGCTTGGAATTGCACCGTTTGTTATTCTAGTGCATATTTATCATCATTGGTTTTATAGAATAGTAGTACGAATTATTATAAACAACATTCACTGTTACACTATCAATAATTTATACGCATTTTATGTGGGTACATGCGTATTCTAAAAACGAAAAATATTTATCGAAAAAATACGTGGATACAGTTATATGGACAAACATGTGAAAAAACCACTTTTGCTATGACTTCTATTCGTGTATTTAAAGTAAACTATGTATCCTTAATAATAAGTGTTCAAAAGTATTATTTGGAAGGATCATTTTTTAACTTTTCATGGAACATTATTTTACGTAAATCGCCATACCTTTTATTAGCAGGCACGAGATTATTCAATATTATTTGAAAACATTGAGGTATCAAATCAATTAACATCATCTTGGGACGAAATTAATACTAATGTTATATACTAAAATTAATACTAAATTAATACTGTGTTGAAAATAATAAGGTTTTAGCGTAATTAATTTTTAAGTAGCGCAATAAATAATAAATATTTTTGAAATACCGATCTTGCCGGAATTTATGGACATTCATGGAATCGTGGACCAAATAAGAAAACAGTATTTTTGTAGTACGAAGCAAAACATATAAATCATATTGTCCTCATATTTAATAATATTACGACAAAGCAACATTGTTTAATGGTTTTTTTAATTATCTCGGACCTTTAGTTGTACCATTTATACATCTTGGAAAAGTAAATATGGTTGATAAGATCTATGTGCACGTGTATCATGACTGGTGTAGTTTCCACTATTATTAATATTGTATTGCTTGCCAGTGAAACATCAATAATGTGAATATTCATAAAAATTGCTCAAACAATATTTTTAATAAAAATTTATTATATTAATACTCTTCTTTTGTCATTTCAAAAGCACCCTCCTAGGAATGCATTTTTTTTATATCATAGAATGCATATATTATAAAAAATAAATGATGAAATGTAATTGAAATATAAAGTATAAAAGTTAATGTATTTTAAATATGTATGAATTTCAAATTTTCGTTCAAGTTTTATTGAAATATAAGTAATGGACGTATATATACAGAAAAATATCTACGCAATTTATGGTATAAATAGAAAACACAAATAATGAAGTTGCAGTTCCATATTTGTGTAGATATAAATATATACAGTTCTATATCAATGCGCAATCTTGTGACATATATTTTTTAACAAAACGATGTATTCCCGCTTCATCTGAAAGCAATCATTGTTATATTTTTCCCATACCAGATTAACATTATATGGTAATTAGCATGTACGTTACCGAATATTTTTTGCGCTAGTAAAGTGTAATGCATTTCTCTGCAGGTTTTTGAAAATGTCGTTCTGTCAGGAATACGTTTGGATGGGTAATATTTCATTAAGTATGATTTTAAGATCTCTGCAGTTTTAAATTGTGTTGCTTTATCAGCAGGGACCATTATTTTTTCTTTATTACCAGACGAATGTTTCGTGCGACTTGATTTATGGCGTTTCTCTCCGTGAGATCTTTTTCTTTCCGAATTCTCCTTCATTAAATCACTTGACACCTTTCCGGCCACATCTTTCGCATCCGATAATTCTTTTTCATTTCTTACAACTTCTCTTTCACTTTTTTTCTCATTTGTAACAGTTTCAGTATCATAGTTATCGTTAGTAGAGTTTGTAGTTACTTCAGAATTGGTCACGGATAATTTTTCTGTATCAAGCTTCGCTCTTTTAGTTGAATGAATGTCTACACTGTTTCCGAACAAATCTATACTTTTCCGTCTTTTATGGAAGTTTGATTTCGTCATATTGTTAATAACATTTGTGTCATCGCTAGTTTTGTCATGAGTTAAAGTTGATTCATTGTAAGTATTTTCTACAACTGGATCATTAGTTTTTGATGATGACTTGGCAGCTTTCAAGATCTGCTCGTAAACCGTTTTAGTCGCTCGCGGTGGTTTTTTAGTTTTTGACTCTCTTTTTGATTCCTGCGAACACTTCCGTGATTGTTTCTCCTGATCTTTTGACATCATTTTATTGTCCTCGTGAAGCTTCCTAGCACACATGAAACCATTAAATTTTCGCGAATCTCCAACTATTTTGTTATCCCCTTCAATAGTTTTATCTTTCTCAATGTTTACACTCTTGCTATGATAAACAGGACTTTTATTTACTTGCGTTTCTATTATGTCAATGTCCTCGTCGTCATCTTTTAAAATTGTTGCATTAAATAAATGTTTTCTATTACTACTAAATGATGGTTTCATAATTTTCTCGTCATTTTTCATCTCTAAGGCAGTTTTAAATGCAGGATACAAAATATTTTTGCTAGTGGCACTTGATTCTCGTGAAGAAACACGAATATCTTCATAAAAAAATTTATTTGGTATACTTGTCTCACTATCTAAGCTGGTACTACTCTCTATTTGTTTATTGCAACTTTCTGACTTTGCAGGTTGCTTATTGTTTGATTTGTAGTCAAGCAAATATTCGTGAACAGTATTATTACTGGTGCACTTTCGTACAGAAGAAATCTTGAATTGTCAACGAAACAAAACATAAGTAAATGTTTGTGTGTAAATTAAAACATTTGTAAGTAGAATAAATTACATACCAATTTAGACATATTGAACTTGTACTTGTTTGCAACTATGGTGTTACACAACCCCTTATATTCAAGATCGTATGCTATATTATGAAAATCTTTCTCTTGTAGCGGCTCCGTTATCTCCGCAGACATTTTCTCATAGTTATCCGTTAACGCTGATTTTAATTGAATGTAATACTGTTCTCGTACTTGAACGGTTAGGCCCTTGATTTTTACATCAGTACTTTCGGCTGCACGTACATGAGATTCTATAGCATCTTCAAGATTTTGCTTCTTTATCTAAAATAGTATAGTATGATAAAAAATAATAATATAAACTGACAAATCTATTATATTTATACCTCTTTGTTTCTATTATTTCTTCGAATAGCGAACTGTTTCTCGATCAGTTGTTTCGATTCCCGTTTGCTTTCAGCTAACAATTGTTCTCTTGAAATTACTGATTCTTTACCTTCATCTTCTCTATAGATGTTTAAATATTCATATATCAATAAAGAGTACATGCAGATATTTTGTTTATCAATTAAATGTTACTTACACATCATACTTTGGTAAAGCAATGCCATCTAAATTACTTCTGCAATTGCTTCTTCTTCTGGTTTGAGCCATTTCGAATTGTGACACTCTTGCTTGAACAGCATCTTTGTTTTCGCAAACGTCACATCTGTTCTTACAAGGTGGTGGACTGTCCCCGAAATATTTTGAAAATACAGCGTGCCTGCATCTATTATTTATTATTTATTAAAGAAGCATATGTCAATTAAAAATTTCTAAAATAAATGTTTGTAAATTATAATTCTTACTTCACTTCAAGGCAATATGAGACAGTTTTTTCAAAATTTTTCCATCTTAATTTCACAAGTTCTGTATTCTTCTGCGTTATTTCTTCTTTAATCAAAAATGCAATGGGTCCATATTCTTCATTACTAAAATAAACTCTACAGAAAGCTGGCTTCCCATCTCTACCGGCTCTGCCAGATTCTTGATAATATGCTGCTATATTTTGAGGGACTGTCCAATGCACGACAAACCTATAATATAAATTGTAACAACTCTTAAATTAATAACATGAAGTTACATTGAACCGAAGATAAGAACAATCCAATTTTATACATTACCTGACGGATCCTTTATCTACACCCATTCCAAAACTGCATGTTGCTGCAATTACAGGTACTTCACCAGATGTCCATTTATTTTGAACTTCATTACGTTCTTGATTCTTCAAACCTGCAATTGGAATTATTTAGTAGAAAATTTTTAAGCCTACATACTGACGAATCTATAGCTTTTTTTATGCATTCGTCTACTGTAACGAAACTGTGAAATGATATGATATGTACCAGCATGATATGCTAAAGTAGATATGCCAGAATTGGACAGTTTATGTGCAATTACTTCAGTTGCTTCTTTCTTTCTACAATATATAATGCCACAATTTTTCATTACCTAAAAACATTTCTTTTTGTAGGTTTACGGAAAAAAATATGTACCTTTAGCATGTATAACTTACTTTTGGCGTAGATGGATCTTGAGAACCAAGAGCCTTTAAAATAAAACTCCTTAAGTGTTCAAATGGTTTATCTAAACTTTCCAAAAACCATATGTCGTAATAAAGATTTGATCGAAATACAGGCACTGAAAATATCAGTGGATTTTTCATACTCAAGCTTTGCAGTATATCATCTTTAACCTGTAATTGACTCATATTACAGTAAACAATTATTAACCATACTTCAACTGAAAGCTTGAAAAAGCGTACCTCTTTCGCAGCAGTAGCTGTTAATGCAACTATAGGAATATTAGGACATAATTTTTTAAATATACCTAACTGTCTGTAAGTAGGTCTAAAATCATGACCCCACTGACTTAAACAATGAGCTTCATCAATAACAAAATAAGCCAATGATTTTGCTTTCCTTAATTTTAATACCATATCCTATAAAAAGACATCAGTAATCATTTTAGCAGATTCTTTTGAATTAATGACTTTATTGTAAATAAAATAAAGTAAAAATAACTAACTTGAAAATGTTGCTGTGCTCCCATTTCAGGAGTAACGTATAATAATTTAGTTTTTGGCGAATTAGATGATATATCTTTAATAATTGCGTTTCTTTCCTTGGTTGATGTAGTTGAGTTTAATGAACTTGCATTTATCTTTTTGCTAACTAGAAAATCTACTTGATTCTACAATATGAAATTAATGTTATATAATTCACTCAATCGTCTTTTCATCTTTTATTAAATCAACTATATACCTTCATAAGAGCTAACAGTGGTGAGAAGACAATTGTAACTTTATCTTGTTTCATTACGGCGGGTAATTGAAAACAAAGTGATTTACCACCTCCAGTTGGCATACATACAAACACATCATCTTTACCTGAAAATATACAACCGATTACACACAGAAAACTATTTATCATCTAAAAGTTTATGGATATATGCAGCACACAGTATATTGTCAAAATAACTATTTCACCTTTGTAAACAGCAGTAGTTGCTCGTTTCTGAATGTCGCTTTTGAAATCATCATAACCAAATACAGACTTCAAGACAGACTGTAGCATTTTATCATGTAGTAAAATAGATTAATTTCTTATCAAAACTGAGCGTAAACAATCACAATTTCATTCTACATTGATACATAAAACGTTCCACACACCGATTCTACTACACCTATCTTGATAAAATAATAAAAACGTTCTACCAGAGAGGTAATGAGAGTATCTACTCATGCTACTGCCACAGGCAGATGAGTTATATGTAAGAGTAGATCATTCGTACACTCGCACAATATATCTAGAGCCACAGAGCAGAGGGGAAACGAGAGTGTTCACGCTCGGGGTTTTAGTGTCCCCACTTTGCCTGCATAATCTTCTTAGCTTGGAACAGAACCTGTATCATCTTTTTAGCTTGGAACAGAACCTGCATCAACTTTATAGCCTGGACCAGAACCACAGACGAGATATTTAGAAAGACTGCCTGCCAGCCTTACGGCAGAATGTGTCGCTCGAAAAATACGGTGATTTCTACTGTCCTCTAGGATAGATTTTGGCTGGAGTAAGAAACAGAAAGCCAACGACGGTATCTCGTTTGTGCAGAAGGCCACCAAGGAAATTCTCGTCGGTAAGAAGGTGAATCATCACGGAACCATATCGACTATCAAATGTTACATCACAGACGAGGTATAGGAGTAGACTAATCACCATTTGGGATTTCGTGTCTCACGATCTGAAATACCGACATCATTAACAACAACTAGATTTCTTACGCCCTCTACGCTGACGAACGATAAATGTTGCAACTAGATCCACGAGAAGCTTAGGCCATATACTATATACCTACAATAAATGGAGGGACCTCCGATCGGAGGAATACCAGTTTAAATCATATATCAATTTTAAAATAGGAACCTTTGAAAGTTCACAAGTAAATTTCAATTCGAAAGATCCCAATCAAAAATAAATGTAGCAAAATTGGGACGTCCCGGGGTGCCCGGGTTCGCAAATACCCATACTCACCCACGGGCCCCAGCCGTGCGTGAGCCCCTGGGGGACCTCCGATCGGAGGAATACCAATTTTGAACAAAAAATATCAATTACAGAAAAAGGAACTTTTGAAAAGTTCAGAAACAAATTTTGACAAGGTTATTCGAAACAAAAACTGTGTGTTTCGGTAAATAGCCTAAAGTAAATTCTGACACAGTTCAATTAAACACACAACTTTTTTATAATTAGTAGGCCTTAAATTTTATTTCAGAATTTTATCGTAAATTACAAATGAGCAGCTATTAGCTCGATATTATTCTCTATTTGTAAGATACAAGAAGTTCTTACAAATAGAGAATAATATCGATTGCCCGGGTCTCACCACGAGGAGGTTGCTGCACAAGAGACCCGAAAGGAAGCCAGAAGGAATTCAATACGCTTCCTTCTGACTCCCTTTCTTACAACGACGCTTTCGAGTCTTACAAACAAAATTTCGCAGGGTATGTCGAGCAATTATTGCGGAGAAAAAGGTGTGAATCGGAGAAGAAGTCTCCGATCCACGGGAGATCAAAGACGAATCAGGCAGAAGGCTCTGATTCTTTCAATGAGAGAAACAAAAGCGAACTAGAGCAGAAGGCTCTGGATCGAGGGTGACGCGACGCGTACAATGCTTGCAGAACCAACTCCAGCCAGCACCGATACTCGACGTGTCCTCACGAAGAGCGATGGTCGACAGAAGCGTTCAAACGATACCCAGGTTTCCCCCACCCACCTGCCTCCAGGCAACGACTAGCGTTGAGGAGACTCCAGTGGCCTTACCGCAGGGAGGATTTTACACGAGTGAACAGGTCTCTCGAACATCCCTCTCAATGGATCTACGCCGAGCACCGGCACCAACCGGTCTGGTACATACAGGCAAGGTCCGACACAGCAGAAGGCTGTGTCGGAAGCAAAAATCGAGCCGAGCAAAGTGAAGTTAGGGCAAAAATTATTCGACATGTACAGAATACTAACAAACAAGCTTAATAACTAACGCACGAACTTAAGTCGAGCAATTATTGTGAGCAAAAAAAAATAACTAAGTCTTACAAGTCTCTGAATTATGACAGAGAAAATAAAAAGGAGCAGAAGGCTCTGAGTCGCGAAAAAGAAAAATGAAAGAAGCGAACCAGAGCAGAAGGCTCTGGTTCGAGGGTGACTCTACCAACTGGTCACAGCAGAAGGCTGTGACCTAAATCAAAAACCGAAACTAACAAAGTGAATCTAACACAATAATTGCTCGAGAACTAATACGAACTTAGAAATAAGAAGAAGTCTTCTTTCGATGCGGTGTCTTCGTTCGACGATAAATATTCTTGACTGTAATACTCACTCTGAAACAGACTAATAATAATTAGACATGATACAATGCTGGAGCCGAAGTAAAAGAAGAAGACGAAACAAAGATGAAACGGTGACCCCGCACACGAGTGCGGCCTACCTACCATGCACAAGAGTGCGAAATCTAACCAGCTCACGAGAGCCAAACCTAACTCCAGCTCACGAGAGCCAAGCTAACCCTGTACACGAGTACGGCCTACCTAACATGCACAAGAGTGCGAAATCTAGCAGCTCAAGAGAGCACACGAGTGCGGCCAAACCGACAAGAAATCAACGAGAATAGATGAAGTCAGAACTTCCATCTACTGAGGCGGCGCTTCGGGTCGCCTCGGGTTCGCCAATACCCGTACTCACCCCCAGCAGTGAGCCCCTGAGGGACCTCCGTTCGTAGGAATACCAATTTTAAACCAGATACATAAATTTTACAAGAGGGACTTTTGAAAGTTTAGAAGTAAATATTTGATCGGAAAGATGAACAATCCCAATGAAAAATAAATCTTGCGAAATTAAGACGCAACGACCTACAAGCTAGGGTCGCTCCGGGTTCGATAATACCCGTACTCACCCACGGCCCCATCCGTGAGTGAGTCCCTGAGATACCTCCGTTAGGAGGAATACCAATTTTAAACCAGATAAATAAATTTTAGAAGAGGAACTTTTGAAAGTTCAGAAGTAATGTTTAATTGGAAAAATGATCAATTTCAAACAAAAATAAATATAGCGAAATTAGGACGCAACAAACAACAAGCTAGGGTCGCCCCGGGTTCGCTAATACCGGTACTCACCCACGGCCCGGCCCGTGAGTGAGTCCCTGAGGGACCTCCATCCGGAGGAATACCAATTTTATGTCAAAAATATAATATAATAAAATTTTAGAATACTAATTTTCTGTCAAAGATATAATATAATAAAATTTCGGAATATTAATTTTATGTAAAAAATATAATATAATATAATTTCAAGAAAAGAAACTTGTGAAAAATTCCGAAGTAAATACGAATTAAAAATACAGAAGTAATAATTGACGGCGTTCGTTGAATGAACACGTTTTCCAAAATATAATATAATATAATATAATATAATATAATATAATATAATATAATATAATATAATATAATATAATATAATATAATATAATATAATATAATTTCAAGAAAAGAAACTTGTGAAAAATTCCGAAGCAAATACGCATTAAAAATACAGAAATAATAATTGACGGCGTTCGTTGAATGCACACGTATTCCAAACCAGAAAATGTATATTTGTATTGTCACTTACCAGTTGTTGAAAGTTGACCAATGTGTGCGGAGGCGGCTTCCAGGAAACGCTGGCCGACCGCGTGACAGCTCGAGGTGGATCAGGGTTGACCAGTGATGTCCACTGCAGCTCTGGATAACCCCTGGTCCACTCGAAGGTAGGCCAGGGTGGTCAGTGTGGGCCAGGGCAGCTCTGGAGAACCTCTGGACAACTCCAACTGTCAACTCCAAGGTCCTTCGGCCTTCTGGTCCCGGAGCACTTCCGCTCCCTCCGGAGCGCGCACTTCGACTGACGGACCGAGCGCGGCTGCCGAGTGCGCGGTGCGCAACTCCCCCACCCCAAACTAACTTCGCTAGATTTCGACCGCCGCGACAGTAATTATTGATACATTTGTTATTTCTGGCTGCTTAATGTTTATAACAATTTCTTTTGGCAATGATAGCAACAAGCAA